>SJYV01051764.1:179124-229136 GCA_006410875.1 Neotragus pygmaeus
AAATTTTTTTTTTTTGGGGGGGGGGGGGGGGGGGGTGGAGCTTGAAGTCAGAGGTTCGCATAAGTAGTCGAGGGAGCTGTGATTCCAGGTGCCTGGCTAGAGGTTGGGGTTTCGAGGCCTTTTCCCTCGAATGTGTTGCACCCCCAGAGTGACCCCTGCAACTTCAGGGCAGATGGGTGGGATGTAAAGTGGGGTCAGTCCACTTGGGGGTAAGCTGGGCCCATGGGCTCCTGGTTTTCCAGGGTTTTAGGTACACCCAGGCCCCAATACAGGGAAGCACCTGGTCTCCACATTCCATGAGAGCTTTTGGAGTTTGTCCCGCCTGGAGGGCACGTTTGATTTGTTCCATTTCAGGGGCTCAGTTGTCCCTGTCTCAAGCTTGAGGAATGGGTTTACTATCTGTGAGCACTAACACACTGAACTTTACCTTACTGTTTGGGGCTAGCTGCTTTCCAGCCGGGCAGTTGGAAGCAGCTGCATCTAATTTTCCCGAGTCTCCTGGCACAGCTCAGCTGAGGTTCATTTTCAGGTCTGATTGGCTCCCTCTACTTTCTAGAAAGATTGGAGTCTCCAAGCTGAGTGCAAGGTCCACTTTATGCCCAGGGCACTCATTCACTTAGTCACTTGAGACACAAATGCTGGAACACTATCACTTTCCAGGGATCCTGGAACCCCAGACCAGGGTGTTAGGGGTGGGGATTATTTCTTTTGGTAATGCCTTTAGCTACTTGAGCTGCTGTTTCACTTCTAGCACGTTACACTTTCCTGTCCCACCCAGAAAATGTGTCTGCCAGCACCAAGAGGTGCCTGAAATTGCCAGATATTCTGGGCATGACAGTGAAATCCGTCTTCCCCAGAACATATTTCTCTAGTCTGAATGGGCCTTATCTGGGTGCCTCCTTATGTGGGGTCTGGTGTTGGATTGTTTGTATGCAGATGGAGTTGGTCTCAACTCTCCAGACTGATTGTATGTTTCATGTCAGACGTTACCCTGATCTCAACTAACCAGTTATAAAGGGCTTTGCTTCCCTACTGAGTTCCGGGATGAGCCTCCCCAATGGCTTGACAAGCTGCAGTTGGAGGAGAGAAGTACTGCTCATTTTCATTAACTAGCCACCCAAGGCCTCGCAGACCTCTGTTGAAGCCGCATTCTAGGGCTTTCTCTCATTCTTCCTTTGTATAGATTGGGGAATAATTGGATGGATCTGGACTTTAAGGTATGAGAAGTTAGTTGCCAAGTTACCGGTTCTAGGCCTGCTTTTTCGGCAGTTGCAACCATCTTGTTTCCCTTTATCACCTCTGCACCCGCTCTTGGTGACCCCGATGGTGAATTGTTGCCACTTCTTTTGGACTCTACATGGCTTCTAAGAGCTTCCTTATGCTGAAGCTGCAATTTCCTATTTATTCTCCGCAGTAAGTGTATCTCTTTCTTCCCAAAAGCCCTGTGCGCATGTAGAATGGTATATGCATACCAGAATGTGTGAAAACGTTTAATATCTTCCCTGTTCTGAGCCCTAAGCCTGGCTTTTGGGGCAGAAGTCCCTGGAGATAGGTTTATGCCTCCATGACTTGGGTTTAGGAGATCACTGTGTATCCCAGCAGCCTTTTTCCTTTTCCCATAAAACCGCTTCTGTCTGTGAACCATTCCCCCTTGACATTCTCCTTCCTGGGTTGCAGTGACAGGAATAGATCATATCTGTGGTTTCCATATAATTATGCTCCAGGGGCCCCATTTCTGTGGTGGGGGGCAGGATTTAGCATATTTAGATTTTTATTGTAACCTCTGCGTCATCTGAAAGTATAACCTGAGCTCAAATTGACCTTCTGTAAGAAACCTGTTCTCTTCCCTTAGAACTTGCCAAAGTCTGAACCTGGTGTCGAGTCAAACAGCGATTGGTTGATCACAGGTTAACTGTTCAACCTCCTTTTGAAGGGTTGTAGCAGCTACCACTGCCCAGAGGCAGGCTACCTCTTACAGATTTGATCTAATTATTTAGAGAATTAAGCAGGGGCATCCAGTCCCATTATTTTCTGGCAAATAGAAAGGTAAAAAGTGGAAACAGTGACAGATTTTATTTTCTCAGGCTCCAAGATCACTGCAGACAGTGAATGCAGCCATGAAATTAAGACACTTGCTCCTTGGAAGCAAAGTATGACAAACCTAGACAGTGTATTAAAAAGGAGAGACATCATTTTGCCAACAAAGGTCCAGATAGTCAAAGCTGTGATTTTTCCAGTAGTCATGTACCCGATGTGAGAAGGAAAATTAGGTAGCTCACCCTGCTGCTGCTGCTGCTGCTAAGTCGCTTCGGTCGTGTCCGACTCTATGCGACCCCATAGGCGGCAGCCCACCAGGCTCCCCCGTCCCTGGGACTCTCCAGGCAAGAACACCGGAGTGGGTTGCCATTTCCTTCTCCAGTGCATGAAAGTGAAAAGTGAAAGTGAAGTTGCTCAGTCNATGCTCCAGGGGCCCCATTTCTGTGGTGGGGGGCAGGATTTAGCATATTTAGATTTTTATTGTAACCTCTGCGTCATCTGAAAGTATAACCTGAGCTCAAATTGACCTTCTGTAAGAAACCTGTTCTCTTCCCTTAGAACTTGCCAAAGTCTGAACCTGGTGTCGAGTCAAACAGCGATTGGTTGATCACAGGTTAACTGTTCAACCTCCTTTTGAAGGGTTGTAGCAGCTACCACTGCCCAGAGGCAGGCTACCTCTTACAGATTTGATCTAATTATTTAGAGAATTAAGCAGGGGCATCCAGTCCCATTATTTTCTGGCAAATAGAAAGGTAAAAAGTGGAAACAGTGACAGATTTTATTTTCTCAGGCTCCAAGATCACTGCAGACAGTGAATGCAGCCATGAAATTAAGACACTTGCTCCTTGGAAGCAAAGTATGACAAACCTAGACAGTGTATTAAAAAGGAGAGACATCATTTTGCCAACAAAGGTCCAGATAGTCAAAGCTGTGATTTTTCCAGTAGTCATGTACCCGATGTGAGAAGGAAAATTAGGTAGCTCACCCTGCTGCTGCTGCTGCTGCTAAGTCGCTTCGGTCGTGTCCGACTCTATGCGACCCCATAGGCGGCAGCCCACCAGGCTCCCCCGTCCCTGGGACTCTCCAGGCAAGAACACCGGAGTGGGTTGCCATTTCCTTCTCCAGTGCATGAAAGTGAAAAGTGAAAGTGAAGTTGCTCAGTCGTGTCCCTAGTTTGTGGTATTTGAGCCTTTTTCTTGGATACTTTCTATCCTTAATTGGCTAAATGGTGCAAAGTGCAGATACAACAGCTGGATACAAACATGAAGTTGATTCCAATAGCGATAAGAATCTGAGAAAGTGTCAACAAACTTTTTTTCTATAAATGACCAGATGGGACATATTTTAGGTTTGGGGTCCTATGGTATGTCACACATACTCTACTCTGCCATTGTAGTGTGAAAAGCAGTCACAGTCAATGCATAAGCAAAACTAGGCATTGTTGAATTCCAGTAAAGCTTTATTTACGGATGCCGAAATTTGAATTGCATACAGTTTTCATGTATCACAGAATATTATTTTTTAAACTAATTCCAGAAATTAGTCTTAGCTCACAGGTTATCTAAAAGCAAGTGCCAGACTGGATTTGGCTTCTGGAATGTAGTGTGACTATCCTGTGTGTGTTAGTTCCTCATTCATGTCTGACACTTTGTGACCCCATGTACTCCAGGGTTCCTCTGTCCATGAGATTCACCAGGCAAGAATACTAGAATGGGTAACCATTTTCCTCTCCAGGGGATCTTCCTGACCCAGGAATCAAACTTGGGTCTTCTGCATTGCAGGTAGACTTTTTACCATCTGAGTCACCAGGGAAGCCCTTGGCTATTGTAAGTTGTCAGTTAATCTTAAATATAAATAATAATAGTTTAGGAAATGGCGACCCACTCCAGTGTTCTTGCCTGGAGAATCCCAGGGACGAGGGAGCCTGGTGGGCTACCGTCTATGGGGTCTCACAGAGTCGGACCCGACTGAAGCGACTTAGCAGCAGCAGCAGCGATATTACTTTAAGTTATTTTAGAGAGAATTAGTTTTTAGAATTTGCTAAGTATCAGGTGCTATGTTAAATATGTTTCACTATAATAGTATTATACTTATATTGGGTTGGCCTAAAAGTTCATTTGGGTTTTTTTCCCCCTGTAAGCTAGCACAGGAAAACCAGAACAAACTTTTTGGCCAACCCAGTAATTAAACTTTCCAGTGAACTTTTTGTGTGGTAAAGGAGAGAGTGGCATTGCAGCTACTTTTCCAAGAATTGAGCATGGCTATGGGTGATGTCAGCCTATGAACATCATCCATTTTATCTATCTCTTTTTAGAGAAAGTGTTGAAACAGCAGACTTAATCACCTCCTCTCAAAACTCATCAAATGCCACATAAAAAGGGGTCATAAAGTCCAATCCTTCCACTTGATTAAAGAATATCTTAATCTTAGAGGGCCTTACAGAAAAGGCACCTAGACACAGCAGTCCTGCTCCATGTCCCCTGGCCCCATTTACTACTGCCTTCCCCTCAGGGGTCACCCAGGTTCTGGCCACAGGTTGACAGGTGGGAATCAGAAAACCAGGTGGCCTTGGGTCAGCAGGGCATCTTGCCCCAGCCAGGGAACATCTGGCTAAGAGTGGCTCTTTCTGGGTGGGGAGATAGGTATCTAGGCAGGAAACACTGCCCTGTTTATTGATGGAAAATTGTTTGCCAGATTAAGAGCTCTTTGGGGACCTTTGAAGATGTTTGGCAAAACCCAGTCCTGAACTCTGATGTGTGCTGAGAAAAGAAATCTGTGGGCCTCTAAAAACTGGGCACCCAAAAGGCTACCTCCCCAGAAGCCTGTTAATGGAGCAGCATGAGACATTGCACTCCCAAAGAGAATGCCTGGGAGGGAGCGACCATGTCTTTAAGAGATGTTCCTTCTCCAGGAATTGGTCAGGCACTCCAGCCTGGCCCTTCAACTTCTTTGGAGCAATTTGCACAACTATAGTTAGTCACTTGTATGTGTTTTATACCCACAATCCCTAAACCTGTTTGCTGTGCTATACTAGCAAAGTGCCAGGTGGTGGTTTAGTTGCTAAGTTGTGTCCAAGTTTTGCAACCCCGTGGACAGAGGAGCCTGACAGCCTCCAGTCCATGGGATTCTCCAGGCAAGAATACTGGAATGGGTTGCCATTTCCTTCTCCAGGCAAAGTGCCAGACACATGATAAAAACATTGACCACACAATGAGTTACCACCTCACACCCATTAGGATGACAACTGTCAAAAGAAATAGCACCTGTTTGGGGATGTTTTTGGTCACATGAGCCAAGAAATCCTCTCAGGCTCATCTTGCACTCCAGGGAGTGTGGGAGTAAGTGGAAAGAGTGGGGAAGAATGTGACTACAAATGGATAGCACAGGGGATTTTTTCAGAGTGATAAGACTCGTTCGTGGTCATGGTGATTACACAGATCTATGCATATGTTAAAATTCCTAGAGCTGAACAGTCCCCAAAGCCAATTTTTCTGGGTATCAACTTAAAATATATAAAATTTATTAACAAAATGTAAGGGGGGATAAAGAGTGGACAAAAAATACCAACCTGCTTATATAATCAGGAAATTCTGAAAAGTAAGAAAATGGAACTATTAGAAATTTTTTATTCTAATCTGGTAATTTAAAACCCAGAGGATGGGCTAAAAGGCAGTTTAAACATAGCTAAGTAGAAAATTGATCTAACTAAAAAATTCTAAAGAAATTACCCAGAAAGCCACATGGAGACAGATAAAATACATGAAATAAATATCAAGTGACATAGAAGATAAATAAGAGGGCCAAAGAAATATCTAATCAAAGTTTATGTAAAGAATAGAAAACATGACATTTGAAGGTAGGATGGTTGTGGTTTTTCAAAATTGATAAAAAATGTGGATCTGGAGATTAAGAAGCCCAGCAAATCCCAACCAGAGCAGATAAAGGTCTTACTTATATGTTATACATCACGGTACAGTTACAAATAGCAAAACAAAAACCTTAAAAGCAGCCAGAAGGAAAGAAGGTCATTTGTAAAGGAAAGGCAAGTAAACAGACAGCATGCATCTTACCAGTAACAATGAAAGCCAGCTGTGAGTGAAATAACAGCTTTAAAGTACAAAGCAGAAATAACTGTCAAACTAGTATTGTGCTCTCTGAAAAAGCTGTCTTCCAAGAATGTGGACTACATACAGACATTTTCCAAAAATCAAAAACTGAAATAGTTTATTCCCAATGCTCACTCAGTCATGTCCAGCCCTTTGTGAGCCCATGGACTACAGCCCACCGAGCTCTTTCCACGGAGTTCTACAGGCAAGAGTACTAGAGTAGGTTGCCATTTCCTACGCCATTATTCCCAATATATCCCACTAATAAAGATCCTGAAAGACATATTTCATAAAGAAGAAAAGTAATCCCATTAGGAAAATCTGAAATATAAGAAGGTATAATACCAAAGACATTGGTAAATAGGTAAATATAAACAAATATCTATAAAAATGAATGTAATAGTAATACTTGATTTGGGGGGTATAAAAATACTTAAAATATTGTCATGGGAATGTGAGCACTTTCCAAGGCTTTACAAATGAGTATATATATATATATATATACACACACACATATATATATATATTCCATTGACCCTTGAACAGCATGGTTTTGAACTGTATGGGTTCATTTACAGACAGATTTTTTTTCAATATGTACTACAGTACAGCACAATCTGCTGCTTGTTGAATCCACAGATGACTGCAGATATAGAAGACCCACTCTAAAATTATATGCAAAATTTGCATATTTTTCATATATATGTGTGTGTATAGATAAGTGTGTGTATGAATATAATTCAGCCATAAAAATGGCAGTCCTGCCACTTGAAGTTTTTGACAATATGAATGAAGCTGGAGCACATTATGCTGTGTGAAATAAGCAAGACAAATTATGTATAGTCTCACCTATATTTGGAATCTCAAAGAACTGAACTCACAGAAATAGAAAGTATATTGATAATTGCAGGATCTGGGGGTGGGGGAAATGAGATAATGGTCAAAGAATACAGACTTCCAGGTATAAGTTCTGGGACCTAATGTACAGCATGGTGACAGTAGTTAGCAGTGTTGAACACCTGAAAGTTGCTGAGAAAATAAATCTTAAATGTTTTCACCATAACAACAAAAAAATGATATAATTCTATGAGGTGAAGGATGTATTAATAGCCTTATCATGGCAACCACTTCTCAATATATTTTATATTAAATCATCACATTGTACACCTTAAACTGATGCAACATAGCGTGTCAACAGTATCTCAACAGAGCTGGGAAAAAAGCAATAATAAAATTAAAAGCAGTCATCACATTATGAATAACTAAAAGAGGAAATATTTTTCCAATATTTGAAACTGTTCTCCAGTTCAAAAAGTTGCTCATATCATTGACAAAAAGTGAAATTTGCACAAGTCTTGATCCTTTCATTTTTGCCTTTCTCATTAACCTAAGCAAAAATGTCAGCTAACATTATTGTCAAAGCTACACTCCTTCATCAGTGTAATCATAGACTAAGAGTACAAGAGTTTGATGAAAATCAACAAAAGGATTCTGTGAGAATTAATTGGGTATTTGGAGTTAACAGTAAACAATACTGTGTTTTTAATTATTTGTAAACTGAATGTTACACATCCTTTATATACTAACGTTTATAATAAACACATATAACTTATATGTGTGTAGATAGATAAATGGAGTTTTCCGGAGCAGTCACTACAAAAGCTGTATGAAGAGATACATCTAAAAGCACTAGAACTCGAGATGGAATCTTTAAAAGTATTCAAATAACATATAGGAAAGCAAGAAATGAGAAACAGGGAAGCAAACAGAAACCACGTAGTAAATGGGAGACTTAATGTCTTAAATGTTAAATGGTCTGAATATACCACTTAAAAGGCAGAAAGTGGCAGCTTGGCAAAGCAAGATCAACTATATCCTGCCTTCAAGAAACTCACTTCAAGTGCAGTGTCATAGGTTAAATTAAAAGGATGAAAAAATATATACAAACATTAATTTTTTAAAGGCAGAAATGAGTGTAGTATCAGAAAAAGTAGGCCTCAGAGCAAAGAAAATTACTAGAAACAAAGACATTACATAATGAGAAAAGAATTAATCAGGAAGACCTAACAGTTTTAATTATGCACACATCAAACAGTAGAACCTCACGATACATGAGAGGAGAAATAGAAAAAACCACCATTGAACTCAGGACTTCAACATCCTCCTCTCGGCAATAGAATTACTAAAAGAAAATCAGCAAGGGTACAGAAAATGTGGACCACGTGGTCATGCAACAGGATTTAATTGACATATATAAAAGACTCCAACAACAGTAAAATAAACACATTTTCCCAGTGCTCATGGAATATTTATCAAGGTAGATTATATTCTGGTCCATAAGACAAACTCAGCAAAAAATTTTAAATCATAAAATGGTCAAGGATATGAGAGACAACTGAAGAACTATTCCAGATTGAAGGAGACATGATAACAAAATTCAGTGCCTGTTCTAGATGCAGTCAGGACCCACCTATTGGGACAGGGAGCAGCCTTTGAACAGGATCTGTAGGTGAGATAGCAGTGTTGGATCAAGGTTGATATCCTTACTTGAAGGGTTGTATGGTGATTACGTAGGAGAGTTTTTGTTTGGAGAAAATACAGGAGAATTTAGAGGGGATAAAGCAACACATCTGTAGTTTATATTCAGGTGGTTCATAAAAACTAATGATAATGAGTTTGCACACACAGACATAGAAAGAAAAAGAGAATAATGAATTAATGCAGTGAAATGTTAAAAGGTTGAGAATCTGAGTAAAGGAGATATGGACGTTGTTTTTGCTGTTCTTCCAACTTTTTCATAACTTTGAGATTATTTCAACATAAATTATTTTGAAACAGTGAAAGTTAAATATATACATATTAGCAAAAGCTGGGGAATTCCATTCACTAAAAGAAACACAAAGTAGATTCTTCAGACAAGACTCATGTAGCTATAGATATTTCAACAATCCAGTACTTCTGCAAGGAGAAATTAGTAGGCCAGCCAGTGGAACAGACCCACATGTATTTAGATATTTGACTCATGACAACTTATTAACGGTGCTATGTTAATCAGATATTTACATGAAGAAAGAATATTGACCCCTTCTCACTCCATTCACTGCATATCCCATTTTCACAAAGAATGCCATGAGATTTAGATTCACAGTCAGGAGATAGACAGCATCCTCCCCACTTCTTTACTGATCAGAGGTTACCACTGTAGCGCTTCAAGCTGTGGGCAGGATTAAGAAATTGTACCTTTGGCATGGAAATCAAGGTTTCAGGATAGGACCAGCAGCTCTGGGCTGCCCCCACGTGGCTGCACAGCAGAGTACCAGAGCTAATGGGTTCAAACACAGGAGACTCGACATAGTGACCGAAGCTGGCAGACCTGCCTGCAAGCTTATGTGACACACCACCAGAGTCTACCACGTGGGAATGGAGGGTCCCTTGCCATAATCTGGAAGCTCTGGGTACATGGGTAGACGCAAAGGCCAAGGCTCTTCCTGTTTCAGTGACTCCAGTTGAACTCACAGGAACACAGACCAATGAGCTCCCCGTTGGTCTGGATTAGGTCTTATCTATTACTACCTCCACGTCCCCAGTGCCTGGCATGAGTGAGTGAAGTTGCTCAGTCATGCCCGACTCTTTGCGACCCCATGGACAGTGGCCTGCATCAAGCTCCTCCGTCCATGGGATTTTCCAGGCAAGATTACTGGAGTGGGTTGCCATTTCCTTCTCCAGGGAATCTTCCCAACCCAGGGATCGAACCCAGGTCTCCCGCATTGTAGACAGAACCGTCTGAGCCACCAGGGAAGCTAAGTGTATTGACTCAGGCTGCTGTAACAAAGTACCGTAGACTGAGAGGTTTACACACGGGACTCTGTCTTCCCATAATTCCGGAGGCTGGAGTTCCTTTGTTGGTGGGGTTGGTTTCTTCTGAGGTTTCTCTCCTTGACGTGTAGATGACCGTCTTCTCCTTGTGTTTCTACCTGTTCTTCCCTCTGTGTGTCTGTGTCCAGATTTCCTCCTTCCATTAGGATACTAGTCGTACTGGGTCTGGGCCCATCCTAATGACCTTAATCATCTCTTTGAAGACCCTGTCTCTAAATACCATCCCATTCTGTAGCCCTGGGGGTTAGGACTTCGACATATGGATTTGTTGGGGGCAAGGCATAAAGCAGCCCATAACAGTAGCCATTTGAGACTCTATGCTAAGTAAATAAATGAGTGAGTGAGTGAATGATAGACGCCACTGTCTCTTCTGTGAGAGAAGGTTTCAGGCCCAGATGCCTGTACTGAAAGCATGTGGGCATTTATGACTGTCCTGGACCCCTCCTATTCAACCAGTGAGACAAAGCAGAGGGTGCAGCTGCCCCCAGTGGGACACCAGGGAGCCCAGCTGCCTGCTGATACAATCTACTTATTAGGGCTACTGCCTTGATGCCTTCAACTTGGCAGCACTAAACATTGAGGCTAATTTTCTAAGTGCCAGGGAGGCTTCCAGGGGTCAAGTTAAGTCACCTTTTGGAAATTAACCTTTACTATTCCCCAAATTCTGTAGAAAACATTTAGACGCACACAAAAACCACCCTAGTAAAGATTTTCATTGTCAGGATATGTGGTAGAATCAGCTGACCTATAGCCATTATTTTTATTTATTTATTTTTAAATGAAGGATAATTTCCATGTCAATACAACCATTATGACAAGTATCCTAATTTCAAATACACAATTCCGTTGTCTTCACATATATCCTTGCAATCATGGGAGCACATGCCCAAATTTTGGTAACTGAGAAACCTGTGGTAAAGAACTTGGATAGTAAAATACTAAACCTGGTCCTACTCACCACCTGTAAATATGCATGCTTTGAAGTTAATCATCTCGCCGGTCCCTTCAAGTCTTAAGGTTGCTTGTCTCTAGATACCCTTCAGTCGCTCAGTCGTGTCTGACTCTTTGCAACCCCATGAATTGCAGCACACCAGGCCTCCCTGTCCATCACCATCTCCTGAGTTCACTCAGACTCATGTCCATCGTGTTGGTGATGCCATCCAGCCATCTCATCCTTGGTCGTCCACTTCTCCTCCTGCCCCCAGTCCCTCCCAGCATCAGAGTCTTTGCCAACGAGTCAACTCTTTGCATGAGGTAGCCACAGTACTGGAGTTTCAGCTTCAGCATCATTCCTTCCAAAGAACACCCAGGGCTGTTCTCCTTCAGAATGGACTGGTTGGATCTCTTTGCAGTCCAAGGGACTCTCAAGAGTCTTCTCCAACACCACAGTTCAAAAGTATCAATTCTTCGGTGCTCAGCTTTCTTCACAGTCCAACTCTCACATCCATACATGACCACTGGAAAATCCATAGCCTTGACTAGACAGACCTTTGTTGGCAAAGTAATGTCTCGGCTTTTCACTGTGCTGTCTAGGTTGGTCATAACTTTCCTTCCAAGGAGTAAGCGTCTTTTAATTTCATGGCTGCAGTCTAGATACCCTTGCTCCTTTATATATTAAAAAAAAAAAAAGTTGTGGCTTTTATACTCATTTATTGCTTCATATTTTAATCATTTATTATTTTGACCAAGATTTATTCATTCAGTATTCTTTCATCTGATCAGTATGTACTGACTGTTTACTATGTGCTAGGCATTGTTCTAGACCTCATGTACAGCAGTGAAAGGAGGTTTCTGCTACCATGAAGCTTATGTGTTAGTGGGGAAGATAGATGCTAAGTAAATAATAGCAATAATAATTGAAAAAATGTAATTGAAAACCATGTGAGGATCAGAGATACAATCCAGCTGAAGGGAACAGAATATGCAAAAGCCCTGAGGTAAGAACAAGAGTGAAAGGATATTTGTTCTTGTAAACAAGTAACTTCTCCATTATTCCTTTCATGAGTTTAGACTTAGATCATGGCTACTCTTAAGCTTCATCCTCTAACTTGAAGCATCTCAAGTCGTCCTGATAAAAATAACTTTGTCTTTTTTGAATTCCCAGTACTTAACACTTATCATGTGTCAGGTACCCTGCTAGGCACTTTACATGCATTTCCTCCTCTAATCCCTACAGCAACCTTCTTAGGGATGGTACCATTTTACAGGCAAGAAAACAGGTTCAGAAAGACTAGATGACTCATCTGAGACCACTCAAGAAGGAAGTGAGGGACAGGGATTTGACTCATCCAGGCATGTGCCGTGCCACTTTTGGCTACATTCTGTTGGCTACAACCATTATCCACCATCTGATGTACATGACCCTTGACCTAAAATGGTGCCTAAATTCAGAGAGGCTCTGAGGGAGTCCTCAGGCTCTTCTAAGGAACCTTTCAGTTCTGCCAATTTATTGGTTCCAAATGCCTTTTGGGACCAGAGCCAGGTTGACTTCATGTGCATCTCAAGGGAGGATTTTTTTTTTTAATAGAGGTGCTAAGATTTGAACCCCAAGGCTGAAAAATCATTTGCTTCTTTAGGAAATCTCCCTCAGGTAATTCTGGTGAGCAGCCAGGAAAAGGTTAGGTTTATCCAGCCTGACCTTCCTGATGTAAGCAGTCTGTTCCAGGTAACTTTCAGAAAGTGGAGAATTCATCACATTATTTTGCTAGTCCTAGTATTGGGGAACCTTCTTTCTTCTTTGCCTGAATTCTGCTCTTCCCAAACTTTGGTCACCTGAAGAAAGTCATCCGGTGTCAACCAGTACTGTATGGCTGAAAACTCTTACAGCTGATGATTTCACATCCATTTCCTGGAACCGCGCTGCTTTGTCTGGTTTTTGTAAGGGAAATAAGAGCACAAGCAGAGCACCTTAGAGTACGAATCATAAAACTGTTCTGTGTGTGCCTCATTGTATCCAAAACTCTGCGTGCCTCATTGTATTCACTTTGGAAAAAGATCAAAGGCACAGAAAGAGGAAAATGGAAAGAGGAACAGGGGAGGAAGCATCCAATAGAGAAAAGAAAGAGAAAGAAGAAAGATTAGGTCAAATATGGGCTCTACTGACTGTGGTTCTGAATTTTTAAAACCCACTTTCACTCTTATTCGAAAGAACCATAGAGAAACTTTTCCCTTACCAAGAGCAGTTTGTACCTTCATTGGCCCAAAAGATCCAGGGAAGTTTTAATCCTTAATGCACAAAAATTCCCCAAGAGCCCAAGAAAAGCTTTTTTGCTGGATTGTGATAGAAAACCCACTCTTTTATGTATAATTGAAGACATTTAGGGCAGCATTACAACCCTTTCTGCTTATACACAGCCTCCAAACCCTTGCTAAAGTGCAGCTTTCCCAGGAAGCTCTCTTAAGCAATTAAAAATGGTTATTCTACTGCCTAGAAAGAGTCTGAGCTCATCCCAGCCTTTGCAATTGCAACAACACATTAAGGAGTTATTCACTTCACTTGTACTCATTCTACAAACTTTTCTCAGACTGTGCTTGCTGAACACGGAGATGAGGCACATTACATTTTTTTCCCCAAGATAAATAGTGAAATGATTATTTTTGATAATTTCCTCTTAGTTTCTCCAGTTGATTTCTAGTTTGCCAAGTGTAGGAGGTAAAGTTATGTGTGTGGTCTCTACCCACTTCAGGAAAAATTTGCTTCTGAAATTTTGATACTGGAATCTGCATCTTCCACATAGGAGATTTAATTTCATTAATAGCAAATGTTGTCCTGAATGGAGTGTTAATTTGCATTTCATCTCTGATAAGCACAATTCTCCAAAAATGGAAGGAAACAATGGTTAGACTTTGTAGTTCAGAGCAGTTTTATTCAATGTATGATCTACAAACCAGAAGTACCAGAAGGGCCTAATATTTTATAGAAATAAAAAAGCACTGCTTCAGAGCAGTGACAACCCAGTTGGAGGAATTTTTGCCTCCCAGGAAGCACTGAAGATATTTCTGGTTGTCACCATCGGAAGTGAGGATGCTAATGGATTCTAGTGGGTAGAAGCCAGGAATGCTTCTCAACATTCTTTATGGCACAGGACAGTCCCCACAACTAAAGAATTATCTGACTCAAAATGTCAATAGTGCTGCCCTTAAGAAACTCTTAATTAGGATAGTAAATTGGAAATAGTGGGGTGGGAGTAAGAAGAATAAAAAAGTATTTCAAGATGATAAACAATAGAAGTAAAAGAGACAGAAAAATATTGGCAAGAGAGTCATGGAACTTGGGCTGTGATCATGGGGGCTGCATGCCCTTAAGGAAGTTATTTACCCTCTCAGTTTCAGTTTACACATTTTATAAATGAAGTGAAAGATTGAACCAAAAAATGGGATTCTTATCCCTAAGATTCTTTTCAGAATAAATGCATTATAACTTAGGCAGTATTTCTCAGCTAAAGTTATCCAAAGATCACCTCACTGTGTTTGCTGTCTCTGTCATCTTTGCACTTTAAATTTTTGCTTTAACATATTTTTCTATTTTTAAGATATATTTTTAAAGGCAGTGTTATGTCACTGTCATGAATTTATAGCCGTTCCTCTTGTCTTAACTAGAAGTAGGCACCATTAAAAGAAAACAATTCTGGCAAACTAGAACATCTTTTCACGTTAGGCAATTATATTTCTTTTGTGGGTTGTCATGTCCTCTGCTCTTATGTATTGGGGTCTGATGAATTTGTATGAGCTTGTTATATGTTAAAGATATTAACCTGTTAAAAAAAAATGAAAGCAATGTTATTAAAGTAGCTAGACTGAAAGGCTTGAAGCCAGCACCGGCAGAAGAATAAATGATGTTTAAGAAAAAGAGAGAAAAAGTCTACAACCAATGTGACTAACTATAGAGAAAATACAAGATAGATAAATTATTAGAGCCAGTAAGAAAGTTCAAGATTATTGTGTAAAATAGTAACATACAAATAGCAGTAAAATTTCAGCATCCCAAGAGCTACCAGTGAGAAAATGCAGTAGGAAAAAATATATCCTATTCAGATACCAACAAAAAATGTACTGTGCCTAGAAATAGAATACCTTTATTTAAAAAATTATAAAATATTAGATACCCCAAAAGATCCTAGATAAATATAAATTAGGGAAGACTTGGAAATGTTATCATTTTTTTGTTCCTGTCCATATAATATATACATATGTGTTTCAGAAGACTTATTAAAAGTGATTATGAATTTTCTAAGCCAATTTTGCAAATAAAAATTATGAGGGTTTACCATATTTTATCACATCATACAAACTCATAGCATTAAAAACCTGAAGTGCTAGTTTAGAAACTTGCTATCAAACAAACCTTCAATCATAAATGATTTGGGGAAACTAGCTCATTATTTGGAGAAGGCAGTGGCACCCCACTCCAGTACTCTTGCCTGGAAAATCCCATGGATGGAGCAGGCTGGTAGGCTGCCGTCTATGGGGTCGCACAGAGTCAGACACGACTGAAGCGACTTAGCAGCAGCAGCAGCATGAGAAAAGTCATGGCCTGTAAATAAATGAATGTGTGTGGTTGTGTTTCAGTAAAAGTTTATTAACAAACGGTGAACCATATAGGCCAGAAAATAGGGTGGGAAGATGTGAGGAGGGTCTCTAGGGTTCAACAGAATATATCCACCATCTCTTCTCCAGCCACCCCATCAAAAATATACAGTACCCCACTCCCCTCAGAGATAATAGAGAAGAAGCTAGTGGTTACCAATGGGAAGAGCAGCAAAATGGAGGTAGGGAATGAAGAGGTACAAAGAAGCACTATCCATAAAATAAATACGCTACAAGGATATATTGTGGGCTTCCCTCATAGCTCAGTTGGTAAAGAATTTGCCTGCAGTGCAGGAGACCTGGGTTCGATTTCTGGGTCAGGAAGATCCCCTGGAGAAGGAAATGGCAACCCAGTCCAGTGTTCTTGCCTGGAGAATCCCAGGGACAGATGAGCTTGGCAGGCTACAGTCCATGGGGTCACAAGAGTCAGACACAACTTAGTGACTAAACCACCATAAGGATATATGGTACCAAACAGGAATATAGCCAATATTTATAATAACTCTAAATGGAGTATTATATGTAAATATTCTGTATCTCCGTTGCACACCTGAAACTAAAATAGCATTGTAAATCAACTGTACTTCAATATAGTATAGAGGGTAAGAGGCAGTGGGGAGGCTCTAGTAAACAGAGTCCATGACTTGTCACTGGCTGAGTCCTTGCCAGGAAAGAAGAGGGATCTTTCTTCTTCCTGTTGGGCTCTATTATCTTCACAGGGCATGAGGGCTACCACTTCTGGTCTCCCACCTCTGTTTAATTGAAAAGTAAAGTGAAAGTTTTTGTCGCTCAGTCGTGTCCAGCTCTTTGTGACCCCATAGACTAGTCCACCAGGCTTCTCTGTCCATGGGATTCTCCAGGCAAGAATACTGGAGTGGGTAGAGCCATTCCCTTCTCTAGAGGATCTTCCCAACCCAGGGATCAAACCCAGGTCTCCTGCATTGCAGGCAGANCTTTCTTCTTCCTGTTGGGCTCTATTATCTTCACAGGGCATGAGGGCTACCACTTCTGGTCTCCCACCTCTGTTTAATTGAAAAGTAAAGTGAAAGTTTTTGTCGCTCAGTCGTGTCCAGCTCTTTGTGACCCCATAGACTAGTCCACCAGGCTTCTCTGTCCATGGGATTCTCCAGGCAAGAATACTGGAGTGGGTAGAGCCATTCCCTTCTCTAGAGGATCTTCCCAACCCAGGGATCAAACCCAGGTCTCCTGCATTGCAGGCAGATGCTTTGCCATCTGAGTCACCAGGGAGCCTTATTTTCAGAAACTATTTAATTGAATTTTCTGATTATTTTTTATAGCAGGTTCATCCATGAGTTGCAGAGTATAGTCCAAAACAGAGCATTCTTATATATTATCAGGATATATATGGCACCCCACTCCAGTACTCTTGCCTGGAAAATCCCGTGGACGGGAGAGCCTGGTAGGCTGCAGTCCATGGGGTCGCGAACAGTCGGACACAACTGAGCGACTTCACTTTCACTTTTCACTTTCATGCATTGGAGAAGGCAGTGGCAACCCACTCCAGTGTTCTTGCCTGGAGAATCCCCGGGACAGGGGAGCCTGGTGAGCTGCCGTCTATGGGGTCACACACAGTCAGACACGACTGAAGTGACTTAGCAGCAGCATATGTCATCCAATCAGCAAGGAAAATGATGGGATAAATACAGTTCTCTGGTACAATGGAGGATGAATGGGAAAAGGATTGCATTTTAAGTCAGAGAGTTTGTGTTTTATCCCCCTCCATCCTCATGTGGCTTTACAAATTAACAGTCCATAATCTCTCTCCCCCTCATACTCCCTCTCCCACGTTTAGCTCTTTTTTGCCCCCTTGTAAGAGGATCAAAACTGTTGGAAATTTGAAAGGTAAATGATTTTCTAATCATATTAGCCAAAAAGACACAGTTCTTTTGTAGCAAACTCCTGAGACCACAGCAGTTACTTTATGGCTAAAGCAGGGTAGTTGAGACTAATGCGAAATTTGGCAGCAAGCACACTGGACTTCTTACCCATTCCTAAGATCTGGAACCTTTCCCTTGCGTTTTCACAGATCAGCAGATTCTCTGTTGACATCTCTCTCTCCCTCTCCCCTCCTCTCTCCCTCTTCTGTTTCTCCCCCTTTCACCTCCCTTCCTTTCTCTCTCTCTCTTCCTTTCACCTCGCTTCCCTCCTTCTATAAGATTATGGAATCCTAGACATAACTAAGATCAGAAAGCATACATTCAGTGTCACCCCCATTGAGTATTGTAGTTCTGGGGATCTACCTAGCATTGAGAAGTTGTTCTTTGAATACATCTCATTTCATCTAATTTGAATCATCTCATTTCTGTAGTCCATTTAATCTGTGATTGTTTCCTTGGGCTAAACTTTAATTTTACCTTTGGCACATATCTTTTTTTTTTTAACTTTATTTTACTTTACAATACTCTATATCTTATACTGTAATTTCTGAGCCAGCAAGTCTGAGTTTTCTCTGCCTTTCAAAGACAGGCATCTACCCTAAAAGGTCATGAGTCATAAAGAAATGATCACAAATGCTGGTCACTGGGTACAGAAGATGTCCGTGACAGCATTTTCCATGTTTAGTAACAGAAACCCACTAAAAGTAACAGAAATACCTGATTATCAGGGAATGGTTACCTATGTAGTAATCCATCTATTGGAAAATAATGCAGACTATGAAAAATACCTGCCAAGAATGTTAAGAGTGATAACATACATGCATGTAGAAAGAGAATTAGAAGGAAATAATCCCTTATTTTTATGGTGGTTAACCTTGGATGGTAGGATACAGGTGATATTTCTCTTATTTATGCTTCCATTCATTTCCCAACTTTTCTAGAAAGAATATATATTACTTTTACATTTGGAAAATAAAACTTTTTTTCTGAAGTCAAAAAGGGTAAGTTGCTACATTGGGGTCCAGAAGGCTAGAGTGAGTTCTTTCCCTCTTCTAGACTGGCCACTAGGAAGTCACTTTCTTCTCTCCTTTTAAAAGAGAGTAGGTATTGCTACATTATTAAGCAATCAGCCAGTAAGGTTCAAGAGCAATAAATTGACCTTTCAAGAGAAAATTAGTGAAGCTCAGGAAATATGAGCTAGAAACCCCTACCGAGTGGTCTAATGCATCCCTCAAGAATCAAGGCCATATACATTACACTTTCTGGTATGGGCACTTTCTTTTCAATCTAATTGTAAATATTTCAAGTGATTGCAGTTTCACTGCTACATTTTAGACCAGTCAACAAGCTATTAATCCATCTTCCCCTAACAACATATTATAACTCTAGCAAACTACAGAGATGTCCAACTACCTCTATGACCTGGACAAGCTTGCTGAATGAGTATCCCAGACATGGTTCAAATCCTGGCACCTCCACTCAGCTATAACGCCTTCCACAAGACCCTTTACCCGTCTGATCTTAGGTTTCCTCAGCTTTAAGAAAAAGAAACCTCTCCACCTAATTTATAAATGGAACTGTAGGGATTAAGTGAGGTGATGCATCTAGGGAATGCATAGAATGCACACAGTAGCAAACATTTGGTGATTCCAGAGTGTTGGACCAGTGTTGAGCAGTTGTTTTCTTGACAGAGATGGGCTATTCTGAGTCAACAACCAACGATCTTTTTTTGTGTATTTTCTGGGATGACACAAGTGGGTTGGAGTGGATGGTGCAGTTCATGACCTTGAAGCAGCAAAATTCCATGTGGCGCCTAATCCTTGGGCTTTGTTATTCAGTCGCTAAGTCGTGTCCGACTCTGCAACCCCATGAACTGTAGCAGGGCCTTCGTCACACTCACTAAATTCACCAGCCTCGCATCACAAATACAGCTCATACAGCCCCCACTGGAGCTTTTCCATTGTTGATAAGAGCTGTAACTGGCCATGGGGATGGGAAAAGAGGATGGGGTGAAGCGTTGTGTTTGAGGTGGAGTCAGTAGGGTATGATGAATTGTTCGTGTAGAGGCTGAAAGAAAGAAAAGAATTACGCTTTCAAGTTCCTGATGTGGATGACTGCCTGCACAGTTTGTTGAGTGAATATCTGTTGAGCACCTACTTAGGGCCCGGAACAAAGCCTAGGAGACACCACGGTGAACCAAATGAAAAAAGAAAAAAATCTCTGCTCTTGTGAGTTTGCCTTCTACTGAGGGAAACAGACAATAAATAGCAGACAAATAAGACAAATATCTCTGGTTGTGATACCTGTGATGAAGGAAATAAACAGGATAATAGGATGGTGAATAAGACTATGGAAGTCTGCTTTATTTTTTTGTTATTGTTGATGTTTTATTAATGAAGTATAATTGCTTTACGATGTTGTGTTAGTTTCTGCTGTTGAACAAAGTGAATCAGCTCTATGTATACATATATCCGCTCCCTCTTGAGCCTCCCTCCTACCCACCCCATTCCACCCCTCTAGGTCATCACAGAGCACCTAACTGAGCTCACTGTGCTACAGCAGCTTCCCTCTAGCTAGCCAGTCTGCACATGGTCGTGTATAGATGTCGGTGCTCCTCTCCCAGTCTGTCCTACCCTCCTGCCCACCCTCCCCATGTTCATGTGTCCATTCTGTGTGCCTGTATCTCTGTTCCTGCCTTGTAAATAGGTCCATCTGGACCATTTTCTATATTCCACATATATGCATTAATATATAATATTTATTTTTCTGACTTCACTCTGTATGAGAGACCCTAGGTTCATCCACATCACTATAAATGATCCAAGCTCATTCATTTTCATGGCTGAGTAATATTCCATTGTATATATGTACTGCATCTTTTTTATCCATTCATCTGTTGATGGACATTTAAGTTGTGGAAACATGATTTAGATATGATGGTCAGGGAAGGACTCTCTCAGAAGATAATACATGAAGTGATGGGTCCTGAAAATGAAAAGGAGCCAACAGATGAAAGGGAGGAAGGGACGCATTCCTGGAAGAAGGAACAAGTCCAAGACCTTGGCTTAGAAAAAAGGCTAGATGTACTCCTTGAGAAGGGGTGGGGGAGACCTATGTAACTGGGTGTAGAGGAGAAGATTGACTACAGAGGAGGTTAGAGAAATGGGCGGGACCCATTATCTTTGACATGCTGAATCTGAGGCACCAGAGGGGACCTAAAAAAGAAAGATCCAGGCCTACATCCTGAGAGCTAGAGATGGTATTGGGATTTGAGAAAATGTTCAGTTCCATCAAAATTACTTGGGATTGTTCTACAAATACAGATTTCCCAGGCATTCTAAATATAGATTTCTGGGGTACCACTCTGGGAAATTCTAATTCAAGTAGATCTTGATCAAGATCTGGAAATCATTTTTCAACACTCATAGGTAATTCTGATCCATTCATTCAAGAACTATTTCTTGCATCCCTAGTATGTGCCAGGACAATTCTAAGTTCTGGAGATACAGCCCTGAACAGGTTACAGAGCTTATAGTCTCAAGAAAGAGTAGACAGAAAACAAGTACACAAATAAATTACAGTAGTGATAAATGTAACCCCCCCAAAAAAAAAGCTAATATATAATAATTATGGGGGCCTACACTAGATGAATGTGAAGAGAAACTCTCTGTCTCTCTGAGGAAGTGAATTTCAGTTGACAGATAAGAAATAGGGAGCAGCAGCCATGTGACAGTCTTGGGGAAAAGCATTCCAGGCAGAGGTCGGGTTGAGAACTCAGCAGGTGAATCTAATTCTCTGGCTTATTCCTACTTGATTAGCCATCCAAAATGAGGGAGAAGACATGGTGGGAAAGATACTGTGATATTTTCCCTTTTTAAAAAAATCATTTTTTAAAATTGCAGTATAGTTAATTTACAATGTTGTTTCGGGTGTACAGCAAAGTGAATCAGATAGATATACATACTCCTTTTCAGTATCCATTATAAGTTAACATGATATTGAATAGAGTTCCTTGTGCTTATACAGTAGGCTTTTGTTACATTTATCTGTTTTATATACAGTAGTTTTTATGTGTTAATCCCAAACTCCTAATTTATCTCTCCCCTCACAATGGGATCTCCTGCTATCCCCTTTGGGAACCATATAAGTTTGTTTTCTATGTCTGTGAATCTGTTTCTGTTTTGTAAATAACATTTGTATCATTTTTTTTAAGATTCCCCATATAAGTGATGTGTCATCTTCGTATATTCACCCAGAAAGCTATGCTAAGCACATCTTCTTTACAAAATATAGATATGTGCCAAGTGTTGACACAAAGATGAGCAAGGCAGTTCCCTCTCTCAGGCAGTTTGCCATCCAGTGAGGGAGGGAGGTATTCAAATCAGAGAGGGCTACGCAATGAGTGAGAGCATCCCAGACCATCAATCAGTTCATATTCTGCAACGGTGAATGCATACTGCTTCCTCATCTCATCTCATTTCTGCATGTGATGATGTGAGCAACGTCTTTTGAGACTGTGCACACTAAAATTATTTGCATTTCTTTGTGGTCCTGCCAACTCAGACCAGCTGAATTTTTCATGAATTGTTTACAGCAAGAGATACTGGGTTTGAGATACTATACGTGTCTGTGCTCAGTCACTTCAGTCGTGTCCAACTCTTTGAGACCCCATGAACTGTAACCCACCAGGCTCCTCTGTCCATAGGATTCTCCAGGCAAGAATACTGGAGTGGGTTGCCATTTCCTCCTCCAGGGGGTCTTCCCAACCCAGGGATTGAACCTGTGTCTCCTGCATTGGCAGGTGGATTCTTTACCACTAGCGCCACCTGAGAAGCCCTATAATAACTATATTTGGGGGAAAATACCACCCTAATAATAGGTAAAATTTATTGAACACTTAGAATCTCCTGACTTGACATGCAGTCTCATAGTCTTTAACAGTATCTGTGATGAGGCAGGGACTCTCATTATTCCACTACTATTATTATTTCTTTTGGACAAAAACATTGGCGGTCAGCAAGGTGAGGAAATTTTTCTGAGGTCATTCAACTCAGATGTGATGATTTCCCCACTACATCTGGTTTGAAGCCGCAGTTCTGGTTCATACCATCTTTCATGAATTGCTCAGACTGCTGATCTATCTCAGCTACCCTCACTCCAGTTCCCAAAGTGGATCGCTCGCTCTCCTTTCCATCCCAGGTAACCACCTGTGTTTGCACAAGTTAGACCTACCTGCTTCTCTCTCCTCCAAGGTGGAAAAGTGGAGAGGAGAAGGACTCCTTGACGGCACACTTGGGAGAAAGTAGAGGGTACCGGGATAGACCCTGCCTGGGTGGTGCCTGCTGCCTATCGACACACCAGTCTCCAGAGGCCCCCTCAGTGATGTTAGGTGCCCCAAACTGAGCACCTTGCTCCCTGCCCACCTGCTGGAGAAGATAAATCAGTGAGACTCAGTGTTCAGACTCTTAGAAGAAGGATCATGGAGCAGGGAAAGCAAATCACCAAAGCCAAGAGGAAATAGTAAGTCTGCTACCTCCTGGGGAGGGCTGGGTGCTCAACTGGATAGAGTTGGGTCACCTCCTGTGATGCTGAATGAACTCATATTCAGCTGCTCTAAAAGAGGAGCTGGTCATCTTCAGCCTTAGGTCAGTTCGGCTGCCATGTAAAGGGTCTTCCCGTTCCCTTCCCTGTAAGACTCTGAACCTGTAAGTCTTTGTGTCTGCTTGTTGGCCCTTGGGTATATCCTCAAGGGGTGCCTTTGCCCTGTTTCTCAGGCTGGCTCTCTCCTCTCCCGCCGCCTCCCCGACGCCCTCTCTCGCTCCCTCCCTCCAGTGCCGGAGGCTCTTGGCTCGGGTCCCTGAGCCCAGGCAGGTGCAAGTGGAAGGCGTAGAGNTTCCACTATTCTTTAATGTTAACAGAGATGACACCAGTCAGAGATAACATAGACTACTCTGTGGTGATGACTGAGTTTCTGAAGAGCTTCCTGTGAGACCTTGGACAATTCACTATAGCATATTTTTGAGATGGTTTATATTTTCCTTTCACTCCTCTCAACCAGGGCGAGTCTACTTCCATAAACCTAGTTAAAGCCTGAACTATTAGAGTAGCCTGATAACTTTGTCATCAAAGATGTGGGAAAAGGACCAGAGACCCACCAGACCACCTCTCAGATATGATATGGTGTTCTCTCAATCAGGCTTATGATGGCAAAAAGAACAGTCTGGGAGTCGAAAAACCTGGATTTTACTCTCAGGTCTGCTACTAACTTGCTGTGTGACCTTGGGCAAATCATGTCACCTCTCTGGGCCCTGTATTCTAGCTGAAACTTCTATCTTCCCTAAATCATTGACATAGTTTGGTCACCATGTTTTGGCCCTGGTTCCCCTAAAATCTGTCCTCAATATGGCATCTTCCAGACTCTAGAATCTATAGTGATGTCACTCCTTTGCTTGAAACCTANTCTCAATCAGGCTTATGATGGCAAAAAGAACAGTCTGGGAGTCGAAAAACCTGGATTTTACTCTCAGGTCTGCTACTAACTTGCTGTGTGACCTTGGGCAAATCATGTCACCTCTCTGGGCCCTGTATTCTAGCTGAAACTTCTATCTTCCCTAAATCATTGACATAGTTTGGTCACCATGTTTTGGCCCTGGTTCCCCTAAAATCTGTCCTCAATATGGCATCTTCCAGACTCTAGAATCTATAGTGATGTCACTCCTTTGCTTGAAACCTACCAGTGGCTCTCCATTTTGGAGTAAAATCCAAATCTTTACTTGGCTTAAAATAAGCCTACATGTGATCTAAGCCCAGTGCCTCTCTGACTATATCTTCTTTGACCCTTTTCTTTCTCTCTTTATGTTATATTGATCTTCTTCTTGTTTCTCAAATATACCATACATTCTCTTGCCTCAGAAGTACTTGCTGTTCCCTTTGCCTAGAATGCTCTTCCCCCAGATATCGATACGCTCACTCCCTCATCTCTGTCGGGTCTCTGGTCAAATTCACAATGTCAGAGAATCCTACTTGAGCACTTTATATCAAATAAAACCACCACTAATTCTTCCCCAGAATTCTCTATCGTCTTAACCTTTGTTCTTTATATTAATAATTGTGAACACCACCTGATATACTATAAATGTCCTTGTCAGTTATTTGTCTCCCCTCTAGGATGTCAGCTTCAAGAGGCCAGGGACTTTTTGTTCACTGATAGATCTTCAAAGTCTGGAATAGACCTGGAACACAGTAGGTATTCAATAAATATTTGTTGAATAAGTGAATTTTATAAACTACCCCAAATTTTCTGTCCATTAACTTTAGCCATTCCTCCTAACAATCCCTACTTAAGGCAAATTAGTGTCATTTCAGAGGAAATTAAGGTAGAGATAGTGATTTGTCAAAGGTTTCAGAATAATCACATGTCAGATTGGACCCCCACAGGAGTAGATAGCATCTGGGACTAAGAAGGAAAATGTGGAAGGAAAAAGTATTAGATTCATAAAAAAAATTCTGTGAAAGGGATTCTATTATCATTTATTATTTTTTTTTGTCTTCTGCCATTATGATGTCAGCTCTGTGAGATTTTTCTCTGTTCACTGCTGTAACCCAGTGCTTGGAAAAGTACTTGGCAAATAGTAAATGCTTGATAAATGCTTGCTGAACGACTAGATGAAAACAAATTACTCTAGACTCACAGCTGGTGTGGGCCAGAGGATAAACAACCAGATGGAAAAAATGTGAAGACAGGAAATCATTAGAAGGCTATTATGTCCATCCAAAAAGAGGTGTAAGCCATGGGGCTGTGGGTTTTTTTACTTTGTACCTAGAGCTCAGGTCTCAGATTAGCCAACATCTGAATACTAGTTGCTGCACTAAATCTCACTTGTCCTGCTTTATATCCAAACCTCCAACTCAAATATTACTCAGTTATATTCTAGATTGAGGGATTTTCTGATGTTGGGGGTTGGTGTTTCTCCCATGATATCCTAGGGAAGTAAGTAGATGTGCTTTGCCCCAATATCTCACTAACTGGAGATACAACCACTGAAAGCTACTGCCAAAGGTCATCCATGATGTGGTGAATTATGACTGTTTAACAAGTCACAAAGCCTTTGTGACCTCACTCCTGCTCCAAAGATAGCTTGATAAGTCACAACAGAGGGCAGCTGGGGCATAACTTCACACAAGTCATCAAGACCTCCTCCACCTTGCTGCTGGGGAGAGGCCATCAAAAACAGACGATATTTTTAGCTTATTTTAGTTTCATCTTGAGCCAACTACCAACAAACTTCTTTTGAAGACCAACTTGTCAGAAATCACTTTATTCATCATTTAGAGACAGCTTACCTGAATCATGCAGTGCATAGGGGATATCAGTGAAGAAGTCTGGCAAAACTGCATCACCCTGTTCCTACAGACTGGGATGTGCTGCGATGCGGCAATAATCACCAATTCCCCACCTTGGTTGTTATTTTCTTATCCTGAAGGCAACCTGTTCCAACTGACCCAGGAAGAAATTCAGATCTTGCTGGCGAGAGAAGAGAGAGAGAAGTTGTTTCTTCAGGGAATCACCCTTGCAGGGACCAAATGTTTGTTGATCCGGGACAACCTATACACTGAGGGCAACAACATCATGGATCTCCGCACCAAAGGCCAGAGTCGGGGCAGCCAAGCAGTGACAGTAGTTCAGATCGAGTCTGTATACCTTGTGATGATGGGACAAAAAGGAACAGAAGGAGGGCCTCTCAACCTCAAGGCTTTTGAGATGGCGGGTTACATCAAAGAGGCCATTCATCAACACATGGCCCATTTCTAAGTAAATAAAAAGGCCTTGGTGTTTGACCTGGAATTTGAATTCAATGTTATCTGATTCACCTTCCAGATTAACAGTCTTGAAGAAAATAAAGGGAAATTCCAGATCAGGTTTGGAGATGTGTGTGTGTGTGTGTGTGTGTGTGTGTGTGTGTGTGTAAGCTTGTTAGGAGAGGAGCTGATTGGGGAGTGAGTATTCAAGCATTTGAGTTTCTGAACGTTTTTTACACCTAGAACAACATCTCTCCCATCTCAGCACTTGGAGGGAAGAGTACTGGACTGGGAACCAGAAAATCTTGGTTGCACTCCCAACTTTTTTCTAACTATGGTATCTTTCTCTGTACCTCAGTTTCCTTATCTGTACAATGAGGAATGTACTATGTCTCTAAGGGCCCTATAAGTTCTGGAAATCTATGATTTTGTAATAATCACATTTATCCTTCAAAACTCAGCACAAGTACTACCTCCTCAAGGAATCTTTCTTTGCCTGCATCAACCTTTAGGGCTGACCCTAATTTGAATTACTATAGTACTAACTCTATGGGTAATTTGTATGTACTTAATCTTACTCTGCCCAGCATGTCTTGGATGATTGTCCCATAATCTTGTTTAACTTTTCACACACACATTAGTTTTGTTTCCCAACTTTATTATAGTCTGCAAAAAAAAAAAAAAAAAACGACAGATGGTTTGCCTTCTACTTCTCTCTTCCCCTTCTAGGGTAACCCATCATGGGGCTTTGCCAGGGGAGTTGGCTATATGGATAAAATCAATTATCAGGAAAAGAGAGATTTTTCAAAGTGGGGATTCTGCTACATGTGGATGATCCAGGGTATTTGTGGGTAGATATTATTCTTCCAATTTGTGGCTCATCTTTGGACCATTTATCTGTTCACTGTTGTCACCATCAGGGAAAACATGGGTGGGCAGAAGCTAAGAAAGGAGGTAAAACTCTAACCATTCCATCTGGCTTGTTGCTAGCTACTCTGGACAAGCTGGTGTGAAAGAAGACAGGAATGAGAAGGACGAGATTGAATAATAAACCATAGCACTTCTTGTCTGGAGAATTCCATGGACAGAAGAGCTGGGCAGGCTACAGTCTATGAGGTCACAAAGAGTTAGACATGATTGAGTGACTATCACTCATTTGACCCTACTGCCACCAGGAGCAGTAATTATGGAGAACCTTCTCTGTCAATTTCAGGAAACGGCTTCAATACTTATATACCCTCACAAGCCTATAAAGGTTGAAGTTTAAACATGGAGGTTGTCAAAAATCTGTTCTATTCAATACAGATATAATGTTAGTCATATATGTAATGTATTTTAACTTATTTTAATATTTACTTTAAAAAGGAAAAAATGATACAGTTGCATTCAATTTTAAGAATGTAGAATGTGTTTTATTTAACCCAGTATATCCAAAATATNCTGCTTCTGTTAGGTCCATACCATTTCTGTCCTTTATCGAGCCCATCTTTGCATGAAATGTTCCCTTGGTATCTCTAATTTTCTTGAAGAGATGTCTAGTCTTTCCCATTCTGTTGTTTTCCTTTGTTTCTTTGCAATGATCACTGAAGAAGGTTTTCTTATCTCTCCTCGCTATTCTTTGGAACTCTGCATTCAGACGCTTATATCTTTCCTTTTCTCCTTTGCTTTTCACTTCTTTTCTTTTCAGAGCTATTTGTAAGACCTCCCCAAACAGCTGTTTTGCTCTTTTGCATTTCTTTTCCATGGGAATGGTCTTGATCCATGTCTCCTGTACAATGTCATGAACCTCATTCCATAGTTCATCAGGCACTCTGTCTATCAGATCTAGTCCTTTAAATCTATTTCTCGCTTCCACTGTATAATCATAAAGGATTTGATTTAGGTCATACCTGAATGGTCTAGTGGTTTTCCCCACTTTCTTCCATTTAAGTCTGAATTTGGCAGTGAGGAGTCGTGATCTGAGCCACAGTCAGTTCCTGGAGAGGTTTGTTTGTGTCATATTTCAGATTCCATGTATAAGTGGTTTACTTGTTGTGACTTACTTCACTTAGTATGATAATCCTAGTTGTACTCATGTTATTGCAGATGGCATTGTTTTCTTCTTTTTATGGCTGAGTAGTATTCCATTGTATATAAATGTGCTGCATCTTTATCTGTTCATCTGTTGAGGGACATTTAGGTTGTTTCCATGTCTTGGCTATTGTGACTAGTGCTGATATGAACATAGGGGTGCATGTATCTTTTTGGAATTACAGTTTTGTCCGGATATATGCCCAGGAGTGGGATTGCTGGATGGTATGGCAATTCCATTTTTTGTTTTCTGAGGAACCTCCATATTGTTTTCCATAGTGGGTCCACCAATTTACATTTCCACCAAAGTGTAGGAGCGTTCCCTTTTCTCTATATCCTCCATGAAAGAATTTCTTTGTGGCAATAGTCACTCCAATCTGCAGGCGACAAAATTTCATAGAGGTATACACATACCAACAAAACAAAACAACAACAAAAAGAGTGATGCAAAAACTGGTAAGATCTGAATAAGGTCTATAACTGAGTTAATAATATCAATCAACGTCAGTTTGCTGGTTTTGACCAAGTACTGTGGTTACTTAAGATATCATCATTAGCCAAAGCTTGGCAAAAGGTACAAGGGAACTCTTAGTACTATCTTTGTAACTTTTTGTGAACCATAAACTATATCAAAATAAAATTTATAATTTAGGGGGAAAAGACAATGTGCCGGGAGAAACTGGGAGAGAAGTTTGCAACATACATAATAGATTAATGTATATTATTTTCTGTGCTATTCTTAGGGTTGCCACATGTGACTATTGAGCATTTGAAATAGCACCACAGATTTTAATGATAAAAGTTTGGACATGTTGGGTTAAATAAAATATGTATTATTAAAGTTAATTTTACCTCTTTAATGTGGGTACTAGAAAAAATTTTTATCTTGATGCACTGGGTCTTTGTTGCCGCATGCAGGCTTTCTCCAGTTGTGGCGAGTGGGGGCAACTCTAGTTGCAGAGCATGGGCTGTAGGGCACTCGGGCTTCAGCGTTTGCAGCACATGGACCCTGTAGGTGCAGCTCACAGACTCCAGTACATGGGCTTAGTTGCCTTGCAGCATGTGGAATCTTCCATACCAGGGAATGAACCCGTATCCCCTGCATTGACAGGTGGATTCTTTATCGGTGCACCACCAGGGATGGCAAGAAAACTTTGAATTAGCTATGTGGTCCCCATTATATTTCTATTGCATGGTGCTGACCTATAATATGTAAAAAGTTTCTGCAAATGTGTAATTATCAGACAAATTAATAGACAACTAGACAAAAAGATAGAAGTGTAAAACTCATTAAGAAGAAATAGAAGAAAGAAATTTGGGACTTCCTTGGTGGCTCAGTGGTAAAGAATCCACCAGCCAATGCAGGAGACACGGGTTCGATCCCTGATCTGGGAAGCTGTCACTTGCCACAAAATGACTGAGCTTGGGTGCCACACTATTGAGCCTGTGCTCTAGATCCCAGGAGCTGCAACTCCTGAGCCACACACTGCGACTGCGGAAACCTGTGTGCCCTAGAGCCCAGGCTGCACAAAAAGAAAAGTCATCACAGTGAGGAGCCCATGCACTGCAACGGAGAGCAGCCCGCGTGCACCGGCTGGAGAAAAGTCCGTGCAGCAGCAAGCCCCAGCACAGCCAGAAATACGTGAAAAAAGTTATTAAAAAAAAAGAAATGCACTCGACAGACATTTGCCTGCACATATGTTTGTTAATTCAACATGTATTTATTGATCTCTAGGCACTGTATTAGTCACTTGGGAAAGTTTTAAATAAACTGAGAAGGCCTCTCTCAGAAGGTGATGTTTGAGCGGAAATCTGAACATGACTCAATTTCATCATTAATAAAAAAATGTTATTTTGAGATTCTTTTTCGCCTGTTAAAACAGCAAAAATAGATTAATAACATACAGTGTTGGCAAGGTTGTGGAGGAAGGGACACATAAATACTGTTAGTGGGAATGTAAATTTTGTACAGTTTTTCTGCAATGCAATTTTACTTTATCTCCAAATATAAATATACCCTTTGACTCTGTAATCCCATTCCTAGGAATCCATCCCAAGAACACACTCAAATGTGTACAAAAATATATGAATGAGGGTGTCTGTTGCAGCATATTATGTAATTGCCACAAACTTTAAATAGCTGAAATGTTAGTGAGGTGTGACCATTTAAGTGACTAGTACAAAGACATTAAAAAGAGTGAGACAACTATACTTGCAACTTTTCTGTAAGTTTGAAGTTGTTTGAAAACAGAAAGTTACCTACCAAAAGTGAATCGTGACAAATTAAGGTTTTTCCCCAAGAATCAAGGACAGTGCAACATTAGGAAGTTTATCAATGTACTTTAAATCATGACTGGAGGAAAAAAACAGCAGTGAGACAGACCCAGCAGCATGAGCTTGGAAAGCCACCCCCACCCTATAACAAGTGGCAAAAAGCATGTTACAGAACACAAATAGTATTCTGCTACTCACATTTTTAACTAAAAGGAAAAGGAAAAAAACCTCTGAGAGAGAATCAAACTAGCTATGTATCTTCAGGCAAATTATTTTAACTTCTCTGTGACTCAGTTTTCCCATCAGTAAAGTGGAAATGAAGCATCTGCCTCACAGGGTTGTTATGAAGACTGATGAAATAATCCTTGACAAGTGTCTGGCCCATAACAGATACTCAGTATATGTTATCTATTATCATTATGATTTTTGTCAAAAACTCAGAGGCCAAAACAATTAGAAAAGAAAAAATTTTACTTGAAATACAAGGAAGTTGAGATGGATGAAACTGGAGCCTATTATACAGAGTGAAGTAAGCCAGAAAGAAAAACACCAATACAGCATACTGACACATATATACGGAATTTAGAATGATAGTAAGGACGACCCTGTATGTGTGACAACAAAAGGACACAGACATAGACAATGGACTTTTGGCCTCAGAGGGAGTAGGAGAGGGCGGGATGATCTGGGAGAATGGCACTGAAGCATATATACTGTTATGTAAGAAACGAATCACCAGTCTCTATTTGATACAGGATGCAGGATGCTTGGGGCTGGTGTGCGGGGATGATCCAGAGAGACGTTGGGGGGTGGGAGGTGGGAGGGAGATTCGGGATTGGGAGCTTGTGTGTACCTGTGGTGGATTTATGTCGATGTATGGCAAACCCAATAGAGTATTGTAAAGTTAAATTTAAAAATAAATAAATAAATAAATTAAAAAAAAAAAGAAATACAAGGAAGTCCAGCCTCAAAATGACCAGCCAGCCAAATACAAACCACAGTATTTAAAGGAAACGAATACAAAATTTCCAAGATTACCAGGTTTTCCATTAATCTGTTCTTGATTAAAAAAAAAAAAAAGGCAAAGCAAAACAGTATCTTTCTCAAAAGATTACATATCCACTGAGGAAGGGACCTGTGTTTAGGTATCTATGTCACAAAAGGCAAAGATGAAATTGTCTTTGCAAAGCCTTATGGGAACTACTCAAAGGTTTCAATATTGGAAGGATGCAGGCTAAACAGACTGACCTGTTGTTCCTGGTTTATCTCAGTATAGGAATTGCTGTTTCTCATGAACTGTGGTACGTGATGTGCTTAGTCATAATGAAACAAGGAGAAGGTGTCAGTTTTCTTTTCATATTATTCGTGGGAAAAAAATCTAGAAGCAAATGCACTACCTTGTTATCTTTGGGAAACAGGATTGAGAAGAGCTTACTACCTACAGTGTACGTTTCTATAGCATTCAAATACTTTACATGTTCACGAATTGCATTCAGAACTGGTGAAAGAACGAAGACGATCATGTAAATTTAAGTATCAAAGTCATCCCTTGTTTCTTTATAGTTCTTCCACAGCAGATGGAATAGTTTGCTTTTTAAGCCCTTCAGAAAAAGATTTATAAACCATGCATTTTCTCTAAAACCCATTTCTACCACTTCAATCTGTAGCATCTGCCAACAGACCTATATTAATATGCAATTCCAGTTGGGAGAGAAAAGAACTCCAGCCAATGAACTGAGGAGGGGGGGATTAATCCCTTCCTGCTCTGTTGTTGGATGATGACCCTGAAGCCAGAGCCCCTCACCAGTGAAGTCCTTTAAAGCAAAATATGAGAGTTCTAAATTACCCCACCTTCATCCCTTCCCCCATATCCTTACATTTACCCAGCAGATTTACCCATGGGAAGCCCCTTCTCCAAGAACCAGAGGAAGAAAGGGATTCATAAGAGGACTCTTGGGAAGAAAAGAGTCTACAACTAATATTGAAAGAGGCTTTTCACCTGTTTTTCAAGCTAACCATGGATCCATTCTTGGGATGACTCAACATCTCCTTTATGATCTCCAGAGGGATGGTGAATTGCAAAGAAAGGGTTACATACAAGATGCCAGACTGCTAACAGGTGATGAAGGTTGGACAGGATTCACCCATGTCTTGCACCCCTATGCCCCTTAGCCAGGTCACCAGCGTGGCTCTGCTGATCTGCAGCAGACAAGTGGCCTGGGTAGCCCCCATCTCCCCTGCGCTCATGGGCAATGCACAGATGTAGATGAATCCTTCAACTTGGCACACACTGGCTGTTCTTCCCACTGTCGTCGCTGCTGCTGAGAACACGAAACTGGGTTTTCATCCAAACAGCCAGGGGTTGACAGTGTTTGGGGAGAGATTGGCAAGGAGTGTCTCATGGTTTTGTTTTATTTTTCCTGGTTACAGCAGTGCAAGTATATTGCCATGACTAATCTCAGAACTGGGTTTTTGGAGGTAGCATGATAGCATAATGATCAATTTAGGAGGGTCTGAATCTATATAATCTTAAACTGATTATGAACTCACAGTTCAGGTTTCTAGGATTCTATGCAGTGACTTTACTTGTGAAGCCTCTAAAACAACATTTCCCAAACTTGGGTCCCCAGATTCTATTCTAGCAAGGAGTAGAGATTGATCGCCTATAATTCTCATAGGTAGCCCAGAAGATTCTGTTTCACCCCAAAGACCTCAGCTTTAGAAGAATAAAACAGGCAGTGGCAATTCTTAGTAAAAGCTAATTTATTGAGCATAAATTATGTTCTGGACCAATGCTAACCACTTTGCATGCATCAACTCATTGGCCCCTCCAATATGAAGGAGGTGTTATTACTGTTGTCCCCAGTTTACAGATGAGGACTCTGAGGCTTAGAAAGCTTGAAAGCTTGCTATAATTCTCACAGCTGATAAGACATGAAATCTGAACTCAGATCTCTCTGCATTTTAGAGCCCATGCTCCATGACACATTTTCTTGGGTTAAATCTTAAGATGGTGAACTTCTTGACCTTGCTCGATGTTAAAGATAGTTGTCTAGACTAAAGGTTTTTGACCTTGAGAAGGTTTTTAAAAAAATACTCTGGCAGCAACCCAAGTATCCATCAATGAATGAGTGGATAAACAAAATGTGGCCTATCCATAAAATGAAATATTATTCAGCCTCAAAAAGGAAAGAAGCTCTGACATGTGCTACAACATAGATGAACCTTGAGGACATTATGCTCATCGAGATGAGCCAGTCGTAGAAGACAACCATTGTGTGAGTCAACTCATACAAAGCCCCTGGAGTAGTCAAATCCATAGGGGCAGGACATAGAATGGTGACTGCCTGGGGCTGGGGATGGGGAGGAGAGGTGGGAAGAATGAGTGAGTGTTTAATGAAAACAGAGTTTCAGTTTGAGATGATTAATGACAGTGATATTTGCACAACGTGAGTGTACTTAGTGCCATTGAGTTGTACACTCAACAGTGGTAAATTTTATGTCAGGCACGTTTTACCACAATTTCTACTTTAAAAAACTGGTGTCTGGCTTCTACATCAGTTAAACTGAAGTCTCTCCAGAATCGGGCCGAGCCTTTGGCATTTATTTTTAATACTACACAAGTGTTTCTGATGGTCATACAGGGTTAAGAACTCCAGAATTCAGGATGCAGGGTTCTGGAGTTCTCCCTGCCAGCAGCCCCTGGCATCATTTCAAGCTCTCACTCTCCCATTCACACAAGAGACCCAAATAGCAAGACTCGCTGGGGAGACAAGTCTCCCAGCCTGTTGCTGACTAAGATGGCGCAGATCCAAGAATTAATGGAAGGTTCCGGAAGCAGAAAGCTCTGTGGTTTACTGGGAGTTTCTCTGGCTTGTAATTGTCTGCATATGCCTCATTCCCCTTCATAGTCCACGAAGAAGGGTGATTAGTACTGGAGTGCTGTGCTTTCAGAATCAAGAATAAAGGTTCCCACGGAAACCTGCAATTCATGGCATGGATCGAATCATTCTGTCCCTAACTTAAAAATGCAGATTTCCAGTCTTCTTTGGGCTGCAACACAGCTTTTGGGGAAGTCTCACCAGTGGGAGTTATGATAAAGAGGCTTTATAATAAGAGAGAAGGATAGCATCTGACCTTCAGCTCAGCAGCAAGCACCTCTCCTTTGCCTGGGGCTCCAGGATGCCATCAGTGAACTCATATTCTGTAGAAAAACTGATGTGTTCATCACCCATTCAGCCAATACAGATTTCTTGAGTTCCTACAATGGGCCAGACATCTCTCCAAAGGGCACAGAAGATTCTGTGCCTTTGCACGAGGATACCATCTTGAGCCTAGTGATACCCTGCATCATGGAGATGTCTGGAGAAACTCAGAGGTGAGAGCAGGATGGCTGGGAAATCGGGAAGTGGCAGCTGCTACTTAACAATCAGTACAGAAGTTTCCCAGTATTCTAACAGCTGGGGAAGCTTTATGAATAGGTGCTAGGTGAATGACAGTTTGGTTTCAGCAAAAGAGTGAATAGGTCAGCCAGGGTCCCTGACCTTCTAGCATGAAGAGCAGACAATCTTTTTCTGTCATAGACCAAATAATAAATATTTTAGGACTTGTAAGCAATATGCTGTCTGTCCCAGCTACTCATTTCTGTTGTTATAACATAAAAGCAGCTACAGACAGTAGTAAACCAATGATTGTGACTGTGTTCCCTACAAACTTTGTTTACAAAAATAACAGGCTGGATTTGGCCTATGGGCCACAGCTTGCAGACCCCTGTTCTAATGGATGAGACAGATGTACCCATTCATCCTTTCAGCATACAAATATTTACTGCATATCATCTACATGACAAATATTGCATTGGACAGTGGTATACTGTGCTAAACAAGGAGATGATGGTCCCTGTTCACATAGCACTTACACTCTAATGGGAGAGGCCAAATCATTCTTTTCAATATGCTATGGTAAATATTAAGATGAAAGTAATCAGGAACTACAGAAGAGGAAGTTAACTCAGACTGAGAGTTCAGGGAAGACTTCCTGGAGGAGGTGGTAACCATGCCACTGGCTCAGATCAGCCTGGGAAGCCATGTCTTTCCTTGTGGGTTGTCATCAGCAGCTCTTCCCTTGTGTCCCTCCCCCAGGCTCAAAACAGCTATGAGGATGGAGACATCGAAGGATCCAAGCGGCTTGGAAGGAATGCCAAGTGGGTGGCTGTCGCCTCCATTGTTATTGGCCTTCTCGTCATTGCTATTTCTTGTACAGTTCACTTCACTTGGAAGTAGGTAAGCTTTTCTCTTTTTTTTTAATGTATTTATTTGTTTGGCTGCGCCAGGTCTTAGTTGCGGCAAATGGAATCCATCTTTGTTGCAGAATGCAGGATCTTTAGTTGCAGCATGCAAGCTCTTAGTTGTGGCATGCAAGACATTTAGTTGCAGCATGCGGAATCTAGTTGTGGCAAGAGGGATCTTTAGTTGTGGCGTGCAAACTCTTAGTTGTGGCATGCGGAATCTTTAGTTGCGCCATGTGGGATCTGGTTCCCCGACCAGGGATCAAACTCAGGCCCCCTTTATTGGGAGTGCAGAGTCTTTGTCACTGGACCTCCAGGAAAGTCCTCTAAGGTGCCTTTTCTTGAAAAGCCCACTGGAAACTGCTAGGATAGGTTAGTTTGTGCTCCAGTAACAGTCTCAAACAAAAGGGTTTTCATTTTTCCTCACTGCTATTCCATAGGCCACATAGGTTTGTGGAAAGTCTCTCCTCCACACAGTCCCTCAGGGTCTAGACTATACCATCTTGTAGCTGCTCTGTCTGAAACAAGAGTCAACATACTTCTCCTGTAAAGGGCCAGATGATAAATATTTCAGGCCACTATTAGCATCTCAGTTGCAACTACTTAACTCTGCATTTTAGCACAGAAGCAGCCATATCCAATCTGTAAATGCATTAATGTGGCTGTGTGTGATAAAGCTTTATTTATAAAAGCAGGGAGCTGGCCCATGGCCCATAGTTTTCCAGCCTCTGATCTAGAACATGAGGGCTTCTCTGGCTGAGACAGGAGAGAGGAAAAGCCAGAGAATCCCACATGGGTTTTCACTGCCTCAGCCCTGGAGTGATACTTGTCACTTAGGCTCACATTTGATCAACTAACACCAGTCACATAGTTCCACCTAACCGTGAGAGAGTGGGAAATGTATGACAATAAGTGAAGCTTTAAGGTAATCACTTGCTCTGCCTTGGCATCTAATCTGCTAAATGATTTCCTGCATGACACTGCATGCAGCTAGCCTGACTGTTCTTCGTTTAAGAACAGAAGGGTCTCTACCTACGTTTGGTATTTTCAGTGAGCTCTCATCTCACAAAGAGATGATGTTTCTCTCTGGATCTGAACAAATTTATTCTGATTTCTCCAGCCAGCGGAGATGGGCTCCATCCGCTAGAACCAATGATACTTTCCATCAGAGTTTTGCCAAAGGGCAAGGTGGTGTGATGGACAACCAGGATCTGGGCATGACAAGCACAGATTCATCTCTGTCTCACTGTGTAACTCCTGGCCAAACAGATAAGAATTCAGAAATCCTTCCATTCTTCTCTCATAGCAGCACTGTTCCTCCAACACCATTTCCCTCAAGCTGGGAAGATCAGTCTTTTCGACTTGGTTTCAGGAAGGGGCCCATTGGGTGGGTATGGGAGGAAGGGGGCACCTTTTAGATCAGCCAAGCCCACCTTGGTAACCAAGAGGGTAGTGGATGTCCCAGCGGGTTGACTTCCTATCAGACAAGCCAGATCCATGAGCAATCAGGGGCCGTTGGATCCGAGGAGGAGATACCAAAATAAGAAGTGTCATAAAGGAAAAAAATTGATGGTTTTGACCAAAAGAGAGAAGAAAAAGACACTAAGATGTCAAAAGCACCTGAAAGTGTCTTGCTTACAAGATGGCAAACTGATGATGCTGGACTATGAAGGAGAAGGCAGTTGAAAGATAGATGAGAACACACCTGACTTTCCTCTTTAATAGAAGCATAATGTGCTTGCATGTGTGAGCATGGGGCCGTGGGGTGGAGGGTAACACGGTGCAGATTTGGGGCCAGACTTCCTGGGCACAAGTACCCCCCTTTACCACTTACTGTGAGACCTTCCGCCAACTGCTTGCCTCCCTCAACTCCAGTTTCTTCCTCTGTAAACTGGGGTTTATAGTTGTACCCATTTAATAAACTTGTTGTGAAGATTAATAAGATAATGCACAGAATGTGTGTAGGTTGGCATCTGTTCCTTCTCAGTGCATAAAGAAATACAAACCATTTGTTAATTATTACTATGATTATCAACATGACTGGAGGAAGGACCTCAAAGAGTTCAAGATGCTATTGAACTGAGTTCAAGGCTTTGAATAGATGAGCCAGACTCAAAGGATGGTGTTCCAGGTAAATAAGGCCAAGTCCTCGTGTAACTCTTGGGGACTTGTGAAAATACATACTGCCCAGATCAGTGTTTGAGCTAAGTGGTTATAATAATAGCAACTGACACTGACTTAGAACTCACCATATGCCAGGTACTGTTCCACGCTCTCACATGAATTAAATCTCACTGAGTCCTCACAACAACCCCAGGAAGTAGGTGATATTATCCCCATTTTTTGCAGATGAAGAAATGGAGGCTCAGAGAAATGAGGCGACTTGCCTGATATCTCGCAATTAATTAGTAGAAAAGATGGAGGGTAAGACCAGGGTAACCTGGCTCTAGAAAATGTTTGTTGTTGTTGTTGTTGTTGTTTTATTTGCTGTACCAGGTCTTGGCTGAGGCTCGCAGAATCTTCGATCTTTGTTGCAGCATGCAAGATTTTCTTTTAGTTGTGGCATAAGAAATCTAGTTTCCTGACCAGGTATTGAACCCAGGCCCCCTGCATTGGGAGCACAGTCTCAGCCACTGAATTGCCAGAGAAGTTCCTGGAAGCTGTTGTTAACCACACCACCTCACGGCCTCTAAGCCAGCACATCCTTTCTAGTACACACACTAACAAAGGCCAGTAGATGGCTCTTACCTTGTGGTTAACTCTAGAATTATTTCTATAATGCTGGTGCCTTGAGGTTCCAACCTGCCAGAAGAACATGATGAGTTAGGGCCAAGGGTAAGAAAATCAAAGGGCTGCAAGAGTGAGGCGGGGAGCATATTATACATGCCTGAAGCAGGTTGGTCGGGAACAGTGGGGACTGTGGTGAGAAGAGGAGCGTGGTTTAAAGGGAGCAGCCAGCACTCTGCTCCTGCTGGTTGTCACCACTTAGAACACAGACCTCACGGGCCCATTTTCCAGAAAACATTGGAAAGCTGGGTCTTTATTTAAAAATCTCCTGATTTTTAGATTGACAACCAATTCACACAATTTAAACACATGATGAGGGCCTCAAACAAAACAAAAACATACAAAAGTCACACCTGCAACCTGGACATTATCTACTTTCTAGAGTTTCTGGTGGACAATTTGGCTTTCAAAGTTCAGTTTGCCTATTAGATTCCATGCAAGAAGTTTCACTGGGGACCCAGAAGTCTTCCTCAATAAGAATGTTTCTGTATGCAGGTGAAGCACTGATGTTTGTATCCTTGTGACTGAGGTTTCGTTAGTAGTAGTAATGAAGGATAGGAGAGGAGGTCACCTCTCCATTGCTTCTCCCTGATGGGAAGTGTTTCACAGTGGTTAGAGCCTGGCCCTCAGCACTCGTTTTGCCAGGACTCAAATCCTAGCTCTACCACCCAGACCACTCTGGCGTTTTTTTTTTTTTTAATATGTACTTTTATCTTACCTATCTATTTGGCTGCACCAGGTCTTTGTCGCAGTACACAGGATCTTCAGTCTTCATTGCTGCATGTGGGATATTTAGTTGTGGTGTGCAGGATTTTTTTTAAGTTGTGGCAAGCAGCATCTTCTAGTTGTGGCACACAGGATCTTTAGTTGTGGCATATGAAATCTAATTCCCTGGCGAGGGATCGAACCCAGGCCCCCTGCATTTGGAGTGCAGAGTCTTAGCCACCCGACCATCAGGGAAGTCCCACCCTGGCAAGTTAGGAAGCTTCCTGTGCCTCCATTTGCCTCTCTATAAAGTGAGGATAGAATTGTTTCTCCATCTGTATGGGGTCCCCTTTAGCTACTTTTCCTTCTGTGGTATCAAAAAAAGCAAAAATGTTTTCCAGAGTTAGAATTCCACAGAGAAACTAAAATTTAAAAGCTTTGTCATGTGTGTGTGTGCATGTGTATAAGAGACAGTAAGAAACTAGACCTCAGTGAATGAAAACAGTTCTGTTTTCCATTAAAACCAAGAACAAGAGCCGATTTCTCAGTAATCCTTTGAAATAAATTTCCCAGCCTGGCTTACTGGAGGAATTGAATCACATTGTGGAATTACTAAAGTAGAGGTTCCCAAACTTTGGGCTGCAGAAAACTTACCTGGGGAGTTTTAAAAGAGTTAGACATCTGAGCCCTACCTCAAAGGATTCCAACTCACTGAGTCATAAGTGAGGACCAAGAATCTGCATTTTCAAGCTCCCCACTCCCTCCCAGAGACTCTGCTGCAGGTGATTAGAACACTCTGCCAGACTTCCTTCCTCCCAAATCGAGAAGGAAGAACACACTAATAGCACCAGCCATTAACAGAGTGGTCAGTTTTCATTTACATCAGCAAACTCGTCATCCTAACATGTTATATCAAACTCAAGGCCAAGGATAGGAATCATTTTACCACCCAGGAGGTGTACCGCAGAGAGACGCTTTTGTAACAATCAAAACAAGGACCTCTGTAGAGGGGCTGGGACAATCTGACTTTAGAGAAGGCCTAGCCCAGAGGCAAGACCAAAAGCTTTGAGTATGTCAGTTTTCTGTATTTCATTAAAAAAAAAAAAAAAACCTGTCTGAAATCTCCTACTACCTTTTAAAACTTGTTAAGTCCTGCCTTTTAAAAAAAGGCTTCCCATGTAGCTCAGTGGTAAAGAATCTGCCTGCCATTGCAGGAGACGCAGGTTCAAGCCCTAGGTCGGGGAGATCCCCTGGAAGAGGAAATAGCAACCCACTCCAGTGTTCCTGCTGGGATAATTCCATAGACAGAGGACCCTGGTGGGCTACAGTCCACGGGGTCACAAAGAGTTGGACATTACTGAGCACACGTGCCTTTATGTGTGTGTGTGTGTGTGTGTGTGTGTATGTGTGTATATGTATATTCCTTACCCTTATTAAGAAAACCGTAACCAATCTCTTCTCTCTCAAATGATTGAAATCTCTGGTAGTTCACTTTCTTGGAACAGATTCAGGTCATGATAGTCTTCACCCAAGCTCATATGAAAGTCTCATTCATCCTAATTTTTTTTTTCCTTCCAGCTTTATCAAGGTTTAATTGACATACAGCACTATATAAGTTTAAGGTGTGCAGCACAATGAGCTGACTTACATACACCATGAAATGATTATCACAGGAAGCTTAGTGAACACCTATCAGCTCATATAGATACAGAAAGAAACAGAAATTTTTTCCTTGTGATGACAATTCTCAGAATTTGCTCTTTTAGACTGTTTTCATATATAACACACAGCAGCATTTATTATATTTATTGCATTATATATTACATCCCTAGTACTTATAACTAAAGTTTGTACCTTTTGACCCCCACCATCCACTTATCCCTCCCCTCAGAACCTTCCTCCAGTAACCACAAATATGATCTCTTTTTGTATCACCTATCCTAATTTTACAGAATATCTCTGTAAGTCATGTAGTGGTTGGAGCAAAGAAAGCTAAGAGTTTGATGACATCAAATCTGTTAGAACTGGGAATTACTGAACTCAAATTTATTCAGTTTGGGATAGAATGCTGAGCTGGCAGGAGAGAAGTGCTCTGTTCATATGGAATCAGAAACTTGCAATCTCTTGGATTTATCAAATTCCTTGTTCACAGGTTGCTAGGCAAAGTAGAGAAATGAATCACAGAGGTGAAACATTTAAATACTGCAGCCATCTGTTTATTGATCCTGATTTTTCACATCCTCAGCCAAAAACAACAAGTCTGCAGACTTTTACTTTCTGCTGGCGTCTGAGGATTCAAACAAGGTTAGGTTATTCTTGTCATGCTCCACAAAGCACAGGTCTCACCTGTGACAGATCCAGTGGGGATGCTTGTGAAAATACAGATCCCCAGACCCGCGATCAAAACTCCAAATAGCCCTGAAACACGCATTATCACAGCATTCAGTTCAGTTCAGTCACTCAGTCGTGTCCGACTCTTTGCGACCCCATGAGTCGCAGCACGCCAGGCCTCCCTGTCCATCACCATCTCCTGAAATTCACTCATACTCACATCCATCGAGTCAGTGATGCCATCCAGCCATCTCATCCTCTGTTGTCCCCTTCTCCTCCTGCCCCCAATCCCTCCCAGCATCAGAGTCTTTTCCAGTGAGTCAACTCTTCGCATGAGGTGGCCAAAGTACTGGAGTTTCAGCTTTAGCATCCTTCCTTCCAAAGAACACCCAGGGCTGATCTCCTTTAGGACAGACTGGTTGGATCTCCTTGCAGTCCAAGGGACTCTCAAGAGTCTTCTCCAACACCACAGTTCAAAAGCATCAATTCTTTGGCACTCAGCNTTGAACTGAGAACAGTAGTTTTTTGGCTTTTTTTTTTTTTTTTGGCATTTACGTATTTATTTGGCTGTGCTAGGTCTTAGTTGTGGCCCACAGGATCTTAGTTACTACATGTGGGATCTTTAGCTGTGTCATGGAGGATCTAGTTCCTTGACCAGGGATCAAATGCAGGCTCCCTGCATTGGGAGCTCAGATTCTCAATCACTGGGCCATCAGAGAAAATAGACAAATTACTGGTAATCACTTTGAGAAATCCACATCCAAGTTGTACCTGGGTATTTAATTTTAATGCTTTAATATATAAAAATTTAACATTAAATGCAGAGCATAAATATGTGCATTTTTGTTTTGTGGTTAGACTGTGTGACATGTGGGACCTTTAGTTCCCCCACCCAGGGAACCNGAAATCCACATCCAAGTTGTACCTGGGTATTTAATTTTAATGCTTTAATATATAAAAATTTAACATTAAATGCAGAGCATAAATATGTGCATTTTTGTTTTGTGGTTAGACTGTGTGACATGTGGGACCTTTAGTTCCCCCACCCAGGGAACCCATGCCCCCTGCAGTGGAAGCGTGAAGTCTTAACAACTAAACCACCAGGGAAGCCCAAACTTATAAAGCTTCTTTTTGTCTTTTAAAATTTTATGTTACTTTTTTTTTTTGGCTGTGCCCTGGCTTGTGAGATCTTGGATCCCAAAGCAGGGATTGAACCAGGCCTTGGCAGGGAAAGCAGGGAGTCCTGACCACTAGACTGCCAGAGAACTGCCTTGTACTGCTCTTATATCTGCAGATTTTGAAAAAATATTTGTCTATTATGTGGCTATATCAGTTTTTCATGTTGCACCATGCAGCATCAGTAGTTTTGATTTGTGCTAAACTCATATTTCTAAGTTTTTCCTTTAGCTATAAATACTGATGAAAGTTTATTTATGGGCCCTCTGGAACTCACAAAAAAGAAAAAAAGTTACTGATTTTAAATGTGGAAACAAAATTCTTGTTTTTCAGCTAGTTGTTAAATAAACTAATTTTGTTTCTTCCTCATAACAACTCTAACAGAATATCCTTGAAAACTTTTGGAAAATATTTATTTTCAAATACAAAGAAACATTCTGTGCAATCTCTTTCATATACCACCCAGTAACATTTGCAAAGATTATCTTTGAACAACTTGTCTAATAAAAAGCCCAGGAGTTAACAAAACCCTCTTCTTCTTCTTTTTAAAATAGATGTTCTGTTAGAGGATGATATTTCAAGGTTTTTTGATCCTCCTTGATCATGTACTGTCTCATCCTGGAACACTGATTGCGTTGAGAACATGTACACAATGGACTGTTTGATCCTTGGGTCCTGTCTTGCTCATGCAAGCAAGCTATATCGCCGATTTGTTCATTGTCCAGCTATGGATGAACCTGTGAAGACAGCTATTGCATGGACTGTTGCAGAGAGTGTTGCTTGGAAAGACTCTAGAGAAACGTGCAGGGCTCCCACCAAAGTAATTCTATAGCTCTTTGAATCACACTGTGGCTGCACTATAGGTTCACGAAGGAAATGAGGGGAGAGGGAACAGAGAATTGCTTTACTGAGCGCTTATATGTGCCAGACATCCTGCCAACAGGACTGTATAGGATTTTTTTTTGTTTTGCTCCATTTCATGTCTAATTGGCTCCTATTCTTCCTTCAGATCTCATCTCAAGTGCTGCTTCTTAAAAGCGGAGCTTTCCCAGACTTGACGGTTTCCACCTATCATAAATTCCCAGAGCACCGTGAACCTCCCCTCGTGACATCAATCATAGTTGCAACTTGGCATTTATTTGTGTGATTTTTCATGTTTCGTCAGTATCTATCTGTCTAGATTCGTGAGGACAGTGCTGCCGGTTGTTTCTCTTTTTAGAAATATTTACTTGGCTGCGCCAGGTCCTAGATGTGGATGACAGGATCTTTGATGTTCGCTGTCACATTCGTGCGCTTAGTTCCAGCATATGGGATCTAGTTCCCTGACCAAGGATCAAACCCAGACCTCCTGCATTGGGAGCTCGCGTTCTTAACCAGTGAGCCACCAGGGAAGTAGCCGCATCATTGGTTTTGCTCATTATTATATCTACAGTGCCGACTACTGTCTTGTACACATCAGGTGTGTAATAAATATTTACTGATCAAATGCTTGGTTTAGAATTTAAGCTTATGGTCATACAAACCTAAATTTGAATCCCGGTGTTGTAGACTGAATAACGACCCCCAAAGGATATCAGGTCCTAAACCCTGGAACCTGTAAATATTACCTAATATGGAAAGAGCGTCTTTACAGATGCAATTAAGGATACTGAGGTGATAAGGTTAGCCTAGATTATATAGAAAGAAAGTGAAAGTCACTCAGTAGTGTCCGAGTCTTTGTGACCCCTATGAACTATACAGTCCATGGAATTCTTTAGTCCAGAATGCTTTCCCTTCTGGAGGGGGTCTTCCCGACCCAGGGATTGAACCCAGGTCTCCTGCATTGCAGGCAAATTCTTTACCAGCTGAGCCATGAGGGAAGCCCAAGAACACTGGAGTGGGTAGCCTATCCCTTCTCCAGTGGATCTTCCCGACCCAGGAATCCAACCGGGGTCTCTGAATCACAGGCAGATTGTTTACCAACTGAGCTATCGGGGAATCCCCAAATTATATAGGTCAGCACTAAATGAAACCCCAAGTGTCCTTATAATAGAGTCAGAAGGGGGATTGATACAAACAGAAAAGAGGAAAGCAATGTGATTATTTGGAGTGCTGCGAAGTGCTGTGACCATAAACCATAGGATGCCAGGGGCCATCTGAGGCAAAGAACGCGGATCGTCCCCACTAACCCCCAGGCAGAGTGTGGTTCTCATACTTTGATTTTTTTTTTTTTTTTGGCTGTCCTGAGTCTTCTCTGTTGTGGTGCATAGGCTTAGTTGCCCCACAGCCTGTGGGATCTTTGTTCCCCAACCAGAGATCCAACTCTCATCCCTGGCTTTGGAAGGTGGATTCTTATCCTCTTGATTACCAAGGAAGTCCCAACTGACAACTTGATTTTGGGTACAGTGCAACTAAATTAGGACTTTTGGTCTCCAGATTGTAAGAAAATAAATTTCTGATTTTTTTATACTACTAAGTTTGTGGTAACTTGTTACAGCATCCTGGGGAAACAAATACATCTGTGCTTACAAAGTATTAGATATACTGTGTAATCTTGGGCACATTACTTAATCTTCTTGAGTCTGTATCATCCTCTCTAAAGCAGGGCAAATCACATGAGTCCTCTTGGGACTAGGGTCATGATTAAGTATGGTGATGGGACTTCCCTCGTGGCTCAGACTGTAAAGAATCCGTCTGCAGTGCAGGAGACCTGGTTTGATCCCTGGGTCGGGAAGATCGGCTGGAGAAGGGAACGGTTACCCACTACAGTATTCTTGTCTGGAGAATTCCACGGACAGAGGAGCCTGGTGAGATATAGTCCATGGAGTTGCAAAGAATCGAATACAACTGAACAACTAATGCTAAGTGTGGTACTATGTATAAAGACTATAAGAAAGAGTAGGCACCATTATTACAATTTTTGTTAGACATTTAGCAAAAGTTATTTTTAATTCTCATAGCTCTATGATGTTGAGTACCATGTTTCCTCATTTTACAGCTAAGGAAACAAGCATAGGGAAGTTAAGTGATTTGCCCAAATTATAAGTCCAAAGGGGGAAAAGAAATATGATGAGGACAGGACTTTGGAAATATTTTTAGAGGTGTTTTTTTATATTCTGTGTAACTTACTGCTCTGGGTCACCCCATCCATTGTCATAATAGTTTCAGTGTTTCAGAGGGAAGAACAGACATGAAATAGAACAAAGTAGTGACTGTCAAATGAGATTTCTGAGGCTCTAGCACAGGACTAATCTTGAAAGCCAGGCTTTGTCAAGTGTAAAAGGGCTTTACAGTTTCCTTCAGCATGCAGTAACTTCTTAAGAAACAGGACTGGTGGGTGTGAAGTTTCTCCTGAAAAGAACATGGAAGATATGAAGAAATTCCTTGCCATAAGGGAAGAGAAGAGGGAAGTAGGCTACTTCTGACACAATGGATTATGGGAAAAAAGAGAGAGCTAACAGTAGTGAATTCAAATATTAGGAATCCAGGGACTTCCCCGGTGGTTCAGTGGTTAAGACTCCATGCTCCCAATGCCAGTGGCCTGCTTTCCATCCCTGGTTAGGAAACTAGATCCTCCATGCCACAACTAATTAAAAACAACAAAAAAGAAGAGTCTGCAGGCTGCAACAAAGATCCTGTGTGCCACAACTAAGATCAGGTGCAGCCAAAAAAAAAAAAAAAAAAAGAATCTAGTAACTTGGCTTCCCACTCCTAATGTTCTATTTATCCAGTTCCAACTTTTATACACTTACTTCTTTATGTTATGAGGAATAAAGTTTGGCAGAGTATTAATGACCGATAAGACCTTATGTGATTTGAGTCTTGTGTCAAGATCTTCACATAAAATAAACCCAACCATAGCAGCTAGCCAAATAAGGGCTTATTTTCCTCTTTGGTCCAGAAGCAGTATATTCAGGATTGGTGCAACTACTTGAAGAAGTTGTAAAAGACTCCGGCTCCTTCTTATCATCCTAGTCTGCCAGCTTTATATGTGGCTTTTGTCATTACAGTCTCAAGGTGATTGCTCCTTCTTCAGAAATTGTGTCCTCCTTTCGAGGAGAAATAAGGGAGGGAGGGGGAAATGGCAAAGGGTTAATAGTTCCTGCCATATGAGGTAGTCTCTTTTTCACCAGGAAAACAATAGCCTTCCCAGAAGACCCATACAGCAGGCTCGACTTTCATTTCATTGGCCAGGAAAAAAGGTCAAATGGCCACTTTAGCTGCAGGGATTGCAAGGGGATAAGTTTTTATCTGGACATATTTCTCCATATGACATGGAAGAAGAGAAAGTAGATAAACAGGTACTGGGAAGCAGCGAGCTGTGTCCACCATACTGGTTCACCTCTCTGGTTTCTTTGAAGATCAGGATTCCTCTGGTTTACTGCTTTGCCATAGTACACTGACCTTTCCCTTCCTTTCCTTTTCAAAATTAATTAATTAATTAATTATATTTATTTTTGGTTGCGTTGGGTCTTTGTTTCTGTGTGCTGGCTTTCTCTAGTTGCAGCCAGTGGGGGCTATTCTTCAATGCGGTGCACAGGCTTCTCATTGCAGTGGTTTCTCTTGCTGCAGAGCCCGGGCTCCAGTAGTTGCAACATGCAGGCTCAGTAGTTGTGGCAGACAGGCTTAGTTGCTCTGAGGCATGTGGAATCTTTCCAGACCAGGGGTCAAATCCGTGTCCCCTGCAATGGTAGGCAGAATCCTATCCACTGTACCACCACCAGGGAAGTTTCTCCCTTCTTTAATTGGGGCCAAACTCTTTCCTATCTCAAAGACTTTTGCATTTATAGTTTTCTCTGTTTGGAATGCTCTTTTTCCACATTTTCCAGGGGCTGCAACTTCATGTCGTAGGTAACTTGCAGAACTCCTCAGAAGAGCCTTGTCTGACACTTCTCTCTTGTCATCTAAGTTAGCCACTTCTGCTCCAATTAGTCTTTTCCACAGCAAATTGTCTATTTCATTGCATTTCTTCTAATCTGTAATTCCCAGTTTGTTTACTTGTTTATAGTTGATTTCCCTCCCCTTGAAAGTAAGCTTCCTGCAAGCAGGACCTGGTCCAGCTTGTTCATGAAGGGGTTCAAAACAAGTCTCCCTTAAATGTGTCAGTTTGGCATGTGAATTATTTTGAGGTGAAGAAAATCAGGGCCCCAAAGATTCAGGAAGACCTTTCTACCACCCTTAAACTGCCTAAAAGAAGTTAGAGTGTCTGGTCCAGAAAGAGATCGCTACAAAGAATGTGGGCTAGATGTGGTGGGCTGGGGAGAGCTCAGTGGATCCATTTATTTGAATTCCTCACTGTGTCCCATTGTCTCTGCATAGCATGATAAACATTTGCTCTTCCCATCATTCTGTGAGTTGTCTTCCTTCTCTTTGAAGACCCTCGAGCCTAATCCATCTCCTTAGCTCAGGATGGCCTATAACCTTTAAATGCCTGCCTGCCTTTGACCCTCTCATGTCTGTGTGAAGCTCTCATATGTATGAAATTAAATTTATTCCTCCTAGTTAATCTGTCTTAATAAGCCAAAAATAAAATTTAGAAGGGTGGAATTCCAAGGTGACAAAGTGCTAAAGAATCTGCTTGCTAATGTAGGAGACTCTAGAGATGCAAGTTTGCTCCCTGGGTTGGGAAGATCCTCTGGAGAAGGAAATGGCAACCCACTCCAGGATTCTTATATGGAGAATCCCATGGACAGAGGAGCCTGGAGGGCTACAGTCCATGGGGTCATAACAGTCAGACATAACTGAGCATACAGGCACAGAAGGGTAGAGGAAAATTTTTTCCTCCCTTACATTCACAGTCGTGTTCCTGGCATTTCAGGGATGCATGCATTCAGTCGTGTCCAACATTTTGGGACCCTAGGGACAGTAGTGAGAGAGTTAATTCTTAGGTAGATTGATAAGGAGTCTGGGGCCCTCAGGGAGGAAGGGGTCCGGAGCCCTTGAGAAGCAGAAAGGGGTCTGGGGCTCTCAAGGAGGAGAAAATGACAAACTTTTTTTTTCTACATTCCTTCCTCTTAGTCACATAAAACGTTTTTTCTTTAAATCCAGAGCTAATGGCTCAAGGGTATGGTTTTGCTTAAGCTCTGTTCAGTTCAGTTCAGTTCAGTTCAGTCGCTCTGTTGTGTCTGACTCTGTAACATCATAGACTGCAGCATGCCAGGCCTCCTTGTCCATCAACTCCTGAAGTTTACTCAAACTCATGTCCATTGAGTTGGTGATGCCATCCAACCGTTGCATCCTCTGTCATCCCCTTCTCTTCCTGCTTTGAATCTTTCCCAGCATCACAGTCTTTTCAAATGAGTCATTTCTTCTCATCAGGTGGCCAAAGTATTGGAGTTTTAGCTTCAATATCAGTCCTTCTAATGAATATTCAGGACTGATTTCCTGAATCAAGAGTCTCAAGAGTCTTCTCCAACACCACAGTTGAAAAGCATCAATTCTTCAGTGCTCAGCTTTCTTTATAGTCCAACTCTCACTCCATACATGACTACTGGGAAAACCATTGTCTTGACTAGATGGATCTTTGTTGGCAAAGTAATGTCTCTGTTTTTTAATATGCTGTATAGGTTGGTCATAACTTTTCTTCCAAGCTGTCACCATCTGCAGTGATTTTGGAGTCCAAAAAATAAAGTCTGCCTCTGTTTCCACTGTTTCCCCATCTAGTTGCCATGAAGTGATGGGACCAGATGCTGTGATCTTAGTTTTCTGAATGTTGAGCTTTAAGCCAACTTTCTCACTCTCATCTTTCACTTTCATCAAGAGGCTCTTTAGTTCTTCTTTCTTTTCTGCCATAAGGGTGGTATCATCTGCATATCTGAGGTAATTGATATTTCTCCCAGAAATCCTGATTCTAGCTTGTGTTTCATCCAGTCTAGCGTTTCTCACATAAGTTAAATAAGCAGGGTGACAATATACAGCCTTGACGTACTCCTTTTCCTATTTGGAACCAGTCTGTTGTTCCATGTCTAGTTCTAACTGTTGCTTCCTGACTTGCATACAGATTTCTCAAGAGGCAGGTCAGGTGGTCTGGTATTCCTGTCTCTTTCAGAATTTTCCAGTTTATTGTGATTCACACAGTCAAAGGCTTTGGCATAGTCAATA
>SJYV01051764.1:235170-291121 GCA_006410875.1 Neotragus pygmaeus
GCCGAAGAATTGATGCTTTTGAACTGTGGTGTTGGAGAAGACTCTTGAGAGTCCCTTGGACTGCAAGGAGATCCATCCATTCCATTCTGGAGATCAGCCCTGGAATTTCTTTGGAAGGAGTGATGCTAAAGCTGAAACTCCAGTACTCTGGCCACCTCATGTGAAGAGTTGACTCATTGGAAAAGACTCTGATGCTGGGAGGGATTGGGGGCAGGAGGAGAAGGGGACGACCGAGGATGAGATGGCTGGATGGCATCACAGGCTCAATGGACATGAATCTGAGTGAACTCCGAGAGATGGTGATGGACAGGGATGCCTGGCGTGCTGCAATTCATGGGGTCGCAAAGAGTTGGACACGACTGAGCGACTGAACTGAACTGAACTGAAGTGGCGGTCCAGTGGTTAAGACTCTGCTTTTCCACTGCAGGGAGCATGGCTTTGATCCCTGGTTGGGGAACTAAGATCCTGCACGACATGGCCCAGAAAAAAGAATAGGAGCCAATTTGAGTGTATGTTTTAGAATGCCTTTTGGTTGTAAGCAAAAGAAAATCCAATCGACTTAAACAGTAAGAGAAGTTATTGGTTCTCATAATGGAGAAGTTCAGACAGAGGACAAACTTCAAGGTTAATTTGATTCAGAATATCAATGAAGTCAGCAGGGTACGGCTCTGATTCTCTTTGATTCTCTCAGTTCTGTTCTCTTTTGTGTATGATTCATTGTCCTCAAACTTCCGTTATGAGAGGAGCATCTCAAACTAAGAAGTTCCTAATCAATGTCCTGAGAGAAGGAAGGCCTCTCTACCCAAACCAGCAGACAAATACCCGACTCTTCTTTCTCACAGTAACATGTCATAGGGTCGTGTGAGAATCCGGTTAGCATAGGTCTGGCTTACAAACACATCCCCGAGGTAAATGTTTTAGCAAGAGGGGAGGGATTATCTATAGGACTTGCCTCTGGAGTTGTTCAGTAAACATTAGCTTTTATTAATTTTATTATTTTAATAAATGAGTTTTTTTTTTAACCTAGGTAAAGTATAAGTTGTTGTTGTCACTAAGTCGTGTCCAACCTTTTGCACCCCANAGCAGCAGCAGCACATGGTTTAATGGAGAAGGGAATGGCAACCCACTCCAGTATTCTTGCCTGGAGAATCCCATGGACAGAGGAACCTGACAGGCTATACAGTCCTTGGGGTCGCAAGAGTCGGATATGACTTAGCGACTAGATCGCCATCATCAAAACAGTTTAAATGGTAGGTTTTATTTCTGTATATGTATTAATCATTTTAAATTGTGTACATTTTATGATATCTTGGGGCCAGAGACAAGGTAGAGACTTCGCCTCCCAACTAATTGCTAGTGATGGTAAGTGACTTGCCTAGAATATACAAGTCATTTAGGCAAGTGACTAAATGCCTAAGTGACTTGCATATTAAACCAGCAGCTCCAAAGCCCATGTTCTGAACTACCTCTTTTCTCTGGCTTTTACACTCCAGGAGGCAACTTCCCTTTGCCCTGACCATCCCAGGGCCAAGTACAACTAGGGACCAGCCCTATAGCCCAGAGCCCACCAAAATTATTCCAACTGTCCAATCCTAGACCTGCTCAGCGGCTTCCTTACCTCACCCATCCCTTCTCTGAGAAATCTCGATACGGACTTTCTGCACATGCTTTCCCCTCACTCTTTCTGCCTGTGGCCGCCCTCAGGGTTCCCTGTCTTGGCATGGCACACCTCCCACCCCCTCCTCTTGGGAACTGAGAGTAACAAGGCTATCTTTTCCACGGCATTCCTCTCCCGATCTGTTGGCCTCATCAAACATGAATAAAGCCAAGATCCCAGGTACATTTTACAACAATATATTTTAGCACAATTTGGAAAAAATTATGATTTTTTTAAAGAGCCTTCAGAAAATAAAGATAAAATCAATTATGATATATTTATGTTATAGTAGTTTAGCATGGTCATTAAGAGTATAGACTGGGGAGTCACATTTTCTGCATCTAAGTTCTGGCCCCACTANTAGCACAATTTGGAAAAAATTATGATTTTTTTAAAGAGCCTTCAGAAAATAAAGATAAAATCAATTATGATATATTTATGTTATAGTAGTTTAGCATGGTCATTAAGAGTATAGACTGGGGAGTCACATTTTCTGCATCTAAGTTCTGGCCCCACTAGCTTTGTGATATTTGGCAGGTTACTTATCTACTTGTGTCTTAGTTTTCTCATATGTAAAGTGGGGATGATAATAATAGAATGTATCTCTTAGGATTTTGTGATGATTAAATGGGTTAAAACAAGGACAGTGCTTAGGACAGTGCCAGGTATACAGTAAGCACTCTGCAAATGTTAACTATTACTGTTACGGATTCTGCAGCCAAAAGTGAGGGAGCTCAGGATGTGTTGACGTGGAAAGATACACTAAGGAGAGAAAGTTCCAAGTGTGTCATTTGTTTTAATGGAGAGTGATATAAGCAAATACCTTTTCTGGAAAAAAATTGCAGTTAAAATAAAGTAAGGCTCCTATAAGTAGATTTAAAAAACCTTCAACTGGTTAATTTTGAGAATAAAAAAGGAGGGATTTAAGAGAAAGTATGAGGGGGACTTTTTTTTTTTATTCAACACCTCTTGTACTAGAAATTTTTGTCATGTTCATTCATACTTAAAGATACAAACATGTAATTTTGGGGGAAGACTGGTAACATGTCTCATTCCTCTTTATTGCCACCTAGGAGTTGCTGGAGGTATTGTGTTCATGATCACTGTCATTGGTGTTCTCCTTACTAATAAGTGATTCACCTTCTTGATTTAGTATGTTATATCAAGCATTTCATAGCCTCCAACTTTCACATGTTGATGAGTTTGGTAACAGTAAGAAATATGGGCCCAGTGTTATCAGAAGTTGAAGAATAAAACAGAAACAGAAAAGCATCTAGTTTGATCTCTTTCACTGAATGACCATTTCAGCTTTATATTTAAAATTTTGAGTATCCTGACCCATTGGTCCACCTAAGGTGATCTGTTACCTACTGGCTTATCCATGAGGCCTAAATTTTTATATTGGTCTGATTGCCCATGTCTGAGTAAACCACTGGTTTCCTTGCTGTGTGACCTTAAGCAAGCCACTTGACCTCTCTGAGCTTCAGTTTCTTTATAAAATACAAGTGATAACAGTAGTAGATCCTTCAAAGGATTTTTGGGAGTTATGAGTTGATACAGCAAGCACAATGACAGGCACATAATAGGGTTTGATAGACAATTTTCACTCCTAACACCTACAGTGTTCAAATCATGACCTAATTGTCACTTCCTCCAAGAAGCCTTCCTTGACCTCCTGGCTTGGTCACATCCCTCTCACCAAATCACAGTTGTCCATCCTAGCATTTGCCACAGACAACGACTGGATGATTATTTGATTAATGTTTCTCTTCCCTACTGGATCGTAAGCTCTGTGAGCATGGACCCTGGGTCCGGTTTGGTCAATCTCTTTATCACCAGCATCTACCCCAGTGACTGGCAGATAGTAGTTGTGCCATGCTGCTGCTGGACACGCTTCAGTCGTGTCTGACTCTGTGCGACCCCATAGACGGCAGCCCACCAGGCTCCCCCATCCCCGGGATTCTCCAGGCAAGAACACTGGAGTGGGTTGCCATTTCCTTCTCCAATGCATGAAAGTGAAAAGTGAAAGTGAAGTCGCTCAGTCGTGTCTGACTCTTAGCAACCCCATGGACTGCAGCCTACCAGGCTCCTCTGCCCATGGGATTTTCCAAAGCAAGAGTACTGGACTGGGGTGCCATCACCTTTTCCGAGTTGTGCCATAAGTAGTTACTAATAAATAAATTAATGAAGTTAGAAAGCTGTAAGCCTAAATGTTACTTAGAATGAGTGTCATGATTAGGTTCTGCTGTGCTGAGCCACCCAAGTTCTGAGACACAGCTGTAGAGCCTGGGGTGGAGGTGTTATCCTGCAAGATAGTTAAAAGGATAAACTGTACACCTCTACCATTTGTCCTAGGACCAATCCTAGCAGTTATTTTTCGATTGAGGTGAAAATCACATAACATAAAATTACTCATTTTAAAGTGTACAATTCAGTGGCATTTAGAACATTTTCAATGTCATGAAGCCCATCTACACCAACTTCCAAAATGTTTTTAAAACCCCAAAGGAAAATGCCATGCATATAAAGCAATCACTCCCCCATTCCCTCTACCATGCAGCTCCTGGAAACCACCAATCTGCCTTCTTCTTTAATGGATTTGTCTATTCTGGACATTTCCTACCAATGGAATCATACAATATGGAGTCTTTTGTCTCTGACTTCCTGCACTTAGCATGGTGTTTTCAGGGTTCATCTGTGTTGGGTATATCAGTACTTCATTCCTTTCAGTGGCTGAATAATACTCTNAAGCAAGAGTACTGGACTGGGGTGCCATCACCTTTTCCGAGTTGTGCCATAAGTAGTTACTAATAAATAAATTAATGAAGTTAGAAAGCTGTAGGCCTAAATGTTACTTAGAATGAGTGTCATGATTAGGTTCTGCTGTGCTGAGCCACCCAAGTTCTGAGACACAGCTGTAGAGCCTGGGGTGGAGGTGTTATCCTGCAAGATAGTTAAAAGGATAAACTGTACACCTCTACCATTTGTCCTAGGACCAATCCTAGCAGTTATTTTTCGATTGAGGTGAAAATCACATAACATAAAATTACTCATTTTAAAGTGTACAATTCAGTGGCATTTAGAACATTTTCAATGTCATGAAGCCCATCTACACCAACTTCCAAAATGTTTTTAAAACCCCAAAGGAAAATGCCATGCATATAAAGCAATCACTCCCCCATTCCCTCTACCATGCAGCTCCTGAAAACCACCAATCTGCCTTCTTCTTTAATGGATTTGTCTATTCTGGACATTTCCTACCAATGGAATCATACAATATGGAGTCTTTTGTCTCTGACTTCCTGCACTCAGCATGGTGTTTTCAGGGTTCATCTGTGTTGGGTATATCAGTACTTCATTCCTTTCAGTGGCTGAATAATACTCCGTTCCATAGATATACCACGATGTTTTTATTTATTCATTTCTTGATGGAAATTTGCATTATTTCTACCTTCTGGCTATTATGAATGATGCTATCAAATTTTTAAAAATATTAATTTATTCACTTATTTATTTGGATGTCCTGGGTGTTAGTTGCAGCACACAGGATCTTTGATCTTCACTGTGGCATGTGAACTCTTTAGCTGCAGCATGTGGGATCTAGTCCCCCAACCAGGGATCAAATCTGGGTCCCTCACTGGGAGTGTGGCGTCTTAGTCACTGGCCCACAAAGGAAGTCCCCAGTTTTGTTTTTCTCAGCACCCACAGTAGCAGTGAAGAACCTGACTGCCAGTGCAGGGGGCGTAAGAGGCGTGGATTCCATCCCTGGGTTGGGAAGATCCCTGGAGGAGGAAATGGCAACTCAGAATCCCACAGACAGAGGAGCCTGGTGGGCTACAGGCCACAGGGTTGCAAAGAGTTGCATGCGCCTGACATGACTTAGCACACATGCAAGGTATGTCAGCTCATGAAGAGTGAACTATCACAATGCCCTGGACCAGAAACCAGGACACGGGGTCCTTACAATGATGGGAACCACTGACTTCTTGTATCTCTTGGCAAGCCATTTCACCTCCTCAGCTGTAACCTAAAGAGGTCAAACTAGGATTTTGTGTGGGTAGTTTATTTGGAAGGTGATTCCAAGTATTTTTTTGGGAGATGACCCTAAGAAGTGATAAAGGAAGAAAGCCAACAGCTTCAGTGTACAGTTAATGATCAAGTCACTGCTGTCAGCATCGAGGATGCAGTCCCACTGGGGGCCTCTGAAACACTGTAAAGAATACATCTTCGGTGTGTCCCACCCAAGGAGCAAGGGAACTGGGGCATCTCTACCAGCTCCTTTCTGTCACTGGCGGAGGGCTGCTCACACACTGTCCACTCTCTGGCCTTCCCCCCTGTATGGGCCAGGAATGTTCCAGAAGGCTCTCAGACAGTCACTTGCTCGGCGTAGGAGACTTTGAGCATACACAGGAGGATGCATGTCAATGGGATATAGTGATCTTCAACTATAGTTAGTGAAAGTAAAAGTCGATCAGTCATGTCCGACTCTTTGTGACCCCATGGACTGTATAATCCATGGAATTCTCCAGGCCAGAATACTGGAGTGGGTAGCCTTTCTCTTCTCCAGGGGATCTTCCCAACCCAGGGATCAAAGATAAGTCTCCCACATTGCAGAGGGATTATCAAACTCTGATCCCCTAGCTCACATTTTAAAGAGACGAGGATATAGATGTTTTTTTATTTTTTTCATTCCCCATTGAATCATCACCTGAAAACTGCCTAGGTTTGTCAGTCATCCTGTTGGGAAGTGGGAAAGGTGGTTTCCTTCTCTTCTCTACTCCTTCACATCTTCATAAAAGAGCATAGAATTAATTCAGGACCAACTTTATTAAGAAAGATATGTTACCTCAAGCTAGCCACTTACCTCTAGGCCTCAGTTTACTCTGTCACTGAAGCTTTTTCTTTTTTAAAAAAATGTAATATTTATTTATTTTTGACTGTTCTGAGTCTTCGTTGCTGTTCCGGCTTTTCTCTAATTGCTAGAAGAGGAGGCTACTCTCCAGCTGCAGTGCTCAAGCTTGTCCTTGCGGACTTCTGTTGCAGAGCACGGGCCCTAGGGCACATGGGCTTCAGTAGCTGCAGCGCGTGGGCACAGTAGTTGCGACTCCCAGGTTCTAGAGCGCGTGGGCCCAGCTTCTCTGCTGCATGTGGGATACTCCTGGACCAGGGATCAAACTCTGTCTTCTGCATTGTTTAGTGGAATCTTTGTCACTGAGCCACCAGGCAAGTCCTGAAGCTTTTTCTTAAAAAAGAAAAAAAGAAATTCTTTTCATTGAGAGTAAAAGATACAGGAAACCGCACAAAAGAAATGTGTGGCTTAGTGAATTATCATAAGGCAAATGCTTTAATAATTACTACCCAGGTCAGGCAGTAGAATTTGCCAGAAGCCCCACAAGTCACAAAATGAGGCTATTTGCCAATTAAGGTCTTTTCCAGGGGAGTTTTGACTCTTGAAATTTAGAAATCTTTTTTTATAATGGGCTGACTTCTTAGATTTAGCCAGCCGTCAAAAAATTCTATGATATTGTAAAATGTATATCCATTATCACATGACTCAGATAACATTACTCCCAAACATAAACTTTCCCATGAAATACCACCGAATGGAATAATACCCAGAATGTTCACTGTGACCAATGAAGTTCAAAAGGATCAAGCTTTTCCTCCTGTTCACCAGTACATGCCAAATGCTCAGTCGTGTCTGACTTTTTGCAACCCCATGGACTATACGGTCCACAGAATTCTCCAAGTCAGAATACTGGAGTGGGTGGCCTTTTTACAGGGGATCTTCCCAATCCAGGGATTGAACTCAGGTCTCCTGCATTGCAGGCAAATTCTTTACCAGCTGAGCCACAAGGTTGCCTCTATATTTCGGTAGCATGTAAAGATCATACCTACCCCAGGGCCTTTGCACTTGCATTTTTCCTTTCCTTGAAATGGTCCTCCCAAACTCTTCTCCCATCTGACATTTTCCTGTCATTGAGCTCTCAACTGTCGCTTCCTCAGGGAGGCCCTCCTTTACCATCTCATTTACAGTAGTACCCTGTCCTCCTCTCACATTATTCCGTTTTGTCTCCTTCATAGTAGCAGTCACTCTGAAATTATCTGGCTTGTTTGCCTGTTTATAAATCTGCCTGTCACCAGGGGCCATTCAGCTTTGCAAAGAGAGAAACATTGTCAGTCATCTTATTCTTTATTCCAGAACCGAAAACAAAGCCAAGCACATTTTGGTTCTTCATAAATATCTGTGGACTGGATACTGAGCTCCATTTACTTCTCTGCCAATGACTCTCTCTCTATCACAATGACAGTTGCATCTCAGTGGGGAGAGAATACAGGGATGTCTAGTAAGAAAAGATGGACACATCTGCCAAACACTGTCAGCGTTATTTACATTGCCTAGATGAATTTCAGAAAGCCCAGTGGATTCCAAGTAGGCCAACTAAAAGCAAGCTTATAATTCTATCCCAACAGTTCACTCAGACTGCCACAAAAAAGTATCACAGACTGGGTGGCTGAAACAACAGCAATTTATTTTTCCGTAGTTCTGGAGGCTGGAAAGTCCAAGAACAGAGTTCCGTCAGGGTTTTGTTTCTGGTGAGAAGCTCTCCTCCTGGTTTGCAGATGGCTGCTTTATCCTCACACAGTCTTTCCTGAGTGTGGGTGGAGAGAAAGGCGGGGGAGGGGTGTGTGTGTGTGTGAACTGGTATCTTTCCCACTCCTTTTAAGGACACTAATTATATCAGATAAGGCCCCACCTTTATGACCTCCCCTAATCTTAATCACTTCCTAAAGAGCCCATCTCCCAATACAGTCACAGTGGGGTCATGAATTTGGGGGGAACACTAGCATTCAGTCCATAACAAAAGATGCTTTTCTCCCCCAGGTCTCTTCATCAGCTCTAAACTCCGTACCACCTAGTTCACTGACTCCAAAACTTCAGACCCCAAATGGCCAATAGTCAAGGGATTGGACTGGAAGTTTCCATAGTTACTAAATACATGCCCCTGCCCAGGAGACCTTAAAGGTTATCATCTTGCAGTCATGGCTTGAGCCAGATGTATTTTCCTAGAAGGAATATGAGGAAAGAGGGTGGGGCTCTTATTCTCACAATTGAGGGGTTTCGGTGCTGAGCCCTATAGAGTCCAGAAACGAGGCAGTGTTCCCTTTTCCAGAGCTAAGCACCTCTCTTTTCTTTTTTCTTAAAATTATATTTATTTCTTAAATAGTTAACATTCACCTGGCACTAAATTCAAAAAGTATAAAATGGAATAAAGTGAAAAGTCTCCCAGAAGCCCAATTGCCTTCCTTAGAAGCAAACAATAGTGTCAGTTTCCTATATATATTCATATAGATTCTTCAGTTTTCCTGTACTTTTACTGGCAAATATATGTATTTTTTCTCCCTCCCCTCTTAAATGTTACATACTTTGATGCCCTGTTCTGCACCTGACTTATTTTTCCTTCTTATTGATTGATATACCTTGGATATTGATCCATGTCAACATGTAGCATTTTCTCATTTTTCAGGCTGCATAGCTTGCCACTACATAGATATGTCATGATTTATTTAACCAGTTTTCTACTGGTGGACACATAGGCTGTGTCCAGTATTTTTCTCTTGCAAATATTGCAATGGATGACTTTGTCTATCATTTTGCAGGTGTATCTGTAAGATAAATTCCTAGAAGTTCTTATATTGTTCTTATATTGATGTATATTTAGATTTATTAAAAGTTTCCACCTTTGTTTTTTAATATTCTTTTATTAATTTAATTTTGGCTATGCCACATCTTAGTTGCAGCACTCAGGATCTTTAGTTGTGACATGCAAACTCTCAGTTGCAACATGTGAGCTCTAGTTCCCTGACCAAAGATTGAACCCAGCCCCCTGCATTGGGAGCACAGAGTTTTAGCCACTGGACCATCAGAGAAGTCCCTAAAAAAAATGTTTTAAAATTACAGAAGTAGTACATCCTTGCAGTAGAATCATTTTCAAACTATAATCTAAAAAGTGAAAATCCCATTTCTGTCTGCTCATGTTTCCAATCCAAGTTCTCTCCCAAGAGGGGACCAGTATTAACAAGATGTTGTAAATCTTCCCAGAACTTTCCATTTGCAAGCATAATGATACTAATAAAAGTGCTAATATTTACTGGTTGGTTACTAAGAGTCAGGTGTTCTGCAAAGCACTTTTCCTGCATGTTCTCAGTTAATGCACAAGGCAAACCTATAAGATAAGGTGTTATTTTAATTTCCCATTTCACAAAAGAGGAAACCAGGTGACAGCTCCTAGTGGCAAAGCCACACTTCCTTATTTCATCAAATCGAAGATTCCACTGACTGTAAGACACGTTTTAGAGAGATTAAAATGTAAAATAAAATGGGGATCTTGGAATTAATGTTTTATAGCATTAGAAAGAATGCTTCAGATGAACTTGCTTGCATATAATCTTAACATGTTTTTCTGTAGACATTTCCTAGAAGTAAAATTGTGTACCAAAATGAAGGTACAAATTTTATTTATTATTATTTATTTGATTGCATCAGTCTTAGTTGTGGCACACAAGATCTTCCTTGTGACTGGCAGGATCTTTTCGTTGTGGCAAATGACTCTCTAGTTGTGGTGCACAGGCTCCAAGGTGAGCAAGTTTAATAGCTGCTCCCAGACATGTGGGATCTTAGTTCCCAGACCCAGGGATTGGACCCTAGTCTCCTGCATTGCAAGGTGCATTCTTAACCACTGGACCACCAAGGAATTCCCTTTGTTTTTTTTTAGAAACTGCCAAATTCCCCATATCTTAGTCATCTGTGTCTCCCATTTAACTTCATACAATGTCTGGCACTATGTAGGTACTACATGAAATGCAAAGCATTTTGAGATACTCACATGGAAAAACAATACAACACACACACACAGACACACACAGACACACACAGACACACACACAGACACACAGACTCTCTCTCTCTCTCTCTCTCTCTCTACCACCACCATAAATCCTAACAGTGATTAACAAGTGAGAAGATTAGAATATTTTAGTCCCACATATGTACACTCTTTTTGCTGAAGCACTGGTCATAGTAAAACACAAACATTAATAAATAAATGCATTTTATGCAGAGTGATGTTCAAAGTGATTTTAAAATAGCTTGCAGAATTAGCCTGTCAAAAAGCTGTGCACTCAATTTTTTTGAAAATACACTAATTCCAGAATTTTACAACTCCCAAGCTACTGGGAGTTGGAAAACGTGAAAATTTTCCAGGGAGCTGAACTGTCTGTCATTTTCTCAAACAACTATAAGACTATCTGCATCAGAATCACCTAGAGTGCTTATTAAAATGCAGACCCCACGCCAGAGCTTATGAATCATAATTTGAGGAGATTAGGGGCATGTGAATATGCATTTTGAACAGGCACTCCACATGATTCTAAGGCACTCAAAGGCATGAGAGCTAGTGTATTAAAGGGCTTTAAGGAGTCTTTTAACTAGATTTGCCCTTTAGGATGATCCCTTTGGCTGTAAAGTGTAGAATCAACTGGACGTGAGCAAAGATAACCAAGATAACACTGTCAGTCATGCCAGCGCGGGACCGAAGCCCAGATGACCTGCGCTCTTCTGCGCCCCCTGCCGACCTTCAGCAGCCTCGTCCCGCGCTGGCCTGAGCGGCCGACTGCGACTGCGCTCTCCGAAGCCCGCGGGACTGCCAGTGCGCGGACCTAGACCGGAAGCGGAAGTGAGGTCGAGTTGGCCTCGCGGGCTTTTCCAGCCTCAACCACCCCCAACTCTGTGGGTCGGGTCCCTTTGCGCAAGTGCCGGAAGCGGAAGTTTCTAAGAGGCTGGGGAGTTGTTTGGTGAGTGTTGGGTTACCTTAGTTGTAGGTGGGTTCACGTCGCCGGCTGTCTGAGCAGGTGAAGCGCCTTTGTGAGACCTCTTCAATCTTGCCGCCCCGGCTCAGTCAGGATCCCGAACCTTGCCTGCGGGCTCTGGCACCTAGTGATCTGACTTTTCCCTAGGGTCCTGGTGGAGATCCTGGGTGTCCTTGTCTCTCCCTTGGAGTGAGGCCCCTTCGGCTTCCCAGCGTCCCGGTAGACCCTCGCCATGGGCAACACGAGCAGCGAGCGCGCTGCGCTGGACCGGCAGGGCGGCCACAAGACACCCCGAAGGGACAGCTCCGGGGGCTCCAAGGATGGAGACAGGCCCAAGATCCTGATGGACAGCCCCGAAGACGCCGACCTCTTTCATTCTGAGGAAATCAAGGTAATGGCGAGTGGGACAATCTGATTCCCTTTAACCGTTGTTGAAATCTACTAGATCCCACACCCCTACCCCGCGCCCTGTTCCTTCTAATTAAGAAGTAGAAGAGCCCTCTTAGCTCAGTAACTTGTGTCTAATTACCGATGTGAGAAAGTCTCCCCGAGGGGGAAGGAATTCACTTCATTTAACATCGTTAAGGAAAAGGCAGCGCTGAGACAGGCTCAAATTTTTGATTAATTAAGATCGTGGCACTAGCAGTAATTGAGCCCCAGTCTCTGCTTTTCTCTTAGGTATAATTAATTTCACAGCTCTCAGGAATCTTCCACCACTTTTAAGTAGGTTGACGGAGCCTTTTGTTGTAGTTTTACAGTTTCTTTTCAGTTTTGGAGAACACGTGTAAAATGAACATGAGAGTTGAATAGCTGACTGTAGCTGCCCAGAGGTCTTTAGTTATGCGGGAAATTTGCGGTTCACCCTTGAGAGCAGGCACAGAGGAGTGATTTGACTTCTGGAGGTCAGTAAGTAAGTGAAACATCAGTCTAAAGGAGGCAGCCAGCTGCTACTCAGCTTCTCTCTTCTATTGTTTATATATGACTTAATATTTTAAACAGGCCAAAGCAAACATTTTTACAGGCCAAACTTGGATGTCCTACTGCAGTCTGCTTTAACTCATGATAAACTGAAGATAATTCTCGATTCTTGCTCTNACATGGAAAAACAATACAACACACACACACAGACACACACAGACACACACAGACACACACACAGACACACAGACTCTCTCTCTCTCTCTCTCTCTCTCTACCACCACCATAAATCCTAACAGTGATTAACAAGTGAGAAGATTAGAATATTTTAGTCCCACATATGTACACTCTTTTTGCTGAAGCACTGGTCATAGTAAAACACAAACATTAATAAATAAATGCATTTTATGCAGAGTGATGTTCAAAGTGATTTTAAAATAGCTTGCAGAATTAGCCTGTCAAAAAGCTGTGCACTCAATTTTTTTGAAAATACACTAATTCCAGAATTTTACAACTCCCAAGCTACTGGGAGTTGGAAAACGTGAAAATTTTCCAGGGAGCTGAACGGTCTGTCATTTTCTCAAACAACTATAAGACTATCTGCATCAGAATCACCTAGAGTGCTTATTAAAATGCAGACCCCACGCCAGAGCTTATGAATCATAATTTGAGGAGATTAGGGGCATGTGAATATGCATTTTGAACAGGCACTCCACATGATTCTAAGGCACTCAAAGGCATGAGAGCTAGTGTATTAAAGGGCTTTAAGGAGTCTTTTAATTAGATTTGCCCTTTAGGATGATCCCTTTGGCTGTAAAGTGTAGAATCAACTGGAAGTGAGCAAAGATAACCAAGATAACACTGTCAGTCATGCCAGCGCGGGACCGAAGCCCAGATGACCTGCGCTCTTCTGCGCCCCCTGCCGACCTTCAGCAGCCTCGTCCCGCGCTGGCCTGAGCGGCCGACTGCGACTGCGCTCTCCGAAGCCCGCGGGACTGCCAGTGCGCGGACCTAGACCGGAAGCGGAAGTGAGGTCGAGTTGGCCTCGCGGGCTTTTCCAGCCTCAACCACCCCCAACTCTGTGGGTCGGGTCCCTTTGCGCAAGTGCCGGAAGCGGAAGTTTCTAAGAGGCTGGGGAGTTGTTTGGTGAGTGTTGGGTTACCTTAGTTGTAGGTGGGTTCACGTCGCCGGCTGTCTGAGCAGGTGAAGCGCCTTTGTGAGACCTCTTCAATCTTGCCGCCCCGGCTCAGTCAGGATCCCGAACCTTGCCTGCGGGCTCTGGCACCTAGTGATCTGACTTTTCCCTAGGGTCCTGGTGGAGATCCTGGGTGTCCTTGTCTCTCCCTTGGAGTGAGGCCCCTTCGGCTTCCCAGCGTCCCGGTAGACCCTCGCCATGGGCAACACGAGCAGCGAGCGCGCTGCGCTGGACCGGCAGGGCGGCCACAAGACACCCCGAAGGGACAGCTCCGGGGGCTCCAAGGATGGAGACAGGCCCAAGATCCTGATGGACAGCCCCGAAGACGCCGACCTCTTTCATTCTGAGGAAATCAAGGTAATGGCGAGTGGGACAATCTGATTCCCTTTAACCGTTGTTGAAATCTACTAGATCCCACACCCCTACCCCGCGCCCTGTTCCTTCTAATTAAGAAGTAGAAGAGCCCTCTTAGCTCAGTAACTTGTGTCTAATTACCGATGTGAGAAAGTCTCCCCGAGGGGGAAGGAATTCACTTCATTTAACATCGTTAAGGAAAAGGCAGCGCTGAGACAGGCTCAAATTTTTGATTAATTAAGATCGTGGCACTAGCAGTAATTGAGCCCCAGTCTCTGCTTTTCTCTTAGGTATAATTAATTTCACAGCTCTCAGGAATCTTCCACCACTTTTAAGTAGGTTGACGGAGCCTTTTGTTGTAGTTTTACAGTTTCTTTTCAGTTTTGGAGAACACGTGTAAAATGAACATGAGAGTTGAATAGCTGACTGTAGCTGCCCAGAGGTCTTTAGTTATGCGGGAAATTTGCGGTTCACCCTTGAGAGCAGGCACAGAGGAGTGATTTGACTTCTGGAGGTCAGTAAGTAAGTGAAACATCAGTCTAAAGGAGGCAGCCAGCTGCTACTCAGCTTCTCTCTTCTATTGTTTATATATGACTTAATATTTTAAACAGGCCAAAGCAAACATTTTTACAGGCCAAACTTGGATGTCCTACTGCAGTCTGCTTTAACTCATGATAAACTGAAGATAATTCTCGATTCTTGCTCTAGCTGCTCTCCTCCTAACCACCTCATGTGGTCTGTTTCTAGGGGCAGAGCCCAGTCCGAGAATACTCAGTGATTCTGGCAGCTGATATGTATGTAGTATAGCTTAAAGAAATGAACTAAATGCTTAAGGGGCAGTCAGTTAAGGGAAGATGACAAGTACCCCTCCTCCCCCAAGGTCCTGTTAGTTTCTGGTTGCCTGCTAATCATTACTGTCCATTAGGCTAACTGTCTGGCAGGCCATTCCGGTTGTGCTCGTGTTTCCTCAGATGCTGGAATGGGTGACCATGTCATTATCTTATTTCCTCACCTGAATCTTAGCTTTGGGCTAACTAAGAAGAGTCTGCTTTTCCTTAGCCCTCCAGCCTGTCATTTCAGCTTGCTTTCCGAGTTTGCCGCATTCCCGAGGTTGTGTGCAAAGTGAACTTTGAAATCCTTTTTCCAACAGTTTGATATCTCTTCCCCAGGAAATAATTTTGGCCCAAAGGTGGCTGTTTAAGACATCATAAGAAGCAAACTATCAAACTACTTTCTTTAAGAAGTATCTGTTCTTTTGCCAAATTAAAACTCTCTGCAAGAAATATTTAACATAAGAAGTGATCTGTACAGAGTTATTTTAAATAACTTCCCCTATCATTTCCATAGAAGTTATTGAAAGATATAGCAGACACACTGGATTAAATGCCTAGATACAAAAAAAAGTCATGGATTCTTTTAAACTGTACTCTCTGCTAAGTCGCTTCAGTCGTGTCTGACTCTGTGTGACCCCATAGACGGCAGCCCACCAGGCTCCCCTGTCCCTGGGATTCTCTAGGCAAGAACACTGGAGTGGGTTGCCATTTCCTTCTCCAATTCGTGGAAAGTGAAAGTGAAGTCTGTCAGTCATGTCCAACTCTTCGCATCCCCAAGGACTGCAGCCTACCAGGCTTCTCTGTCCATGGGATTTTCCAGGCAAGAGTGCTGGAGTGGGGTGCCATCACCTTCTCCATAGGTCAGTGTTTTGACTGTGGTTAATTATCACACCCTCAGTGGAAATGATACCAGTCTGTGATTCTTTAATCTGTAGCTTTTGTTAAAGCTCAAAGAATGCAGGTATCTTTTAAGTGAGCTCAGGTCAGTATTTGAAATGAAGGTGCTAGAAGCTTGCTCTAGACCTTTTAAGAGTCTGTCACAGCCTAGAACTCCTACTCTGGCTTCTGACTAGGAAAAAATGTAAGAGATCCAAAACCACATAACTTTCACAGAGAGTCAGACGTGTTTATTTCTCTCATCCCAGAATACCTCCGTTACACAACGCTGTCCACATAAGAAGTTATCATTTAATGAGGGTCAGTCTTTGTCTTTTCTCACCTTTTTCTCCGTGGTGCCTGGCTGGCACTCAGTGAATAGCTTTTCCCTTACTCAGCACCTGGATTTGCCAGTTGTCAAGTGAAAGCTCTGGAATTGTCCCTAATAAATTTTCATGTACTTCAAATCTTGCTTAATTAAGGGAAGAATGACATTTATTAAGCTAGTCTCAAATTCATTGCTGCCTTCTTCCAAGTGAGTTTTATAATTTCTCAAGTTTTGATGTAGACCCCTTGAATAACAGCTATAACAATAGCTATTATGAAGCACCTACCCTGGGTCTGACCCTATGCAGAGCATTTTACATGGACTATTTCAGCCTTCACAACCTTAAGAATTACTTTTATTTTCTACATTTTGCAAGTGGGAAAACTGAGGCACAGCTGGTGAGTTAATGGGCTGGAATATAAACCTGGGTAGTGACAGCTGCCTCTTCAGAATGAATTGTCAGTATTAAGGTAAACGGTCTCTCACTGTTCCTGTTCCTGAGTAAACTGCTCTGTTTCTAGGCTCCAGAGAAGGAGGAGTTCCTGGCCTGGCAGCATGATCTGGAAGTGAACGACAAAGCTCCCGCCCAGGCTCGGCCGACTGTTTTTCGATGGACGGGGGGTGGAAAGGAAGTTTACTTGTCTGGGTCCTTTAACAACTGGAGTAAACTTCCCCTCACAAGAAGGTATTCACCTGGACTTGTTCACATATTCGCCTGGATGTGTTCACATTAACCCAGGGATCCTCTGGTTTCTGAATGATCCCTGTGGGTGGATAGAAGAGGATGTTTTTATAAAGTAGATGCTGAATGGAAAAATAGTCATGCTTAATAATTCACAGGGTTAAAATCTCACACTTAGAAGAAAAACATCAAAAAAAACACTTAGAAGAAAACATCACTCGGTTATGAGTATTTCTGTTACATACAGAACCTGGTTCTTGACAGGGAACTGCCTGCTTTTTCAGGAGTCCAGTTGGTGTAGGAGGGAGCCACTCAGCCCAGTTATAAGTCATGCCCATCAAGGGAAGAAAACAATCAAATGAGAGAAGCTTTCCTGGAACCTTTTTTTGTTAGTAGTTACACAAGTTTCTGTAGGGAACTTTGTACATCCTGTGAAATTGATCCCCTGTCCTGCGCTAGGCGAACTGACAAAGGGTAAAACTTGGCCGGCAGCTTGCTGCTTATCTTATGTTGCTGTCCTCCTTGGCTTCCAGATTGCCAGGTGTTACTTTGCACATAGCGGGAGGACAGATGCCTGTTTGCTGAGTTTTTGATGGTAGGAATGTAGATTCCTGGTATTTTGGCAAAGCGAGTTTTCCAGGAAACCTCTTATGTTGCTACTTCGTGGTAGCTTTTCTGGACTGAGATCATTATAATGAATGGTCTCATTTGGTTAAAAAATGTTTATTTCTCCTGTGGCTGAACTCTTGATTTTAAATGGAAGCCTTGTTTTGTTCTGTGGCTGGTTTTGCAAGTCAGCTCAGAGTGCAGCTCACCCTACTGACACCCTCTGCTTCCTTTTTCTCTTGCAGCCACAATAACTTTGTAGCCATCCTGGATCTGCCGGAAGGAGAGCATCAGTACAAGTTCTTTGTGGATGGTCAGTGGACACATGACCCTTCCGAGGTACTCTTCTTCCCGCCTGGGTCCTCTGGCTGCCTTCATGATTCAAGCACAGGGCCTACCCTCAGAGACAGTTGCCAGGTCCCTGTGTCCTGCTGGTAGAAGTCCCTGTGTGTGACTGAGCTAAATAGCAATGCTCGTTGTCAGCCTGTTGGCATCCTTGACTTGGATGAGCCGGTTGGTGGGCCAGGAGATGAAGCCTTCCTACCAGGAATGCTAAATCCTCTAAAGAATACCTTTGGAGACCTTCCACGTTATGATTTCTACCTGTTTGTCTCTTCCCAGCCAGTAGTCACCAGCCAGCTTGGCACAGTCAACAACATCATTCAGGTGAAGAAAACTGACTTTGAAGTGTTTGATGCTTTAATGGTGGATTCCCAAAAGTGCTCCGACATGTCTGGTATGAACAGTTATTTTATACCACATGTGTGCAGGTGGGGGCCGTGTCATTTCGAATTACGCTTATTTCCCTTGCCTCTCCCTCTTGAGCGGGAGCCACCCAATCAGTGGACATGAATATCTCCCCAAAGAGCCACAAAACTAACTTCTAACTCTGTGTTCGGTCAACTTGCTGAAATCTAGCTCTGAGGGAGCAGTAAGTTATTTGGGGACAGGGGGCGGGGGGTCCATCTCTAAGATTTAGTAGGCTGCTTGGCCACAGAAAGCAGACACTGGAAATGGAACCAGAGTTTGCTCTCGTACCAGGGGCCAGGCCCATAAGGCCCTAGAGAGTAGCATTGAGTCAGTGAGGGGCCAGCACTGGGGGCGCCTGTCCACTTGGGGCTCCTAGAGAGTTTTAGCCTGCCAGGTGATAAATGGACCCCTCAGTGACCTTGGCTGTCACTTGCACATTCCATCTGCACCTTGTCGGAATCCCTTCAGAGGAGGAGGCTCACCATGAGACAGGCTGCATAGCACAACCTGCTAGGGTTAGGGTCCTAATACAACGTGCCCTTCTCCCAAGAGTCATCCGAGTGTCAGTCATTCAGTATGTTGCTTTCCATCCAAACCCACAGGAAGAAACTGCTCGGAAACAGCACGTGCAAGGCAGGGAGAACGATGTGTTGGCACGTTCAGTGTCACCACCAAGATGCTCTGCCCCCTCAGGCAGGGCTTTACACAGTTCCAGGACCCCTGTGGGAGGTGGGGCAGAGATCCTCCAGGAGTGTGCCTGACTGTCTAAGGAAACAGATTCAGTTCAGTTTGAAGATTGAGTCTTCCCTTACCTGCCTGGGCCCAGAGGTTTGCCCCTGGGAGCTCTTACTGTTTATCAGCTCAGAACTCTCACCAGCAGGTGGACCACGTGGCTGACAAGTAAGGTCATTGGACAGGACTCGGACATCACAAAATAGTCTTCCACTCTCCATAGCTAGCTAATTGATCTTTGAGAGAAGTCATTTCTTACTCAGATAAGTGGGAACTGGGGGAATGCCCAGATACCTTTACTTGCTGATAAGTGAAATTTTAGGCCACATACAAAAGCTTTTAGTCAAGGTTCTACAGCAGAGGTCACCTGGGGAAAGCAAGCTGGTAAACCAGCTTCAGACTCCCCATGCTCTTATACTCAGACTTCCTTCCTCATATTAGTTCCCAGTGGCTCCGTTTCCTGCCCTCGTTGCCTTTGTTTCCTGCTGTGGTGGGCCCAGGTTGTGTGAAGGGAGTCTGTCCCCTGGAAAGCGATGAGGAAGGAGTTGGCGGAGCCAGGCCATCTCAGCTTCATGTGGACAGCACGAGTCTTAGGTGGCCACATGCATCCCCAATGTCCTTTGGATCACAGCTCAGTGCCTGCAGGCTGGCCAGAGATCACTAAGTGAGCGGCTTCTAAGTTTTCACAGTACCACACTGCTAGAAGCTTAATATATATGTGTAAGTGATATACTCGAGCATGAGTTTGAAAAGAGCCTGAGAGCAGTAGAAGCAGAGAGCCTTTAGAGGTCAGGTTTTCCACTTCTTGTTTTACTTTTGAAATGTGCCCTTGCCCCTGTGTCAACAGGTTGCCTGTTTCCGTTTTTATTCTGGCTGGCAGTGCTCCTAACTTGGGCCTAACCATGGAAGCCTCACTAGAAGCCTTGAGCTTCTTTGAGGTGTTTGCTAGCTCTGCCTGCAGTGAGGAGGAAGTGTTAGCCTGTGTGGCTGTCGAGTCGGGTCACTGCAAACAGCTTCCTGTGACTCTGACCCAGAACTCCAATTTCTCAAGTAAATGTCCTGTGGCCATCTCCCCCCAGAGTTGTCCAGTTCTCCACCGGGACCCTACCATCAGGAGCCCTACATCTCGAAACCAGAGGAGCGGTTTAAAGCGCCTCCCATCCTCCCACCACATCTTCTCCAAGTCATCCTAAACAAGGACACGGGCATTTCCGTGAGTATTATCCAGATGTTTCCCAGACCATCCTCCGTGGTTAACATTCCTCTGCTCCCCTCTGGCCACCTCTGGCAAAGCAGCTGGTGAAAATGGTCCGTGTCGCCCATCAGTGTTCATGCCGGGTACACCTCTGATACGGGAAAGGGCTGCTCGCAAGGTGCTCCCAGAGCAGACGCCGCCTCCGCGTCCCATGCTGCCTTTCTGAGCTCTTCCTCTTGTGTTCCACCCCCATCCAGCCTGAGCCCCGTTCCTTTTTAATTTCATGACAAAATATGTAACCCCCTCTTTTCAGTAAGCTACACGATGATGGAATTCTTCCTCTGGCCCTCAAGTTTTAGAATCTCGTTTTAATCAACAAATTGCTTCCAGAAGCATCATTGCTCCTGGATCAAAATTTGGGGTCTGTGGGTAATGCACATTGCCCCTGGTAATTGATGTGACTGCTGAAAAGAAGCGTCCCTTCTCCTGGGTCCTGAAGAGCACTTTGTTAAAGTAAAGTGCACCTTAACTTTCCATCCCCTTTAACCTTAACTGCCCGGTTCCCCCAGCTCTGGACTGAGCAGAGTAGCCATAATTCTTGGGAATCTAGATGTTCTTCTGCTTGGTCCAAGCCATCACCTAACACACACACCTGTTAGGTGATAAGGCAATCATACTGCTGTTCTGGGTACCACACAGGTGGGTGCGCATGTGCTAGGGTGCAGGGCTGGAGGCCCACACATGCCGGCATCTGCTGCAGCAGTCACGTGTGTTCCCCGGGGGCTCACTGTCCCTGGGCACCAGGTCCCAACCCTCCCCTGTGTGGAGAGCAGCTCCATGCACACACCTGATAGGAGAGCCAGCTTTTGTCAGATGCTTTAGCATTTATAAAACTGGGGAGTGGACATTGAAAATACCTTGGATTCTGACTTCTCTTTAAAAACAGGAAGATGTGGCAACATTTTGGGTCTAATGCATGAGCTCGTGTGAAGCATTGCCGTCTCTTCCCCGCCCTCAGTCGTCCAGTGCTTTCTTTAGGCTCACCATCTGAGTCTCAGAGACTTGCAGTCCAGTGCTCAGGAGCCTGGAGCATAGTGGTTTTTTTTTTTCCTCAGCTTTCTTTAAAAGTACCTGCAGTGCAGTTTTCTTTCTGTTCCTCCAACAAGAGGGCAGAGCCATGGCCCACACTCTAGAGACCAAGATGAAGCCTGACCAGAGACGCATGTTGGTGTGCCCAGCAGACACCCCAAGAGCTCTGCTTAGTCACCAGGCACGACCCCTCACCTCCCCTGTGATCATGGACAAGCCCTTTCACTGCCTGACTTAGGAAGAAAGGGGCCTGAGAGCCTGCCTCCTTTCTTTTGAAATCCAGTCCCATGAAACATGGGAGAATCTTTGTGATTTCTAGATCCTAAGCACACACGTCTGCTTTTGTTCCCTCGCAGTGTGATCCAGCTTTGCTCCCTGAGCCCAACCACGTCATGTTGAACCACCTCTATGCACTCTCCATCAAGGTAAGGACCCGTTTGTTACTCTCTGAGCCGTGTTTCTTGCCCTGAGGCAACCCCCCCAGCCCAGTGCTGGAACGGCCTGAAGTCCTTACCTGGAGGGCAGCTTCCGGGCCCAGGCCCAGGCACTAGTGTTTATGCCGTCCTCTTGATGATTCTTGTGTTCCCTAAAATCTGAGCATCCTGACTTAGCCCTGCCTTTGATGATTTCCACCCTCTTCCTCAGGATGGAGTGATGGTGCTCAGCGCGACCCACCGGTACAAGAAAAAATACGTCACCACCTTGTTATACAAACCCATATGAAGAGGTGGGCGCTGCCAGGGCCCAGGGGCAGCGTGCACCTCCAGGCTCCATGCATGCATGCTCTTCACTAGACGGAACGGACTGTAAATTCCCCATTTCACACTCAGTAAGGCATTTCGTCCCCACCCTACACCTACCTGAGGGTTTGTTCCAGACACAGCAGCTCCTGGAGTGCCTCAACAGTGCCCTCAGCACCCGGTGGCTGTGAGTCCCGGGGCTCCTCGAGGCCGAGGGTGGAGGAAGATGGCCTGCAGCTCCCACCCTGCAGCGTGAAGGATGGTGCAGGCCTAAATTCAAATCCCACAAATGTGGAGATTTTTCTTAAGCCAAAAATGAATACTAGCTGATGAAAGCTGTGCTGGTGAAAATCTGGGGAGCAGGTCCCAAGGCCACACGGAATTCCTCATCATTGGTGTGTTGGTGTTGACTCGTCCCTGCCGAGGCCTGCCTGCAGACCCGCCAGCAAGTGGGTACTGGTCCTGCCTGTCCCCTGAAATCAAGCAATAGATCGTCCTCCACTCCCTGCTGCAGGGAGGTGTGATTTCTGTAGAAATTAGAGCTTGTCTGATTTCCAGATGAAGTTTTACAGTTGTTTCTTAACGCTTATGTACATCAAGTGGTTTTTGTTTTTTAAACCAGCAGTGGCTGACTATACAGCCTTAGGGCAATTTTTAAATCACCCCAACTAGACTCAGTCATGTGACCTGTGCTCAGCAATAATCTGTTCTCGGAACAGACTTGGAAAACCGTGGCCGGATTCTTCCTTCCTTTAAGCTGGGTGATCCTGCGGACTGACCACTGCTAGCCAGAAGTGTGTTGGCTTTTTCGGAGAACTGTAACGAGGTGGCACTGCCACCCAGAAGATTGTGGAGAGGCGCCCTGCCCTACTCCAGCCACCTTGCTTGGAACCTCTGGTCCCTACTCAGCAAAGAAGGCTGTAGCAACTGGTGTTGCTTATTCTGGAAGGAAATTAGAAATTGTGGCCGCCTTCTGAATTTGTATCAATAAGACATCCTTTGGACCAAAGCGAACCTCTCCACACAGCTGGAGTTGTGCCTCTTCCCGAGGTTCCTGTCCCCGGGTCAGCAGAAGCTGTCATCCTGCCCTGTGTTCCTGCTGGGAGATGGAGGAACTAGCTCCCCGGTGTCCAGTATTTGTGCCCTTCTTTGTTACTGTTTTCAAAACACTGAATAACTGTCCCCCTGATGTACAGGTTGCAATAAAGCTTTGTAAAGATAATGGACATGCACTTGGGGGAAGCTCTGATTTCACACAGTCATCTAGAGGAGACTGGTGCTCTTCCCGAGGTCTATTCGGTGCAGCGCTATCCAGTCTTTTTCCCGCCTTGGCACACGTTGAAAATGGTACTGTCCTTTTGGCATTCTGGGATAAGAGGAAAGGGCAGCTTGCTGTCTGCAGGGCTGGGGGTCTTTCTCTCACCCACCTGTTCTGCACACAGATTAGAAGGCTATTAAGAGGCTATAAAATTGAGCCCCTTGGAGCTGCTCACAGCGAGAGCTGAGGAGAGGCAGTAGTGAAAGTCCCTGGCTTGCCCAAGTTGGCAACATCCCCAGGTCAGAGGTCTTGCTCATTAACAAGCACCACAGGGGAGCCTGGGATCATGACCGTCTGCTGGGAAGACCACAGGATGTTCTGGAGTCAGCTGTTCTCACCAGCTAAAAGGGCCTCTGTCCCTTCTACCAAAAAAATGGAAAGTTACAGTGTCTCTTTAATAAGCCTTTTCTTCCCAGCCATCAGGGAACATGGAAGTAAATTTAGGAGATAAGGCAACCCCCAAGGTCATCTGGTCACTTGAGGTGGACAGTAGCTTACAAAACATCCCAACCTGGGTAATTAGCCATCTCACCCAGAATATCCAAGTGATGTGGGAACCCTAGATTTAGGGACTGGAGGGGTTATATAAGTAGACTGAGGAAATAATGGAAAAATCCTCTTTCCAAAACGGATTTTTTTTTTTTTAATTAGTGAAAGTCATTCAGCTGTGTCTAACTCTGTGACCTCATGGACTATACAGTCCATGGAATTCTCCAGGCCAGAATACTGCAGTGGGTAGCCATTCCCTTCTCCAGGGGATATTCCCAACCCAGGGATTGAACCCAGGGCTTCCGTTTTGTGGGCAGATTCTTCACCAGCTGAGCTACAAGTGAAGCCCAGGAATACTGGAGTGGGTAGCCTATCCTTTCTCCAGCAGATCTTCCCGACCCAGAAATCAAACCAGGGTCTCCTGCATTGCAGGTGGATTCTTTACCAACTTAGTTATCAGGGAAGCCCCATTTAAGTATAGTTGATTTTATAGGCTTCCCGAGTGGCTCAGCAATAAAGAATCCTCCTGCCAATATTAGGAGACAAGAGATTTGGGTTCGATCCCTGGGTCGGGAAGATCCCCTGGATTAGGAAAAGGCAATCCACTCCAGTGTTCTTGCCTGGAGAATCTCATGGACAGAGGAGCCTGGCTAGTTACAGTCCATAGGGTCGCAAAGAGTTGGGCATGACTGAGCAGGGATACACAGTTGCTTTTACAGTGTTAAGTTTCAGGTCTACAGCATTGTGATTATTTTTGTGGATTGTGTTTTATTGGATATTACAAGATACTGAGTGTAAGTCCCCATCCTATGCAGTAAATACCTATTGCTTATCTGCTTTATGTTTAGTAGTTTGTTAATCCTATACCCCTAGTTTGTTGGCTCCCTTTCTTCTTTGGTGATCATAATTTTGTTTTCCGGGTCTGAGTCTGAGTCTGTTTTGTCTGTGCGTTCATTTGTATTATTTTTAGATTCCACAGAGCCTATAGTACTTGTGTTTCTGACTTATTTCACTAAGCATAAGAATCTCTAGGCCTATCCCTGTTGCTGCAAATGACTATTTCATTTGTTTTTGTTTTAGTATATTCCACTTGAGAGACACACACACACACACTCCTCGTCTTAAGTCAGTCATCTATTGGTGGACACTTGGGTTGCTTCCTTGTTGTGGCTATTTTAAATAGTGCTACTATGAACACGGGTACGTGTATCTTTTCTAATTAGTGTTTTTGTCTTTTTATGGATATATACCCAGGAGTGGAATTGCTCGATCATGTGGTAGCTCTCTATATTTTTTTTTAATGAACCCCCATACTGTTCTCCGTACTGGCTGGACCAATTTACATTCCCATCAGCAGTGTTGGAAGGTTCCTGTTTCCGCACACCCTCTGGAGCATGTGTTATTTTTACTGATGATGGCCATTCTGACTTGTGCGAGGTGATGCCTCGTTACGGTTTGGATTTGCATTTCTCTGATAATTAGCCATGTTGAGCATCTTTGCATATGTCATCTTTGAAAAAACATCTATTCAAGTCACCTGCCTGTTTTTTGACTGGGTTGTTTGTTTTTTTGATATTGGGTTGTATGGGCTGTTTGTATATTTTGGAAATTGACTCATTTGCAAATATTTTCTCCCATTCTGCCAGTTGTCTTTTTGTTTTGTTGATGGTTTCCTTTGCTGGGCGAAAAGCTTAATTAGGTCTCATTTGTCTATATTTGCTTTTATTTATTTTGCCCTGGGAGACTGACCTAAGGAAATATTGCTGATTTATGTCAGAGTGTTTCACCTCTGTTCTCTTCTAGTTTTATGGTGTCAAATGGCTTACATTTGGGTCTTTGATCCATTTTGAGTTTATTTTTATGGATCACCTATGTTCGTAATTGAAAATACATAGCTAAGCTTACAGGTATAGCATGGACATGCTGAAGCACCGGAACTGAGGAAACTTGCTGTGCTGCTGAGCTGTTGGTGGTGACGGGGGAAAGTGGGTGGCGGGAGGCAGGACCCGGCCATAGGCCTCCAGGATCGGGGTTCGACACTCACACCTGGAAAGGAAGCTCATCGCCTGAGTTGGCACAGAAAAGCACTGCCTTTTCCATAAGAAGGGTTAGAGCATCTGGTTGCTACCCTGAGTTAGAGCTCAGAGGGAGCCATCAGCCCCAGGCTGCAGGAGGAAACATGAAAAATCTAGCCCACGAATCAGCTCTACTCACAAAGTTCAGAAGACACCAAGCTGAAAATCCAACAGAAAACTAATTCAGAGCCCGTAAAGCCAGTAAAACTCCCCTGCAACCCCAGGGGACCCCCAGAGGAGTTGACTTCAGGTGGGGGAAATGTAGGCAAAACTGCAAACAGTGGGAAATAGGTGTCGTCATTCCCCAGAGCTGCTTGTATAAAATACTCCATTTTCTTTAAAAAGCAACACAAAGGAAGCCGCCCCGTGGTCCAGAAGACTGCCCACAGACCCGGATGAAAGTTTTTACACCCAAGAAGCTAAAAGTAATGGAGACTGTTTAATGGAGATGGAACAGGAGACCCTGCTTTATCCAAATCACAGGAGCAAAGCCACAGTGGGGAGTCCTATGACCCACGTAACACTCTCTGTTAGGGGTGAGGACTGGTTACATGGTTAAAGAGTAACTCCAGTTGCTTTTGAATGAAGATATATTTCTCCCACCGGAAATGTATATACAAAGGAAGTTACAGAGCCCAAGGGTAAGTAAGGTCTTTGCATTCCTAATGTGTTAAGTGATATTTCAAGGTAAATAGAACCAGCCATATGTCAACATACTGAAACCAAAGATCAAAGGATCCAGGCAAGGTCTTTTCCTTCCCTCTGGTTCCACTTAAAGGTGTAGATGATAGCTCCAAGGCCAGGTCAAAGCCTGGCTTCACCTTGGCGTCGGCCCTTCCTCCACTGTCCCCTCCCGAAGTGTGGACACTAGACTGAGAATAGGGCTGTTGATCCAGTTCAGTGCCGGACTAGCTGTGTGACCTTGGGCGATAATATGACCTCTCTTAACCCAATCTCCTCTACTGAAAAATAGGAGTTGGACAGACAGTAGGCGATCCCTAGGGCTCCTTTCATTTCACACTGGGAACCACAAAGGCTTTTACAAAATGAACGGGTTATGGCCACAAACAGGAAAGAAGTCAGGGGGTCAGAAATAAAGCTCCAGCACCATGAGCTCAATTAGGAAACCTCCAAGATGCCAAGGGCCAAGTTGCAAAACCCAGAACATTGAAGTGATTCCATACATGGCTGAGGTCAGAGGCTAAACTATTTTGGGGAAAAGCACAATTTTATTTTGTTTAATGCAACTACTTCTAGATAAGTATGATTTCATTTCTGAGCGTGAACTCAGTTCTCCTGAAACATGACCCTCCTCCAGTGTTTACAAACGGTTTGAGGGAATTGATGAAGACCCAAGTCTCTGCACAACTCAGCCTTCCATCCAGCTCTTCAGCACCTCACTTGATCAGATCAGTGAAGAAAAGCTAGAGCCATCTGCTCTGGAATGCCAGTTATAATCATCTTCAGGAGGAGATAGGAAGCTTTGAATATATGTACAAGTCATCCCAGCTAATAGTGAAAACATCCAGAAGGGCCCTTCTAAGAGTTGTCGCCACTGAGAGTCAGAGCCTCGGGGAACCAGTGCCCCGTCTCCATGATCAGCCACTGAGCTCAGCTCCCACAACTACCTCATCTTTTTCTGTTCTGAAGACAGGAGGCCCAAGCCTGGGTGAGGATGCCAGCCATCTCTGCCTGCTGGGATGAGTTCACCTATGTCATCTGTGAGACGCAACAGCAAGTGGGAACAAGAGACAGCTCCAGTTGTGTGTGCCGAGACCAACTGCATTCCTTCCGTGTTTGTCTGAAAGCACACGCCGAGTTGTATACAGCAGTAAAGTCATTTCCAGAATTCTTTCCTCTCAGCCCCTCCAGGGCCAACAGGAGTTCCATTAATCATTGACAGCCTGGAGAGAGAGTCAAGTCGTATGTGCGGTTCCAGATTCCCACTGCTCAGCCCTCCCAGCCTCGGAAGACGAAAGCCTCGGCATTTGACTAGGCAAATGATAAAACATTTTCTCATGTAAACACTGTGCCTAGAGCCACAGTCTCCATGCTTTAGACATCACGAGCAATATTTAAACTGCCAAGAAAGAAAGCGGGCCAGAACAGGCTAATATTTCTCAGCCATGGCACTAGTTGATACGTCAGGCCTGATAAGTCTTTGTAGAAGGTGGGCACGTGGGCCACCTTGTGCCTTGTAGGATATTTGGCAGTATCTCTGGCCTCTGCCCACAAGGTGCCAGAAATAACCCGTTGTGACAACCAAGTCTACAGATACTGTCAGGTGTCCTCTAGGGAAGGGGGCTAAGTCGCCCCTAGTTTAGAACCGCTGGAACAGGCCAGTTTGTAAAGCTTAGCCAGTTCTATCCCCATAGACCTAGCATTATTGCTTTAGACTTAAATCTGCATGAATGTTTGCTAAAGCAAGTCACACTCATGAGGCCCAATTCTAAAGACAAACTAAGCTGGTCCGTCCTGGTAAGTGTTGTCATTCTCTTTTTGGCCTAAGTCTCCAGATCCTTAAAATTTCATAGTTACAGAATTTGCTTTGCAAGCAGCTTCTTTACTCTCATGAAGATTAAGTTGTAAGAGCAGAAAATGAGACGTCTTAATTTTGTGTTTAAGCAGGAACTGCAACATGGACAGCTGGGCCTCAGTTTGTGGTGTGGTTGAGGAATTTGTTGGTTGTTTCTCTGAGGTCCTTGCTTAGGATCCAGAGAACCTTTAAAGGCACATTTCTTTTGGAACTACACCACATTTACCTTATGTTTTTGAAGTGTTACGTGGCTGCCAAGAATCCTCAGGACAGTGACTAAAATGGTTGTTTGGTATTCAGTGGACTCATTTTATAAGGGAGGATAGGTTCCAACATTTCACTTGTTCATCTTCTGAACTGTCATTCTTAGAGGTGCCAGATTTTTATCCCTACTGGTAAAACAGAAAGGAGGAATAGAATAGACAGTACCTCCTGTTGCAGGGCATGTCAGCCACAACCCTGCAAGTCAGAATTTGACTGTGGTCAGATTACTTCATTGGAAAATAAAAGTTGAAGACTCAAAGCAACAGGAACCATGAGAAAAGTACCATTTGCCAAAACCAATGCTTATCTAGCTCAACAAATTTTATACTAACAAAGCATCTTAGAAAAATTTACCTTGCAGAGTAGAACTTCACATAGTTAAAAGAATTTACATTTTAAATTACCTTGATCAGAATTCCTCCCTCCAAGGAAATCCCTGTGACTTTATCCTAATGTATAAGAGGAACTGAAATGAAAGGTGACCTGTTGGGTTTTTTTTAATTGCATTATAGGGGAGCCAGGTAATCCATTCCCCAGTAATCCTTTCAGAGTGGCCTGGCTGCCTTAAGGAGCTTTCCAGTTCCACATTCCTATGCTGTCACCTTAATAGCCAGTTCATGACTCACTGCAAGTAATGCTCACACACACACTTCTGGAAGAGAACTTCGCCTGTCTCAATTCCAAGAGTGTGGGCTGCTCTAACCCTGTGTGGCTTTTCACACACACCACCCCCCGGCCCCTGAAGAAGCATCCTCGAAGGACGGCCCCATGCCATGCTCACAAGCTCAGGCTGACAGTGGCAATACTTTGGAGTTTTACACACTGTCTTTAAGAAAAAAAGAGGTCGTGCACTAAAGCAAACATTTTAGATCATTGCTTTATTTGACTATTTGTTCAACAGAGTTCATTCCTCTCAAGGTGGATCTTGTGATCTTTTCCTCTTTCTGAATAAAAAAGGTAATGAAGAAAAAGCCTGTACTTTTGGAGACCTAGAATCTTACTTATGCTAATAAGCTTTTGACTGCAATTTCGTTTTAACGATATTTCCTGCTGGCATCTCGGTGGTCACACGGAGCTCCCCACCCTCCAGTGAAGATGGCTGTCCACAACTACCACCGTTGAAACCGAAAGTAAGAGTTGAAAAATGCACCTTTTACAATAAAAAAGTAGAAACCAATTCAATTTCCTTTTTTTTTTTTACGAATATAAAGTTTCTTGTAAATATGTACAGTCTTTGAGCTAGTTCTATAGCAGGAAGCATTTCACGAATGAGACACACGATATACACTTTGAGGGCTAAGAAGCCCATTTCTCATGGAGATCCTAAATGAAATGCCAAGACTGAACACCATTTCCAGTGACCTCTCCAAATACTTGTGGACCAAGAGACAAAAAAAACTTCAGCAAACATTCAGTCAGATCTGCCCTGGAAAAGGGAAGGGATGCAATCTGACCCCGAAGACAAAGCAACACACAGAACACGACAGTGTGGCACTGGCCAAGGATGCGACGACATGGAGGAAGAGCCGTGGGCATTTCAGACAAGAAAGCACTTCGGTTAAGGGACGAGCAGGAAGGAGCCGGGACTCAGGCCGGGTTGCAATCTGGAAAGTGAGCTGAACCGTGGACGGGGGATTGAAACGCGGTCATGTTCACTGGCTGCAGTGGGAACAGGTCTACCTGTCAGCCTACCTAGGATGTGCCTTGGTAGTTCGAGGCGTGGAGAAGCGAGAGGCCTGGTGGGAGATTAAAGGCAGAAATAAGGCCGCTAGTTAGCTTGCCAACAGCGAAGCCTCTGGTAGGTTCTTTAACCAGTTGCCAGGAACCTCACACCGCCGGAGGAGAGAAAGGGGGCACCTAAGGGAGGGTTTCCCCACCCAGCCGGGGTGGGAGAGTTGAGGGCAGTTTCCTTCTCCTACTTCCTGGTTTTAGTCTAGCCCTAGGGAGAGGCTTGTTTGGGGAGTCACAGTTTTCGTGGGGTAGAACCTGCTGGGTTGTGTGTGAACAGAGTCATTCGCGAGGGAGTTGGCAGGGAGACGTGGAAGTGTGAGGTGTGGTTTGCTGAAATCCTTCTCTGGTCGTAAGGCTTGAGCGTTTGGTTTTCATTTGTTCAGTGCTACAGACTGCAGCTTGTGGCCGGTGAGTTGGCAAGTCCCAGAGGGTCTCGGTTCGGCGGGAGCTATGGGATGGACCTAGTGCATCGGCAGAGCAACCCGAGGAGGGCAGCCAGGTCGGGGCGGGGGCAGCGCATGCAGTGAACTGCCAGGCAGAGCTCCGGCATCTCTGCCCACCCCAGGGAGGCGGGACAGCACACCGTTGTGGACAGGATGTGCATGCCCCCGGCCCCAGGGCCCTCTCGGGGCTGGGCTCAGAGCAAATCCAGTGCATGCTTTCCTGGCCAAAGCGACGTGGAAAGCGGGGACAGCAGGCCAGGGGTGACGCTGAGGGGTGGGGAGGGAAAACTCCTCGAGGTCCCTTGGCCCCAAGTCACTGCCTCCGAGTGAGGCCTCATGGCCCCTGTACATTCTCAGCTGGTGGGAGGGGAAATCAATCAGGGCCATAAAGGCAATGAGTCGGACAGTAAACATTTGGCTAAGATGTCGCCCCGGGTGAGACAGGGCCACCTGTGAGGACGGACTGGACGGGGATGGACTGAGGTGAGCACGGGAGGTTAGCCGACAGCAGGGGCTCGTCTACATACATTTCAGTAGCAGAGACCTGATGGTGTGACCTCGCTACAAGTGACTACAACAGGAAATACGGTGCTATTCAAATCTATTAAGAAGTCTGTTGTCTTAAAAAAAAAAAAAAAAGAAAAATAGCCAACCAACCCTAGGATCTTAAAGTAGCTATTAATTAGGATTCTAACCACGCTGCAGTTGTAGTTAGCCCCAGGTTGGTTTCCTGTGATGAACTGGTACAGGCTAGAGCTAGGTNATTAAGAAGTCTGTTGTCTTAAAAAAAAAAAAAAAAGAAAAATAGCCAACCAACCCTAGGATCTTAAAGTAGCTATTAATTAGGATTCTAACCACGCTGCAGTTGTAGTTAGCCCCAGGTTGGTTTCCTGTGATGAACTGGTACAGGCTAGAGCTAGGTACAAAAGTTTATGAATGCTCTGAAAGAGTAACAAAGTGCAAAGAGGGCGGCTGCAGGGAGGTGCCGGCAGCTCCCAGGAGCCCCAGCCCCCCACCCCTCCTGGCTGCAGGAGTCCATGCTGAGGTGGGCCTGGGTCCAGCTGCGCCGGGGGCTGGCTGAGCAGATGCGCGCTGGGGTCCCCAATCAGCAGAGTTCCATTGTGTGTTTGGTGTTTTCCTGCAGATCAACATGAGGAGTTGGTTTTTCTGGCTGAGATTTATACTGAAGACTGGTCCCAGACCTGAGAGCAAAAGGAGGAGGGGATTTAGCCATCAGAAGCCGGAAATCACCGTACTCACTTTGTCAGGAAGCCCACACGGGGAGCCTGCAGGAGTACCTGGTCTCTCCTTCCTGTGGTTAACAGCGAGGGGTGGGCAGAGCCTCCCCTCAGAGCTTGGTTTACACATACCATTTTATCCAGAAATCAGAGGAGGTAAGGCTTCCCTGGTGGCTCAGCTGGTAAAGAATCTGCCTGCAATGCAGGAGGCCTGGACTCGATCCCTGGGTTGGGAAGGTCCCCTGGAGAAGGGAAGGGCTACCCAGTCCAGCATGCTGTCTTGGAGAATTCCATGGACTATAGTCCATGGGATCGCAAAGAGTCAGACACGACCAAGCAACTTTCACTTTCAAGGAAAACAGTTAAGCAGCGTTCCCTCCTCTCTCTCGATGGCATTAGGAGAGCGTGGTCCAGAAAGCCAGCACCTAGAACTGGCGGGCCTACCGAGGCATCCACAAGCTTCCGAGCCCCACCCCCACTTGAGGGTCCCTGGTTATCAGCACATCCCTCCAGCTCTTCAGTCGGTAACATGCAAGCTACACAGGTAATAAATGCACATGATTTTAAAATTTCAAAAGGTGCAGAGTTCTTCTAGGAGGCAACCACTGTTACCAGATTTCAGTGTAGCCTTGCAGAGAAATTCTTGATGTATGTGTCTTTGTACACATATATATGTTTGAAAAAAGTAACCTTTTGAATGGCATGTTTTGTGTGTTTAAGAATTTCCTTGTCTGCACAGCTCTCTCTAGAAACTGCAAACAATGGTTGCATTAGGGGAAGGGAATGCTGTATACCCTTGGTGGCTCTTACAGTTTGAGGGCCACACATGATGCATTTGTACAGGAGACCCCTTCTCAAGCTATTTTCTTCCTAAAGCTCTTACAAATCCCACAAAACCCTAATTACAGTTGTGGAGCCTCTTCCTTACAGCTGTGGCTCTTTGGGGCTGAAAAGGGCACCTCCCTTACCTTGTTGACCTGGGACAGCGGCGTCCTCACGGCCCCCACAGGCAGCCGGCCCCTGCTGCTGTCCTCAAACAGCCGCCCAGGGGAGCGCTCCCTCCGCGTGCTCAGCATCCGGCCGGGGGACTTCTCACGCTCCAGGGGGCGGCCCGGAGACTTGTCCCTGCGCAGCTCGGTCCGCCCCTCGCGGTAGCGGTGGGGTGTGCTTGGCTCTCGAGGGTGGCTGGGGCCTTCGGGAGGCGCCGGGCTTGAGGCCACGCGCTTGGTGATGTGCTCGTTGTACGTCGGCGGGCCACGCTTGTTGGGGCTATGACAACAGGAGAGGGAGGTGGGGAGCCGAGCCACCCCCATGCCCATCTCACCACAGGTTATCAGAAACAAACCCCCAGCTGGAGTCCTTCAGACTTCAAGAGTGAGGACAGAAAGAAGGCAGAGCTAACAGCAGAGAGAAGTCAAGTTTCCTAGTCTCAGGGCAGGCTTTCTGTCTCAGGGCAGGCTTTCTGCTGAGCACCTGCCGTGTCAGGTGCTATGTAAGCTCATCAGATCATCCTAACAGCTCGGCATGCCAGGAACACGTGACCCTCATGGTACAGACAAGAGGACGGAGATGCAGAGAGGCCAGGACTCCAGTACAGGTCAGTTTGACATTGTAATTCGCATACTCCACCCCCCTGACCTAGTAATTTCCAAAGCCTAGAGTTCACAGGAAGTCTTCCTTTAGGGGTTAAGCCTGTACTCATTACTGTCAGTTGCCAAATCTGTCCCACTTTTGGGCCTCTGTCGGTCACCTCTCTAGGTGGCTTTCCAAGAGCCTTTGTGCCAGAGGTGTAGAAATCAAACCTGATCCAATTAGGAGACAGAGCAGGGGCAATGCAAACAGCAGACCAGGCTCAAGAGATGTATGAGCAGTTGAAAGCAGTGGGACCTTTTCTTATGAACAATCTAACCCTCCACCCAGCCCTGGCCTGCCTTGCAGAGAAATTTTCATGTTTCAAATGAAGATCTCACCAGGCGTGGCCCTTACCACCCCTCTGAAGAAGCAAGATCCAGAAACACAGAACTGAACTGACACACAGCCTTCAAAGTCAGTTCCTTCCCACCCTCGAGCAGAAAAGGTACCGGGGCCCTCGTTATCTGAGCATAATTAGTGCTGGGAAAAGGCAGCCTACTTAAAATGGAAACACCATTTCACAGGGACTAATACTTGAAGACATATTTTGATTGATTGGGGCTTTATCTTAGAAAAATAAATCAGGAAAATATATTTTATCCTAGATATTTTAAAAATCTAAATTACAATTGTAATTACATGGTAAGAATGAACCAAGTATGAATCACATACTGATTTATTATGCTCTAATTTTCTCAAGAAAATTGTATGCTAACATGCTGGGTGATATCCTCCACCAGTGATGTTGGATTTTGTGCCGTGAAATCGTAAAGTCATCTGAATATTTGACAGTGTCACCAGAGGCCTCTCTTAACCCTTTGATATTTAAATCTTTCCCTCTGGAAGGGACCAAACTTGATTTTCTTTAATTATTGGCCTAACTCTAGGGAACCTCTTCTGTCAATGCCCATTACACAAGGCAACTGAGCAGCAAAGACGCTGACCCGGTTCAGGAGAGGAAACTCTAGAGCAAGCTTGAGGGCCAAATCTAGACAGATGCCTGTTTTTACAAAGTTTCACTGGAGTGTGGCCACGCCCATCTGGTGATGCACTGAGGTTGCTTTCATGGTCTAACAACAGGGACCATATGGCCTGCAAACCCCCAAATACTATCTGGACCTTTACAGAAAAACAAATTGGAGAACAGAACAGAAATAACTCTAAAATGATCAGTCTATTGCAGTTTCATATTTTCTTCCCTATGCAACGCAAACTGTGGCTGATCTACCAACCAGTGCTCAGAAAACCACACTTTCTTGTGCTGTGTTTGCAGCAGTAAAATTAGGGTGACTTTTGTTTTCAACATCTTGAAGTCAAGGTTTCTTTTCATCTCTAGCCATGTGGCTTTGTGATATGGAAGACAAAAAAATTCAAGAGAATTATATATGAAGCCTATTGTAATGAAAGAGAAATTATAAAATGTGCCATCATAAAGCAAGTGAGAGGGTGCTCACTGCCCAGAGGAAGAAAAGTGGTTCAAGGATGGCCATTTGAGAAGTCAGCTGAGATCAATGGGATGAAGAGCACACTCGTTACTGTAGGCTGAGCTGGCCATCTTCCATCTCCATATCTGTTAATAACCAATGATCTACCACATCAATTTTATGCTTCTTGCATAGAGTTACATTTCCTGCTCTGCTAAAGAGACCAGGGTGGTGTGGCCTGCAGTAAATCAGTCTCCTAGGCTGGCCTTCTACATTCTGGACCTGCCCAAGGCAGTCAGCAGCAAAAGGACGGTTTTATGAGCCAAGAGATAAAGCCTGGCAGCTGGCTTCCCAGAACAGCAGGAACTGGAACCATTTTCACCACTGAGTAAGTCACTTCTCACAGACACACCACGTCATCTCAAAAGGAAGGTGCCTGAACATCTAACTAGTGAGAAGGTGGAGGAAAAAAACCCAGTTAGAGTACTTGGGTTTCTTCTTGCATGACCTAGAGGGTAAACAAGGTCTAGACGTTTTCAGGAGGGGACTACAGCCCTTTGGGCAGTCACCCCTGAAGCAGAGGCCGAAAGAGTGAGGAGCAGCTGACTGTTTAGCACTTCCAGTTTTCCAGCAAGTTCCTGGAGTTGAAACCACACTGACAGACAATTCTGACCAAGACTTGTATTTTAACAAAAGAGAGACTCTTCATTAGGACATAGTCTCAGAATATTAAGTTGAAAACTTTCTTTTCTAAGCTCTAAGTATTTTGTAACCTTAGAGGTGTCCACCAAACTAAGTCCCTTGAGGATAAAAACTGTCTTCATTTGTGTATCTCCAACCCTGGGTCTGGCACATGGTAGGGGGCCCACAGAACTATATAGGGTAAATATGTGGGCTTTGTAAACCAGTCCACAAAAAGTGAAATCCTAGATCAAGCTCATCTCTTTTGTGGGCCAACGTCTTAAAATTAATACGTCTCAAATCCACACATGCAACTGAATCTGGTTCCTCGCCCTGGGGGTCAAGACAAAGCCCATCCCCCTTCCACCCACTGCTGGTGGAATAACAGAAGAGTACAGCCTCCAGGGAGGAAAACTCAGGGACATCTATCACAATCTCCAACAATTCCTTTTCTAGGAATTCAGCCTCCAGGTAGATTGCAAGCATTCCAAATGAAGATATACCAAGTCCTTTACTACAGCAACAAACTGGAAACACCCAAACATCCATTGATAAAGGAGCAGTTAAATAAGGTATGGTCATGTGAAGGCATGCTATGCAGGCATTAAAAAAAGAGACGTTGTGTGCCCACAGGAAGCAGCTTCCAAGATACAGATGTGTGTGCACGGTATGCGGTCACCTGTATTAAGAAGGGGACGTGTGCTTGGGGACCAGCAGGGTTAGGACACCCGAAAACGGGTTTCTCCTTAAAAACAAGCACACTGGTAGCCACTGCAGGGAGCACTTTGGGCTTGGAGCACCCTGGCCTCAGAAAATTATCACTATCTGATCTGTCTCAGTCCTCCTGGGAAAGACCAGAGTTTAAATACTTAGCTTTATTTCATAATAATTTGGGGGGATGGGCCCACAGAGGACCTAAGATTCCTTATTAGCGTCTGAAGAAGATGTGGCCCCAGCCTTCAAGGCAAGGAGAGAAGCGGCCTTCCCAGACGCAATACCAGTAGACGTTCCTGTGTCTCCAAGTCCCCTGGATCCCCAACTATGTGTTCTTCACTGAAGCAAAAATCTGATGAGGACTAACAGGGTAACTTCCTTTGTGTTGAGGGGCTGTGGGTGTCCAGTTCAGCCTGCTTCCATGGAGGGATCTGACAGCAATCATAAACGGAATGAGCATCCTATCTGCACTATACAAAGAAGGGCCAAAAGTCACATGGGAATCCTCACCCAACGCTGTTGCTTTCCTTCTCATTTTCTCTCTCTCCTGCTCGTCCTTTCTTCTCAGGGCTTGTTTTTAATTGACCTGATGCAGGTCTTGCACAACAGAAGTGCCCTATCTCTGGACAATTTACGGAAAAACAAACAGTGGTGACTGTTTCATGTGGCAAATGTCGGAGGCAGTGAAACCAAGTTGTGGAACATGAGGCTAGCCAGAACACTCAGAAGAAAGTCCTCCTGCATGTTCCCAGGGATCTGCAAGGCCACACAAATGAGTAAGCCTGTACCCAAACCCAGAAGAAACTTAGCAAGGCCTCAGTCTCAGCAGGGCTGAAGGTGTGCCCCAAACTCCAATGGGATGAAGAACACACTTGTTACTGTAGGCTGAGCACACACACCATTTAAGGAAATCCTCTCTCGTTATTCATCCACCCACTACCCTAACCAAGCAGAAACTTCAGTGGCCGCACATAGCAAAGAATGCAGACTATATAATTAGTCCAGAGAGTCACTCGACAATTAGCAGCAACACATCCTGGCAGGGGAAGGGGAATCTGATTTTCAGAGTCATCACATGGTATTAATTGAAATGTTTGGTTTTCAACAATAAAGTATAGCCTGTACTCAAGGCCTCATTTCTTCTGGGAAATCCTTCTTAGCCCCCAAGTCCAAGCTGGAAACCCTCCTCTGAGCTTCCACGGTGCTTTAAACCACCCAAGTATGAACCCCATTCTCCTTGGCTATGCTGTCATTACATGAGTGCTTGTCTCGCCCACTGGGCCTCCTCAGGGAGGGGCAAGGTTCCAACTTATTCACATTCGGTCTCCCTGAGCAAGCCCAGTGACCGCAGCACACTATCAGCTAAAGCAATGAATGCACTGCAGACACAGCCCCAGGAAACAGCCGCCAGAGAAAAGGCCAGACATTCCCTTCCACCTTTTCCACGGGGGCACTAAAAATTCTCCTGTCATTTAAATGCTGTTGGTTTCAAAGAAATAAGTGGCTTGGCTTGAAGATGGGGAAACTGCCACCCAGTTCAGGCAGATTTCCTCCTGCTTTGCCCCCTGATGAGGAAGAGGAGAAGGCTGTTACCTGCGGGAGGTGGACGGGCCACGGTGGTGGTCAGTGCCGGTCTCCTTCACCAGGTTTCCTTTGCAGCAAATGACCCTTAACTTATCCTGATATGAGGATGCCAGGTAGATGGCTCCTGAGGAGATTGCAGGGCCCAGGTAGCGTGGGTTGGGGATTTCCAAATATGCTCGGGCGGGGGTCCTGTACAGTTCCAGATGAGAGTTTGCACAGCTGGTTATCTCCACTGTTAGGACCCAGCCCCGACACCCAGCTGCTGAACTTTTCACAGCTGTTTAGTCGCTAAATCATGTCCAACTCTGCAACCCCAGCCCACCAGGCTCCTCTGTCCATCCAGGCAAGAATACTAGAGTGGGTTGCCATGTCCTCCTCCAGGGGATCTTCCCAACCCAGGGATCGAACCAAGGTGTCCCGCATTGCAGGCAGATTCTTTATACCGTCTGAGCCACCAGGGAAGCCCACCAGAATGGAGTGGGCATCCTATCCCTTCTCCAGGGGATCTTCCCAACCCAGGGATCAAACCTGCATTTCCTGCATTGGCAGGGAGTTCTTTACCACTGAGCCACCAAGGAAACCCAATTCTTACCCCAGAGAGGAGCGGGCCTGGATCTCAATTACTTCGAGTGAGTTGAAGTGAGTCACAAACAGATAGGGTTCTCTGTAGGCTGCATGGCCACCACGGAGGGAGAGCATGGGGCAAGGAAGGGTTAAGAGACAGAAAATCAAAACCTGGCTGCAGTGCAGCCTTGGACCCAGCAGTCCCACCTCGTGTATCCTACACATGCACCCACGTGCCTGTATAATGAGGCATGTTTAAGTTTATCCCCTGCCACTGCTGTTGGGGCAGACGCTGGGAGCCCACTCAGGGAACATCATGCGGGATCAGTTATATAAATGACAGCGCGACTACGGGAGTCTGCAGAGCCGTGAGAATGCACGAAGCAGTGCTCTCTGCTGGCGCGTTAACACCCAAGGTGCACAGCGCAGCTCAGAATGCGTGTCAACTGTGCTGCCTCACTGGCCCTTTAAAAGGGAGCGGGATGAAGAAAGTTTATGGCCTGTGTTTACATAAGGCACTGACTGGAAGGATAAGAAACGCAGAACTAAGTCTTTTTTCCCCATAGGGGAGTAGGGATGAAGAAATCTGGGAGTCAAGTAACATGGGCGAGACTTTCATTGTAACCTTTTAAAACTGCTTAATCAGATAGATTCTCCAAAAAGTTTAATAAAAAATGACTGGGTTCATAGACAATCAAGTATTTCTGGTCCTAATACTTATATTTCCCTATCACAGTGTCAAACTCTAGGATATAATGTGAGCTGGTTTTGGTCTTAAAGGGAAACAGATTATCACTGTTACTCCTTGTGCTGAACTGTTATTTCAGTATCAGTCACACCTCCTACTACTCAGGCCCCCATGGACTCTCTCTGCCTGGAATCCCAGCTAAGCCGGCAGGATAGGGTGGAAGCGAGAAGGCCTGGGTGCCTCTGCTTTTGCACTCGTGGAGGCAGCCCTGGTGCGGAGGGTGAGACTTCCAGCCGCTGGCCCCTGCTAAGCCCCCTCCTGACAGCTGGTCTAACTGACGGCCACTCTGTGAAGCCATTTTGAATGTCCCGGTGCCTCTGTTGACACCATGTGAAGCAAAGCTGTCCAGTCAAGCCCCAGAGTCTCAGGCAATAATAAGCAGTTGTTCTGAGTCACTAGGTTTTGGAACGTGTTAGGGAGCAACAGATAAATGAAATAGCCTTGAAGCGTGTTTCAGCCATAACAGTATTTCAGAACATTCACACAGTCATCGTGTATGTGTGTTTACCCTTGACACAGCAGCTCCACTGTTAGAATCTCTGAGCTGGGGATATTACTTAACCAGTGTGCGAATACCTTAAGTTCATCACAGCGTTGTTCACACTTGAGTCTATTTAGAACTGGTTAAATTGACANCGCGACTACGGGAGTCTGCAGAGCCGTGAGAATGCACGAAGCAGTGCTCTCTGCTGGCGCGTTAACACCCAAGGTGCACAGCGCAGCTCAGAATGCGTGTCAACTGTGCTGCCTCACTGGCCCTTTAAAAGGGAGCGGGATGAAGAAAGTTTATGGCCTGTGTTTACATAAGGCACTGACTGGAAGGATAAGAAACGCAGAACTAAGTCTTTTTTCCCCATAGGGGAGTAGGGATGAAGAAATCTGGGAGTCAAGTAACATGGGCGAGACTTTCATTGTAACCTTTTAAAACTGCTTAATCAGATAGATTCTCCAAAAAGTTTAATAAAAAATGACTGGGTTCATAGACAATCAAGTATTTCTGGTCCTAATACTTATATTTCCCTATCACAGTGTCAAACTCTAGGATATAATGTGAGCTGGTTTTGGTCTTAAAGGGAAACAGATTATCACTGTTACTCCTTGTGCTGAACTGTTATTTCAGTATCAGTCACACCTCCTACTACTCAGGCCCCCATGGACTCTCTCTGCCTGGAATCCCAGCTAAGCCGGCAGGATAGGGTGGAAGCGAGAAGGCCTGGGTGCCTCTGCTTTTGCACTCGTGGAGGCAGCCCTGGTGCGGAGGGTGAGACTTCCAGCCGCTGGCCCCTGCTAAGCCCCCTCCTGACAGCTGGTCTGACGGCCACTCTGTGAAGCCATTTTGAATGTCCCGGTGCCTCTGTTGACACCATGTGAAGCAAAGCTGTCCAGTCAAGCCCCAGAGTCTCAGGCAATAATAAGCAGTTGTTCTGAGTCACTAGGTTTTGGAACGTGTTAGGGAGCAACAGATAAATGAAATAGCCTTGAAGCGTGTTTCAGCCATAACAGTATTTCAGAACATTCACACAGTCATCGTGTATGTGTGTTTACCCTTGACACAGCAGCTCCACTGTTAGAATCTCTGAGCTGGGGATATTACTTAACCAGTGTGCGAATACCTTAAGTTCATCACAGCGTTGTTCACACTTGAGTCTATTTAGAACTGGTTAAATTGACAGGTGATCAGCTATGTTGTGAGATGCTATGCAGCCTGGTGACATGATTTAAACAAACTCACAAGGAATGATCTCCTTTCTGCCATGAGAGGCTGGTGGGTTTGGTTTATGCAACATGCCCCAGGATCTCTGTCCTGGGCACTTACATGGGAGATGCTACATGTAGCGCCTGGTGTCTAAGGGAGCCCCCAAGCACAGTGCATAAGCCAAAAGGAATTCTACCAGCAGTTCCTACCAGGGACACCAAGTACTAATCCCCACACCCTACCGCACCTACCAAAGGCCAGAGGTAAGCGACTCCACTTGAGATCATCTGTGCGGCTGCGTCTTCCGTAAGAATCCACGAACACCCCGAATTCTGGAAGGAGGCAGAGTCCAGGGATTGAGCATGGCCAAAGACAGGGAGAACCAAAGACACACACTGACAGAAGAGTGGGGAAGCCAGCCCGGGGAACCTGGGTCGTGAGAAACCTCGGCTCTGCTGAGCCACATTTCTTAGGGTTTACTAAGGAAGAGGGTTCGAGTGAAAGGGGAGAGACAGGAAGTGGGTGATGGAGGAAGAGTCAGGGGGAGGAGAGAGAAACAGACCCAGAGATTTAGGGAGAGGAAAGGGGGAAGGAGAAGAGTGCGGGACAAAGGAGGACAGAGCAGACCGGTCTGGAAGAGACTATGAATGGACCTGGCTATAGCCTAGTGGGAGCGCCCCAAGGGTGCTGGTGGAGCAAGACCCGTGTCCCCCGTACTCCAGCAGCAGCACCCCCGCCCTGCCCCGAGGCCCGTCTGGGGCTGTGGGTGCCCTGAGCACCCCCACCAGCCACCGGTGGACTCACCGTGGAAACAGAGCAGGAACTCCTCCCGCTGCCCCGCGCCGTTCACCTGCATGATGGACACGGGGAAACTGTTGGAGGAGGAGGCAAACACGGCAGGCGCCAAGGAATGGTCGTTCTTATCCAGGAATTCTGTAAAGGCAGGCGAGACGCGGGGCCTCAGGACCAAGGAGGAGCCCGGGGTGGCGGCAGGGCCAGAAACGCGCCAGCAGGGGGTGCGCCCGGGCCCTACCCTCTAGCGTGTACTGCTTCATGTCGATTTCGTAGAATTTATTGGTTCCGATGAGGATACTGTAGTTGGTGAAGTGGATACAGCTGCAGGGCTCCGAGGTCTCGATCTCCTAGGACAGGGGTGTGGGGGGCAGCAGAGAGGAGGATGTGAGTGTTGACTCAGAGCAGCCCCTGCTCTCCAACCAGGCCATGCAGGGTTTGCCAGCCAACTTTCCCTATGGTCTTCACACCAAGCAAGTCCCTTCACGTTCTTCGTAAGGATCCATGGTCCCTTTGCTACCTTTGGGTTCTTTGCAACCACAGACTAAAAAGGTCAAATTGCAACCGAAAAAGTAAAACACCATTTTAAGAAAGAGGGGTAGCATTCAAAGAGAGCTTTAAAAATACAACATTCTAATCAGAAGGAAAAGCCTGGAGGAATACACCATCGGTGGTGGCTGGAGGAAGTGGTTTTAGTTTCCCTCCTTTTCCAAGCTTCGCGGTTTCTATCTGGAATCTGCATTATGTACTTCATAACTGTCATCACTGCTGTTCTCGTCGTCTGAATTATCTGCTTCCTAATTACTTCCACTTGTTTACGGGCCAACCCTAAGGAAGGGCTGCAAAAAACCTAGTTATGTTTTACTCCAAATGGTAGCCAGGAATGAAGAATGATTTCTGAGAATTTTCCTGAAGCTAACAGTGCAAACTTTAATCAGCGTTATCCTCACCATTAAATATTTACTGATCACTAAGTATGAGGAAACTGCATGGCAAGGGAAACGAAGTGAGATGGTAGGGAAAGCCAGACTTCAGTCTTGGTTTCAACTTTGTAACCTCGGATCTTGGCCAACCTTAGTCATCTTATCTGAGAAGTGGGGATGGCCATTCCTGCTTCTCACAACTGTTGTGAAAAGTGTGTGAAACAGCCAGCCCAATCTGTTTAGAACAGGTGCTCAGTTGAAACACTAACAACAGCCCACCCCAGACAGGACAGTTTCTCTAACAGGTAGTGAGCCTTATGCATTCATCCCTCCTCCTACTTTTGAGACCAACCATAAAAGCACCTGCAATACATCTGGCTCACAATGGGTGGAGCATTCCTGTCTAGGGACGAGAGATGTTTTCTCGGGAAGGCAAGCAAACGCAGCGGTCCAGCAGATGCCTGTCTGCACCCCAGGCAACACCACAACACACTCTGCTCCAAGGAGAAGCAGCTCCCGAAACGGGTTATCAAAACAGCCAGCACTGGCTTTTCTAAAGGTAATTACTAGACATTTCTGTGATCTGAGAAAGATTCTAGTAGGGGCCTTCAGGGCTGCTTGCTCCAGAGCTTCCTATTTTCTGCTGTTTCAAAAGAGGAGTCTCCTCCATCAGCCACCTTCCTCTCTTCCCTCACAAAAATCTGAATTTGCAGGGCTGGCTAGAGAGGCTGCTCACGGCCGGGAGGAGGAAAGGCAGGGAGAAAATTGATGGCCACTCTGGAGCGCCCTCTAGGGAGCAGGGCACCCTCTTGTTCCCTCTCTAAGGAGGTCACCCAGGATGAAGGGGACAGACATAGGCACCTTCCCACCAGCTCGCCAGGAAAGCAGGCCCAGTGAGGCCCAGGACTTACTTTCCGAATGCAGTACTTGCTGAGGTTTTCATTGTAGCGAAGAATGACAACTTTGCTGGGCATGGCCGCACAGATGCAGAGCCCACTCTCAATCTGAAAAGCAGTTGGGGTGGGAGAAGAGCATCACCAGTGAGTGTACCAGCTCCACGGCAAAGCTGGTTAGGAGCAGGGTCTCTCAAGCTGCCACCATGGACACAAGATCAGGCTGTCCCCCGTGGGGAGGGGCCATGCCGCGCACCGCTGGCTGTTCAGGAGCAACCCTGGCTCTGCTCATGTGATGCCAATGGCACCACTACCAGTTGTGTTGAAAAGAAGCAACAGAAATTTAACCCAGTTTAAGGTCAGGGTTTTCAAGGTCAAACTGTTAAGCAGAGGAGCCACAACAGCTCCCGGAAGAGTCGCCAGCGGGGGTCTAGAAGACTCGCCAGCTGGGCCCAGAAGACCACTTACCTTGCCAGCAGCAAACAAGTGGCAGCCCTTGACCGCTTCAAAGATGTTGGGCGAGATGTCCGGCTGGGCGGGGAGGTGAGACTGCGCGAGGGACTGCTTCACCTTCTTCACATCCACGAGACACAGGGCCCGCTCCTCTCCTGAGGGGACCGGGGACAGCAGAGCACAATGGCGGGTCTCATTCTCACCTTGAGTAAAAGCTACTCCAGGCTACACAGATGCATGACTTTCCACAAATCCCCATTAACACAGTTTAGGGCCAAGGGTTAGATCTAAAAGGAAAACATCTAGCCTCTTGGTCAAGACTGTGGGAGGAAACAAAAATTCCGCAGACAAAAAATCAGAGAATGTGAACTGAACGTTCAAATGTGTTCCCCACCAAAGTCAGGAACGTTTGTGTTGGGGGACAGTGAGGGACTTTTATAACATAAAACAGTGGACATGGGAGTTCCGTGGCAGTCCAGTGGTTAGGACTCCACACTATGACTGCAGAGACAAAGGTTCAATCCCTGGTCAGGGAACTAAGATCCCACATGCCGTGTGACTAAAGGAAAGAAAAAAATGTACCATGTGGACCTATTCTGTACGATGTTATAGTGGCAGATATATTTGTTACACATTCGTCCAAACCCACAGAATGTATATGAGTGAACCCAAATGTGAACTGTGGACTTGGCGTGACAGTGACGTGTCAGTGCAGGGCCACTGCTTGTCCCACCCGGGTGCTGATGAGGGAGGAGGCCGTGTGTGTGTGACGGCAGAGGTATACAGGAATTCTCTCTACCTTCTGCTATGAACCTAAAACTGCGCCCAGGGAAAATGTCAAGATGGAAGTGGGGAGAAAGAAAGGAAAGCAAGTGAGAAAACAAGCTGACAGAGGAGAAGCACCGAGAGATCAAGGAAAGCTAGTTCCTGACCATATGGATCCAGCCGGCCAAGCCTGAGTTAAGATTTGACTATGAATGTTTTGAACATGGAGCCAATGCATTATTGTTTTCCTTAAAAAAAAAAAAATATTACCAATAAAGAGAGGAGAATAAAGCCTTTCTGCCCTGGGTCTGTAAGAGAATGCCCTTGTTCTTAGCTGACTGGCTGAAGAATCTGGAGTCAGAGCTGCAACTGACTCTCACGTGGTTCAGAATAAGTGAGAAAGTGTGTGTGTGTGTAGGAAGAGAGAAATAAACATGTGTCACACTGTTAGCGAGTGCTGCAGGCAAAGGGAGGGTCTGAGACCAGGGAGAATGGGCGATGCGCACAGCAGGGAGGCAGGCGGTCAGAGCTCAGGGGCTCGGGCCCCTTCAGTGGCCGAGGGAAGGGCCCCTCCTGCTCCAGCCTGCCCCCGAGTGACAAACATGGCATGTGAGTTTCAAATCATTTCCCTTACAAGTGAAGGCAAAGTGCCGTGTCCTTGGCCTCCCACCTGCAATCATGAGGAGCTTCTCCAGGTCCTTGATGATGTAAATCTGGAAGACTGCTCCAATTCCTGGGACGTGGGTGAGGGAGTTCTTCAAGACATTCAGCGCGTACAGCCCTTCCTCGGTGCCCACCAGCACCACCTGCCAGGGTGCAAGTCCCCGGGAAGAGCATGAGCGGGGCCATGTCCCCATCACCACCCCTTGACACGGTCCTGTAACGCATGCGGCTATGGCCAGATCCCAGCAGACGTTGCCCAAAAAAATCATCGTCACCTGGTCGCTGAAGGGCAATGTGCAGTTCATGTCCAGACGGTCATCACCTTCCAGTTTCAGCAGGGAGTTTCCAAGCAATTTCTTTTCACATGTGAAAGAGGAGAGAGAAAAAAGGAGGCCACGGTGAGGCTGAACTATTCGTGACTGGACTGTCCGGAGAGACAGAAGCAAGAACAGAGGAAAGTTTAATGCCAGGGAGAGGGCAAGTTACTCCTGCAGACACTCAGAAGTACACACCTGCTTCTGACTTGCCTCCTACTTTGATCTGAGCTCAAAAGGCAAGACCTGAATGTTATTGGTGTCTCTGGGTGGTGGTTAATTAGCATCAGGGCCATAACTTGGTTTAGATGCAGAACTAAATGAGCACAGGAGACATAGATTCTGTCACACAAAACAAGCCAAAGCTGAAGGGTGTCACTGCAAACGGTTAATAAGCCACGTGGACACTCCTGCCCCTCCAGGCGGCAGCACAAATGCAAAGCCCAGTGTCAGCGGCAAACCAACCTGCTCCTGAGTCTCTTTACCTGAGCCCACGTGGGCAGAGGCTCGTAGGAAGTACAGTCACGGCCCTATTGTACACACACGGATGAGGCGTTCAGTTAAAGGCTCACACGTGGGAGATGGGTCATCAACACAGGGCTTTCTCATGAGAGGGAGGCTGGTGGCTAAGGACTTCCGACTGCTAACACTTAAAGTGTTTATTAGGAGCTAAGTGTTTGAAAAGAGCTGTTGGGGCTTTGGTGGTGGAAATGCCAGTGCATGATGAGCACTGTTTGTATCCTGGAATGTTCCAGGAGGAGTAATGCCAATCAAGGCCCACCCACATCTCTAACATCTTCAGGAGAAGTAGGATTTCAGACCTGCCTTCACAAGAGCAGATCACGTAAAAGCAATTGAGTAGGTTATGAAAAAGTTTCCTGAAAGAGACATGGCTTTCGGCAGCCCTTTGTGCTGCTTGTAACACAAGCCTTTGAACCACGTAAAAGCATCTGGGTAAAGGAGAGAGCGCATTTCCTTGTAAGTAATTTACAGCTGTGCTGCCAGAAATGAGACTTAGTATGCCCTGAAGAGCTGGCTAACGATGGTGAATCCTTCATTCTAGAGGGTTCAGGCGGCGGGACTTGTGAAGCTAGACCCTGCCTGGAACCCTGGATCTCTAGGGGCACAGAATCCCATCACCCTTCACAGGGGGAGGCTGAAGGGACCCCCACCCAGTCAGCCCCCTCTACAAACACAAGCTCTGGCCCACGTGCATACTCACAGCATCGGCTTCCGCCTTTTCCCTAGACACTCTCCCACCTGCCACAACTGACTCTAAGGCGGTGACCCAGCGCTGCTTGTCAGGAAAGCTGGGAGCCAGCAAGTAGAGGGTCCTCCCAGGCCAGCAGGTGGTATGGGGGTGAGACTCCATCTTCAGGACATAGGGGACATCTAGGAGATTGGGCAGAGAGCGCAGGGTGGAGTTCGCCACCCCCACCAAGAGGGAGGGCCAAGCCACCTGCGTCCCAGTTACTTAGCAGAAGTGGAGGTGGGGGGCGGAGGAGGCTCCTTTGCAGGCTGATCCTGCACAGGCCCCCCTCCCACGCGTGCTGAAGGCTGCAGCCCAGCCCACCTCCCGGGCGGGGCCTGCCGCCCCTCACCTGCTTTGGCTGTGTTTGCAAGTTCAGAAGCACCAACGGCGCCATGAATAGACACGTCCCCGTCGGGAAGGCACAGCTCAAACTCTTCCGCCGGCCTCTGTCCAGCTTGGTGCAAAGAGGAAGGGCAGAAAGAAAAACAAAAGAACAGGAACAAGAACAGGGGGAGACGAGAGGAAGAGAGAGAGACGGAGCATGCGTGGATAGAGAGGCGCACGAGAACAGAGGAGGGAGGAGATGTGCGGAGAAGGCGGAGAGGGAAGATAAAAACAAAAGTAAAGTGTGTCAGATGAAGAGCACAGTCAAATTTCGGATGACGATGCAGATTTAGGGGTTAGTTGGCTGAGGCAGAAGTTCTCGGAAGGTGTATTAGCAGGTGGAATCTTCAGGGCAGCACCCTGCAGGGTCTTCAGAGGGGAGACCTATAGACGTGAGTATCGTACCAATAACCTTTAGCGGAGTCACTTGGGTTTTAATTTTCAAAAATGGAAAATTTTAGAAGGCTTGCAACGCAGTCCGGAAAACAGAGCCTTCACGCCAAGACTGGGAGACCTGGGCCAACTGCGTGCAACAAGATTCCCCGACTCATTAATTTACCTTCTCTGGCTTCGTTGTCGTAAATGAGGACTTTGGAGCCCTCCAGGACGATGTACTTCCTGTCCCAGCCTTGCTGTCCTCGCTTGTTATTCCTGGGAACACAGATGTGAGAAAGAACTGTTTGAACTTGGAAGAACTGGGTGGGAGGCAAGAATAGGGGGGAGAGGAAATCCCAGTAAAGGTGCTTCCCTGGAAAACAACAGGTATGACATGCCAGGGTGGGAAGGGAAAGCTTCCTTCTACCCTCTGGCTTGTGGGGCTGGCCCTGAATTCAACTGATGTTAAGACACGTGAACAGGAGAGAAGTGCGCACACGTTTAATTCTGTGTGTATGTGGGAGTCTCCACAAGCAAATAAAGCCCCCAGAGCAGATGGGCCCAAGTACTTATATCCTAAGTCAAACGAAGAACAGTTAGCTGTGGAAAAGCAACACGGCCTGTGCGCATGGGTTCCCCCCCCGCCAGCCTTGCCCCTGCTCTGAAGGTAAGAATGCCCCTTTCCTCCTGCAGCAGGAAGAACAGCTTTGACATGGGAATATTATATCCTGCCTTCCAGGAGAAACTGGGAAGGTCAGAGTGTCCCTCTTGCACCCGCTGTTTTCTAAGTGCCTTTAGCTCAAAACAATCCTTTACCCCAAAGTGGCCTTTTCCAGACCGGCACATCCTGCCGCCCTTCACCAGCCACCACTTGCCCACCCGCTGCCAGGCCAAACCTCCCTGCAACAATACCTGGGCACCTTCATCCACCCTTCCAGGTGCAAGCTGCTGCTGGGTTCCTTGGACTGCAGACCCGGGGAGTTCATTTTGTCGCGGCAGAAGGCCTCGGTGAAGTGTGTGGCATATTCAGCTGGCAGGCCGCAGGTGGCTGGCAAGCACGTGGAACACTTGGGATGGCACATGACCTGACATTCTAGGGGAAAGCAGTGGACAGGTTGAAAGCACACCCGACTGCTGCGGGACCTCCCTGCCTCTGCCAGCCAGCCCCCGAGCCCCACCCTGCCTGGCCCTGCCACTCAGGGCACCCCTCAGCCCTCCCAGGCCCCAGGCCCCTGTGGAGACAGCCAAGCTCTCTCAATCCAGTCTTCCTGGCTTCTCCCAGGCTGCCACAGACAGCAGTGCAAAGGACACATCTGCACATCTCCCTTGAAGCCAGGACACAGCTTAAAGGCGAGGAGAGACCAGCCTAAGGGAAAGGAGGCAGGAAGTTCACAAAGCCCAAGGTATTCTGCACAGGCGATTGGAGACATGGGCTGAAAATGCGTATAAATTCCCTCCTTGAACATGGGGAAAACAGTGTCCTCCCCCTAAGACTAAATGTGTGAAAATGAATGCACTGTATGATGGGCTTCCCTGATAGCTCAGTTGGTAAAGAATCTGCCTGCAAAGCAGGAGACCCGGGTTCGATTCCTCGGTTTGGAAGATCCCCTGGAGAAGGGCAAGGCTACCCACTCCAGTATTCTGGCCTAGAGAATTCCATGGACTGTATAGCCCATGGGGTTGCAAAGAGTCGGACATGACTGAGCGACCATAAGATGTTTAAATTAAAAAAAAAAAACAACATTGGACAGAACTTTACTGGAGACACACAGCGGCTGCTCTTACCGAGACACTTGGATGCCTGGCGTCCGAAGTGCACAGTATCCAGACACACGGCGCACTTCGTGGCACGCATGTTCAGTCCCACGTTGAACCGGTGAGGGATGTTGTGGTGCATGCGCTCCTTAAGACGCCGGCTGAATTCTGGAGGGAAATTTTATTTTAAAAAATCAGAGTGCTACAAAATAATACCATCAAGAAAGTGAAAAGACACCCACAGGATGGGAGAAACGTTTGCAAATCATCTCTCTGGCAAGGAGTCTATAGATAGGATGCAGAACTCTTATGATGCAATAATAACAAGACAACCCAATTAAAAAGTGGGCAAAGGATGTGAACAAATGTCTCTCTGAAGAAGATAAATAAATGGCCAAGATGCATAGGAAAAGATGCTTGATGTCATTCTTCATTAGGGAAATGCAAATGAACACCACAGTGAGAGGTTAGTTCACGGTCACTGGATTATCTAGACTCAAAAATATGGGAAATGGGTGTTGATGAAGACGTGGAGAAATGAAGGTCCTCATACACTGCTGGTGGAAAAGCAGATGGTGCAGCCACTGTGGAGTCCAGAGTCACCAGACCACCCAGAAATTCTACTCCTAGGTCTATATCCAAGAGAACTGAGAACATATGTAGCCACAAAATTTGTGCACAGATGCTCACGGCAGTATTATTTATGAGAGCCCTAAATGGAACCAACCCAAATGTCCATCAACGGATTAATACATAAACAAAATGTGATGATCACACAACAGAATGTTATTCTGCCATAAAAAAAAAAAAGGGAACTGATAAATGCTACAAGATGGATGAATCAGAAAAACATTATGCTCCACGAAAGAAGCCAGACACAGAAAGTTATACAAGGTGCTTCCTTTACGGGAAATGTCCAGGACAGCAAATCCATGGAGACAGAAAGCAGACTGGTGCCGGTCAGAGGTTCCATGAAGGGGAAAATGGCAAGTAACTGCCAATGAGTTTAGGGGGTATTTTTTTGGTGATCGAGTGGAGGGACCAAAAATGCTTTTAAAACTTGAATGTGATGATTATACAACCTTGTGAACTTATTTAAAAAAAAAAATCACTGAATTATACATTTCAAACAAATGGATTGTATGGTATGTGAATTATATCTCAATAATGCTGTTAAAAAAAAAGCATCTTAGATTGATGCTTAGCATGACAGATTGTGAAACTATTTTAACACTAACAGATGTGTCTAGATTTATAGGAATCAAATTAAGATCGCCATTATCCGGTTATTAGGAGTTAGGTTTTATTTAAAAACACATTCCCAGTAGGAGATGGTTAATACGATGGCATAGCTGTTTGTGAGCATAAACAAACATATGCTTCTAAATCAGTTGTTTGTAAATATTTTAGTCGTGAAAGGTATGTTTTCCAGATGAGATCATGGAGCACTTTCCAGTATCCAGTTTAAAAATCACCATTCTTGAATATATTTAAATAATTTTAAAGACTTCATTTTAGCTTCTTGCTTCAGATTATTTCATAGAGAATTTCTGTTCAATACAAGACCAATAATGTGTTATAATATTTTCATAACCAAAGTGTGAGTAAACAAATACAGTAAATGAACTGAAGGAAGTTCCAGATGTAGCAACCATGGTTTTGCATTGTTTATGTAAAACATGAAATTTGCAAGCTTGTAACTGATGAGGATTAAAGTATGTTTATACTATGGTAAAAAAAAAACAATTTACTATTCTGAAATACAGACTTTCTGACTATTAAATACATAGACTGACTGAAGAAGTCCCCCTTCATGCCCAGTTCTTCCATGAATAACATCCTTTTTTAAAAATCCAAGTTTTAAGCCTCAAAGACCTGATTCTTGCATTTAAATTCCAATCAGTTAAAACTAACAAGATTGATCTTTTCTGTTTAGAAGGCTCCCTTCTCAATAGTGACCTAACTAGGTAAAGGCAGCTTTAAATAGAAAAGCTCAGGATCCAAATTTCTGAATCCAAATTGGATTCTCCGAACAACATTGTCTTCTTCCTTTAAAGTCATGAGGAATAAATAACATAAAAGCACTCTGAACATGCCATGCACACACAAAGGAGATGTTTGGAGTGTTACAGACTACTCAGGGAGCCACTATGTGCAACCTCATGGAAGAACCCAGGGGCCAAAATGATTTTCATCTGTGTTAACAGCACCACTTTGAAGACTTTAAGAGTGAAGCTCTTTGATTCAAGGTGTTATGTAAACATGGGAAATGAGATGACATCATTACTAAAGAAGAAATGACAACAAAATTCCACTGAGACTGGCAGCTGAAATGGGTTGATGGTGATACCTGATATTAAACCACAGCTACTCTGCTCTCCCTGTTACTTTCCAAACCAACTTCCTTGGCTTTTTTTAAAGTCCATCCCATCTCTAGGTAAATAGAGTACATTTGAAACCACAAAGAAAACTCCTCACACCACTGGTATAAAGGCTGGTACAACCAACCTTCAGAATACATACAACCTTTAACCCAGTGACTCATTTCCCAACAACTTATCCGAAAGTCACAGCACCCATAGCTGTGCAGAGTGTTCACTGCAGGGTGTGTATGGAAACGAGGAACTGGAAATCACCTAAATGCTTGTCAACTGGATTAACAGGTGAATTATAAACCCCCCACCATGGAATACCACGCAGCCCTCTAAAAAGATGGGGTCAATCCATATGGGTTAATATGAAACCTGCTAAGAAGACATTTTAATTAAAGAAGAAAGATGTTCTTCAGTGTACAGCACTGTGGGCTGATATTTATGAAAGAGGATTATTATTTTCTCATATCCCTTAAGTATGATTACATGACACCTAAATAAAACAGACATGCATTTAGTTCATGAGCTATGGCTGGAAGAATACAGTGGTTGACTCTGGGTAAGGGAACTGGGGTTGGGAGAAGGCTCACTGCTTATTCTTTAGCCCTCCATATTATCACTTGTCCTTTTCACCCTGGGTCTGCAGTTCTCAGTTCATTAAAAAAAAAATGTCAATACAGGTCCAGTGGCCCCTTGAGAACATACCCTCTGGAGTGGAAGACTCCTTCCTGCGGCTGGACGGCGGGGCAAGCAGGCTCAGGGCGCTGGGCTGGTGCTCAGGTGACCGCACAATGGCGGACATGGCGATCTGCTGCCTGGCGGTAGCCGGCGTAGATGGGTGTGGGTGGTCTGCAGCTTTCCGGTGGGCAGCTGGAGAGAGACCAGTCCAGTGCCTTTAGGTTAGTGGGGTCCCCCAGAGGCCCCAGCCAAGTGGACTGCCCAGGGGCTGGCTCTCAAAGGCCTGAGACTACAAGGACACCCGGGGTGCCGTTTGGGCCATGCTGAGGGTGCCGTCACCACCAGGCTGAGCTACTCTCCGCTCATCTCCTTGAGACGGGCCCTCAGCCTGGTGCACCGCCCTCACTGTTCTGAGCGCCCGTACCTTCCTCCCGGGCGGAGCGGAGCTCGATGCGGGTCTTCTGCAGGGCTTCCTCGAGCTCCGCGCAGCGAGCTTTCTCCTTCTCCAGAGCCACCTTCAGCTCATTGTACTGCAGAGGAACCTGTGTGGGCAAAGCAGGGTCCTCTTTCCGTCGACTAAATAAACCCTAGCAATGGAAACAGAGATATCTCCTAACTCCTGGAAACTGGCACTGGGAACTAACTAAAGGAACTCTGCCTCGGGACGAGCAGACCATGAGAGCCGGGCGCATACTCACTGCAAACGGGTTTAGTAAAAATGGCATGTGAAGGGGTGGGGGGGACTGAGTCACAGCCCCTCCCAGCTGGCTGGAAAAAATGGGGGTGCGGAAGTTTCCACCGAGAGGGTTAAAGATGCTTGAATTGCCACCACCTCTTCCTTTAGCAATCCCAAGGAGAGCCATTTCCTGAGTCTTTACCCTCAAAAAAAAAAAAAAAATGGAAGTGGAGGATGGAATCAGGAGAGATGGTTCAGAAATCTTGCCTTGAATTTGTCTCATGATGCTTAATTATAAGACACAGAGATGAGTGGTTGTTTTTTTTAAAAAAATACTAAAATGATGTTAACACAACGGGCTTATGCCAAGAAAAAAATGCAAATGGAATATGTATTGTACATGGGAGAAAAAAGTAAAACATAGAATAATGAGACTGAAAACAAAATTAACAACCAAAAAACACATGGGAATACCCTGACTACATCAAGTGACATAATCAGATAACAGTCCACTGCTAAAATAAAAAAGATTCACCATCATCAGCACATACAAGCAGTCACACAGCACACAAGCAAGTCCACATTCGACAGACACTGCTGCTGTTCGCTTCTCCTGCTGCTCTGTTCTCCGGAAGGAGAACTCAGCATCATAAGACACCCTTCAGCCCATCTCCCCTTCCTGTACCATCACCAGTGCTACAGTGACATCTGAGCACCTCGGAAGTTTCCAGCTCCTTAGAGACTTTCTTGAACTGAGAATACCTGGCCAAAACTACCATGAAGGCTGCAGTGGTTTAGGGAAGCACGCTTTGGGCTTATTAAAAATCTTCCCGTGTGTGTGTATCAGCCTGTCCATCTGTGTCTCCTGGTCATTGTTTTAAACTGTTACCGTTTTAAAGGGAGGGATGAAGCAGCACCGCATGGAGGGGACAGCTATCCAGTCCGACACTCTGGGCAGGTCACAGCAGCACTCTGGGCCCCAGTCTCCTACTGACCCAATCAGAGGGACTGAGCAGATGATGTCTAGTTTTTCTGGAGTCCCTTGTGCATGACCTGAGATTCCTTCTCAGGCCCCATACAGATGACCTATTAATACCTCTGGAATCCCATCCCTGTGACCTAAGAACCCCTCTCTGTCTAGAATCCCATGTGTGTGCGTGCTCAGCCTCTTCAGTCGTGTCCGACTCTGTGTGACCCTGTGGACTACAGCCCGCCAGCCTCCTCTGTCTGTGGGATTCTCCAGGCAAGAATCCTGGAGTGGGATGCTGTGCCCTTCTCCAGGGGATCTTCCCAATCCAGGGATCAAACCTGCTTCTCTTACATCTATCTGCATTGGCAGGCAGGTTCTTTACCACTAGCACCACCTGGGAAATCCTAGAATGGCACACAAGTGACCTCTCATTTCTCTAGAGTCCCTTACATACGAGCAGAGAACCCCCTCTGGAATCTGAGATGCCAGCCTGAACACTCGGCCTTCCTCTCTGCTGCCTCCTCCTCCCCAGCTGCTTGGGGAAAAAAATCTCACTCTGTCACAGAGGAAAGCAGCACAATTTTAAAGGCCATGAACACAGCACAGTGTGTCACAGATTCCAGAGTGACAGCCTCTCTTGAAGAGCCATTCTGATGATCTCAAAGCCTCTTTTTTCAACCCAAAACAAAGAAATTGTGCATTTTGTCTTCTCCGATGTTCCTAGGATTATCTACCCTGGTGACCTTCATGGAATCATCATGATTGAGCGAAACTGCCCACTGCCTGCTTTTCACACCCTCTGACCCACCTTTTTCTTTTTGGCGGGCTGGTCCATTTTGGCTTGCAGAAAATCGATGAGTTTGGTTTGCTGGGAAATAGTGCCTTCCATCTTCACCTTCTCATGAGAATAAAGAACCTAAGGTTCATGAAAACAAAAAGCACCTCAGATGCCGAAAGAAGCAGACTTTTAAATTAGATACTTTAATAAGAAATAAAGTCATTACAACACTAACAAATGAAAAACTCAACAAAAGCCACACTGAGCCAATTGTTATTTACTTAGTACTGATCTTACTGCCCACCATCCCCCACCCAACAAAGAGAGACTCAAGTACAAAGATACGTGAAAAAGCAAAAATTGCAAATGGTGAGTAGAAGAATCTAGAGGGTGGTCATGATAGAAATTTCCCAGCTTCTCTTAACATCTGAAAAGTTTTCATAATAAAATATGAAAATACACAGCATGAAAGGACTGCTCATCTTGCCAGGTGGCTTTGAGCCATCACACTTCGCCTCTGTAGACAATTCTTCAGTAAGCTCCCGGTGCTGGTTCTCACCTGAATGTTTTCCAGCTGATATTCCAGGTCACTCCTTTCTGTCTTTAGCAGATCAGCCCGATCCAGAGCTTCTTGCAGCCCTTGAGTCAGACGGAAAATATGATTCTTCTGCAGGTCCATCTGCTGCTGTAACTTGGCTTGCTGGTCGGGGGAGAGGTCGGAGAGAGAAGCTTCAGATCACACACAATGCAACATGCTCCCTCACCATCCCCACTCAGACTCATTTCAGATGTGGCACCAAAATTTCAGCTCGTTCCAGGATGACCAGTTGTCTGACATTCTGCAACGATGCAAGAGCAGTTATCTCAACCACTGTTGAGAGAACTCACTTTGTGATTCTCCGTGTGGCGCACACAAATGGGAGTCAGAGCACCTTTAACTCAAAGC
>SJYV01051764.1:292625-357645 GCA_006410875.1 Neotragus pygmaeus
CCAAAATGCTTCTGTTTCTAAAAAGCAGAAAAGAACAGCTATCCTGACAGGATACTGCTTGGTTTCACCCAACCCCTGGAGTCCAACCTAACCATACTAGCAGTGGCCCAAAACACTCCCTTCCCCAGGGGCCTAGACCGTCTGCAGACGGAAGGACAGAGAGCGGTATACAGCTGCTCCCCATCACCATGGGGCTTTCCCAACAGGCGAGGGCAAACCTCAGTGCTCTCTGCCCCAGCAGGCTGAGAGCTACAGACGACCTCGGTTCGCAGAAACCTCACCACCATATTTCTCTTCCCTCCACTGATGTTTGTGTTTCCATTCCTACTCCTCAATGCCCCTCCTCTTGAGAGGCAGCTGATTCTGAGGCATTATGGTGCCACGGAAAAGAACCTAGGCTTTAGAACATTCCAGACTCTGGTTCAAATCCTGCCTTAAAAAAAAGAAAATATTTATTTGGCTACACCAGGTCTTAGTTGTGGCAAGTAGGATCTAGTTCTCTGACTAGGGATCAAACTCAAGCCCGGTAGTAGGAGCACAGAGTCTTAGCCACTAGACCAACAGGGAAGTCCCCAGACTTAACTCTTATCAGTCCTATGACCAGGGGCAGCTCACTGCCTCTCACACCCTCAGTCTCTTCATCTGCAAGTGGGGGTAATAACCCCCTTCCCTGGATGACACACCAAGCCCAGTGCCCAGCATCCAGCAGATGCTCGAATTTCAGCGCTGCCTCCTTCATCCTCTTTCTTCTCTCGATGCAGTCCAGGCGTGCCCCATCACTTTTCCATCTGCCCTTCCTACCCCAGCCTACTCCACCAGCCCCTCTCCATCCAGCCTCTGTAAAGCAAGAGGTACTGATACTAACTCAGAATCACCTGCCCTGGGTGCCCGACCTAGAATTTCTGAGTCAAACCACAGAACGCCCTAACATACGAAAGAAGAGAGAAAACAGCTAAGATAATCTCTCCCAGGGAGCTACCCGTCCCCTGTAGCACTAATGATTACTTCTGCAAATTACCCTCTTTAGTTTCCTTCCGCTATTTTAGGACAACACTAATTACTAGGCAGGAAGCAGAGAAACAAGTACTAGGGACAAGAATCTGTTTGGTGACAACCAGGCCCAAAATATTTCTCTAGAATCAACACATCAACTGTCCATTAGCTTTCCAAGAAACGGGCTGCTTATTTACTACAATAGAAAACAAGTAAGAGTGTCATTGGTGCTCAATGAAATGTTTTCCAAAACCATTTACCTGCTTCCCAGAGAGCGGGAAATGGAGGCTATTCCTGGCTGGTGTTAGACTGAAAGGAGGGCTCCAGCCACGTGATTAGATCTGTCCGCTGATATTATGACGGTGACAGGAAACTGGGAGGATGCAGAGGAACTAGACACAGAACTAGAGTGGGAAACACCCCTGGGAACTGGGAGGAGGGGCCAAAACCAGCAAGAGAAGGCTTAACAGGATGGTATTTTTTAAAAAAAACCTTCAAATAAACAAAGATGTTTAAAAAAACAAAACAAAAACACGTAGAAGGGCTGGTGGTGATCTAACAGATCGATGGGTGTCAGTGGTGTGATAAGCCACCCAAAGCGCCCAGGACAGTGGTGGGGCCAGCCCACTACTCCGTGTTGTTCAAACCCCAAGGACTTCTAGAAACTGTTCGGAAAGATAAAACTACCAGAAAAGAACATCCCAATCCTGGTGGGACTTGAAATGTTTCAGTTAGAAAAGAAAAGGTGACAGGGAGTCAGGAGAGCTGAAGAGATAGCGAATCCATTGACACAAGGATAATAAAATTAAAAGTAGCTCTCTCACAGAAGTATCACACAGAGTGTATGTACTAATTCATGGAAAGTACTCAGGAATCTGGCATGTGGTATGTGCCAAATTAAACATGAGTTATTTTTTAAAATAAAAGAAAAAAGAAAATGAGTTATTTTTATTACTAATCAAGTAATGTGATCATTAATCAATATTAACTTCCTACTTTGGTTGGAAATATGAGACTACTCCCTGTTTTCAAATGTTTTGCTGTAATAGAACCGATGGATGGAAGTTGCAGGCTTTAGCTCAAAACCAGAAAGGACTCTCCAAGAGTTAGAGTCGCCAGAAAATGAGCTGGGCCACCTTGAGTCACTTTAAGTCTTGAGTCCCAGGTGCCCCAAGGTCCACCTGTGAGGGAGGCTGGGGAAGGGATTCTCTACCTTGGAAGGGGATTATTTGACAGGATTAGCAAACAGATGTGGAGCTCTGGTATTAGTTCCAAGTTGGGACTAGTCATGCCTGTAAACAGCAGTGTCAGAAAAGTTTCGGAGGCCACTGTGGGCCCGAGAGAAAAGATTTGAGAGAAAGCTCTGTTAGTGACGTCTGCCAGGAGGATGTTGTGCTAAATGACACACAAAAATTCTCTCCAACTGCAAGACTCCGATTCTGGCTCCATTTACAAGAATCTGTACCTGATGGACAAGACAGGCAAGCTGAGCCCCCGACCATCTGCTGACATAGGGCCCACCCCAAGCCAGGATGCCAGCCGCGTCCTTGATGGTAAAGCTCACTGTGTTTCCTAGTGCTCTCAGCTCTCAGTGAGATCTGCCTCCAATCCAGTGCAGCCAGATGTCTGTCTTCAAAAAACCCCCTGTGAGGTGCAGACAGGGGAACTGGAAATGTTCCCCAGTAGTTTTAGAAGTGAGAACAGGGGACTGAATCAGGATGCCAGCCTTCTATTTCTAGTCTTGCCACTGACTCACCACGTAACCTTGGACCAAAGCAGAGTTGTTGGGGCCAACGCTCTTTCCTCGGAAGGAAAAGAGGACAGGCGAGATCACCGATTATTTCTGTGCTTCCTGTTTCCAACGTGTGTCCAAAGTGGGGACACTGCCTAGTCATTCCAGATAAAAGACCATTCTTTGATCATTCTCCATCTTTTGTCATTCTCTATTTGACAATCAGAGAGATTTAAAAATTTCTATTATAATATTCTGAGGGTCACATTTGGTGAACTTTCCACCCATGTGTAATATTGATTTTATTTAAAAACTTTTTTGTTGTGGTAAAATATACATAAAATTTACCATGTTATTCATTTGTGTGTTATTTTTGGCCACACCATACAGCATGCAGGATCTTAGTTCCCTAACCAGGGAACGAACCCATACCCTCTGCATTGGGAGCATGGAATCTTAACCACTGGACTGCCAGGAAGTCCCCACTTTAATCATTTTTAATCCTACAGTTTGGTGGCATTAAGTAGAGTCATGTGGTTGTACATCATCATGGATCCATCTCCAGAACGTTCTCAATTATATTTTTTAAAGTCATTATAGAAAACATTTTATGCTCCCCTGCAAAATGTGCACCACATTTTTCAAACTTAATAGCATAGTTATAATACTTCTACCAGCAGAGCCTCTCAGGGGCTATAGGAAGCACACAGTAAAATCTCCATTTACCAAAACAAATAACCTGGTTGATTCAACTGTCAGGCTCACTGTGGCTTAAACAGAACACTCTTGAGTCTAACTTCTCGTGAAATACCTTTATAAACTGCATTTGTCCTGACAGGTCAATTCTAATGAATGAAGACAAATTATCAGTGATTCAGCCAAACCAAGGCTTTGGTTGGGGGAGTTGTCCTCAATTTAAACAGAGATTTTCAGAATTCTATTCAAAGGTACAGGAAATAACATAAGGATTGGACTGGTTTAGGAGATCAATTTGAACTTTTTGTTTTGTGTCTCAAAAGCAGGGTGTCATTTCTTTTGCATTGAATTAATTGGATGTTCAAAAGTTTTCATGAGATTTGGCATTCAGCATTACCTGATCAGGTCTCTGCCCCGTGCATGAAGCTCATCAGGCTGCAAACTTAATATACTCTGGATATTAACTCTAAAGAACAATTTAACTCAATATCTATTCGCCCTCATATTTAATAAACTTCCAGTTAGCATACACTCACTATGTGCTTGACACTCCATTAAGCACTATTTGGGAGGACACAATGACAAAGAGGCCCCCAGGGCTTCTTGACATGTTCTTTTAACGTGTTAAATACCTTCCAGAAAGTACCCAGTGACCATCTCACTATTCCTTGAGAATTTCAACCTTGAAATCTTAATTTCTTAATTTGGACCTGCCCACCTGAGGACAAGTGTTCACTTCCGAGAGTACGCCCGGCTCTATTTACCAGGCATCTTACACCCACCTCTTCCAGAAGCCTTTGTTTGAGTTCTCGTTCCGTCTCCAGCTTCTGTTGTAAACTTCGGGCATTCATTTCAAGCATGGCGTGCTTCTTCTCCAGATCATTCAGCTGGATATTTGGAAAAATTGGCCGTGACACCATATTTAGGAACGTTATATGCTAATGACTTTTGTCAATATCCACAAGCCTTCACAGGCAAAGAAAAATCAAGTGCTAAGGGTCAGAACATAAACACTGGTTTTTAAAAGTGAAGTGAAGTCGCTCAGTCGTGTCCAACTCTGTGTGACCCTATGGACGGTAGGTAGCCTACAAGACTCCTCTGTCCATGGAATTTTCCAGGCAAGAACACTGGAGTGGGTTGTCATTTCTTTCTCCAGGGGATCTTCCCAACCCAGGAATCGAACTCAGGTCTCCTGCATTGTAGGCAGACGTTTTTACCATCTGAGCCACCAGGGAAGTCTAAAGAGTCGTGTTTGTAATTGTTTTACACTGTGTGTGTTAGTTATGTCTGATTCTTTGCGACCCCAGAGACTCCGGCTCATCAGGCTCCTCTAGCTCCATGGAATTCTCCAGGCAAGAATACTGGAGTAGGTAGCCATTCTTTTCTCTAGGGGATCCTCCTGACCCAAGGATTGAACCCAGGTCTCCTGCATCGCAGGCGGACTCTTTACTGTCTGAGCCAGCAGGGAAGCCCAGGTTTTTAAAAGCATATCACAAATGTCCATGTCAAAGATAAGCCTTATGTAGGTTATTCTGTTAGGAGAAGCTATTATTTCTAAGGGATGGGTCATACGTGTAGCTACCTGTGACAAGTTCTAGGAAGATGACTTCTCCAAAATTTATTTATCTGATATGCTTTGGCTGAATTAAATCATCATATTCCAAATGCTTGCTTACTTGCATGGGATGATATCAGAACTCTGGGATGAAAGGGCAGACAAGCTCTCTCAAGGATCTTGTATCAAGTCACAAAGGCAGAGGGTGGCCCTTAAGTAGACATGTACACAAACAGTGACTACTCTGTCAAGGGATGATTTTGATAAGAGGTATGGAGGAGAGAAATTCATCCTGAATGGCCTGTCACTGGGAGAAGATAGGGTCAGAAAGTCTGGAGTCTTAAAGGATGGGTAGGACTTTTCTGTAGAATACTTTAGGACAGTCAGGTAGAAGAAAATGTCCTTCAAGCTCAACACCGAAAAGCTCATTTATCTCTAAATAATACATTTAATTTTTTCATGGTTAAATAACATATTTACTTTCCTCATGGGGTATCTAATTTTAAAACTAGTAAGCCAATACCAAGGAACTCAGGAATATTCCTGGGTAGCAAGCTCTAGCTTGAATCTGGTCATTTCTATGAAATTCCAATAAGAAAATAACCATGGATGCCCATGAAGATTTACATTCATCACAATGTTATTTATAACAGCAAAAATAAAAAATAAAAAAAAACTGGAAGAAGTTCAAATTTCTAACACAAGCAGAATGATTAAAATAGGTGTCTCTGTGTAATTTATGTTTCTAGAACATGTTCAAAAAATATTTACTAATTCAGGAAAAGCCCCTATTTATGTGATTAAAAATAAAAGATGTAATCTTGTTTATATAATAAGAACCTAAATTTATCAGTATAAATAAATGAATATAAATTCACCAGCATAACAGTGGTGACAGATTACCAGTTACTTTTTCTTTACTTTTCTGTGGTTTCTATATCTTCCACAATGACCCCAAATAATCACTTCTATAATCAGGAAATTACAGTTACCCAAAATTCAGAGGTCAGATTACGTGTGTGTGTTTGTATGTGGGCACACACGCACACAAAACAGTGTGTATGTGTATATAGGAAACAGTCTGTGTGTGTATATGAAATTTCTCTGACCTTCATTCTTCTTATCTATAACACAGAAGCACCTATTCTAAATCTCTTTTAAGACCATTAAAATTTTTCAAATACCAGTATGTCACTTTGTAAATATAGAGTGCTTCATGGACAGGACGTGTGTATTTCCAAAGTGGAAAATGAGGACCTGCAGTGTCCTCAGATCCTGCTGCGTCCTTGGACTTAGAACCCAGAGATGCTGAGGCTTCCTGCCATCGCAGCAATGGAATGAGCAGGAGTCCTAGCCACCCCGCACTTCCCAAGGATGCTCAACATTAGATCTATGAAGGCTTTCAGAAATCAAATGCCAGAAGAGAAGAGTGCTGTGCACCCAGGTCAAAATCTGGGCCTCAGGGGCCCTGATGGGCAGATGTTAGGAAGTCACTGACCGACTCTGATACCCCAAGTAACCCCCACCCCCACTACTGCCAACCAAGGGTGTCCCTTGGGGAAGCACAACAGTGAGACTTGGTTTATGAAACACGCTGACCATGGATTGAGCACATGTGAATACCTGCTAAAAGAAGGAAGTGTACATGCGTATCTAGAAGGCAGGAGGGATAAGGGCTGACCTTGTCGGAGAGGCTCTCGGCCTTCAGCTTCTGCTCCTTCAGAGCCTGCTGCAAGGCCAGGATCTCGGCCTTGTGCTCCTTTACTGCCAGCTCGACCACCTGGCGCGACTCAGTGATCCGCTGGTCAGCCCTCGCCCTGCGGGGAGACACAGGCACGTTCAGAAACCCCATCATTGCCACCCTGCAGGAAGGAAGCTGGCCCAGCTTGGACATGGATAAGCAACCAAACAGGCTGCGGGCTGGGGAGAGCCCAGCCTGATCCCTTGTTCCGAATTACGTGGAGCGAAGATGTGACCCACTTTAGGGCCTGGGTAAAAATACTCTAAGCAGGTAAGGTTCCCGTGAACATAAATGCACTTGCAAGGGCTGAAGGGAATGAGGCATTTTTCCAAATGCAACTGGGCTGAAAATAGCAAGACTGTTACACCCTCCTGCCGAAGTAGGAAGGAATGAGGTCCCACTGAAGGAGCACAGTGCCGAGGACCATATGGGGCCCCAATCGAGCAAACACTGCCTCTCCTCAAAGCAAGAGCTGAAGTGTTCTGGAAACTGAACCTTGAATCTGCAGGGTGAGCCTGTAAAGAAGGTGACAGAAGACAAAAACTGGAAGCACACTTGAAACATTACTTCCCTCCCCAACTCAGGTTTTCTGTTTTCCTGCTTCCACACCTGGACTTACACAGGCTCCTTCACTGGCAGCTCTCCTTCTCGCCCCAACAAACCCAAGTCTTACTCAGACTCCAAGGGTAAACTAGAAGGCCATGTCCTCCACAAAGCCCTTCCCAGGCTTCCTCTCAGAAGTACTCTCTTCTTGTTCTGGACCCAAAGCATAAATGTACTACTGGCCTGGCACAACCCACTCTCTATTTTAGGTGATAAATAGTTTAACACATAGTTTATCTCCTGCATTAGACTCAGCCGCTAGAAGACAAGAATTAAGAATTATATTCTAGGGACTTCCCTGGTGGTCCAGTGGCTAAGACTTCTCGTTTCTAATGCAGAGGGCCAAGTTCAATCCCTGATCAGGGAACTAGATCCCACATGCCAAAACTAACAACTCTGCTAAGTCACTTCAGTCATGTCCGACTCTGTGTGACCCCATAGATGGCAGCCCACCAGGCTCCCCCATCCCTGGGGTTCTCCAGGCAAGAACACTGGAGTGGGTTGCCATTTCCTTCTCCAATGCATGAAAGAGAAAAGTGAAAGGGAAGTTGCACAGTCGTGTCCGACTCTTCGCGACCCCACGGACTGCAGCCTACCAGGCTCCTCTGTCTGTGGGATTTTCCAGGCAAGAGTACTGGAGTGGGGTGCCATCGCCTTCTCCGAAAACTAACAACAGGCACGGTCAAATATATAAATATTTTTAAAAAAATAAGAATTATATTTTACTCATCTCAGATCCCACATAACCCCAAAATAGAGGAAGGAAAAAAAAATGGGGCCGGGGGGAGGGCGGGGAAGAGAGCCAAGATGTTTCACAATTGCTCCTGAAAGAAATATATCAAAGATCTCCCAATGTGTGTGCTAAGTCCTGTCCGACTCTTTGAGACCTTATGGAGTGTAGCCCACCAGGCTCCTCTGCCCATGGGATTCTCCAGGCAAGAATATTGGAGTGAGCTGCCATGCCCTCCTCCATGGGATCTTCCCCAGCCAGGAATGGAACCCAAGTCGCTCATGTCGCCTGCATTGGCAAGTGGGTTCTTTACCACTAGCGCCACCAGAGAACACTTTCACACACGGTTATGCATTCTTGATGCTATGTTCAGACTCTGCCCCCGAAACCGTCTACAAAGGACTCTAGAAGTAGCTGGGCTAGAAGCTGGACTTGCAAGTAGGAGGGAGGGGTGTGTGTGAGAACAGCCAGAACATATGGTAAGGACGCAGGAGCTCAAGAGTTCAGAGGGAAACAGTAACAGGAAGTCTTAAACCAGCAGCCCCCTCACATTAGCAAATACCCTGAAAGGGAAGATGTCCAGAATATTTCTACCAGTTTCTCTTGAAGCTTATGGGTTCCTTTTGCTTCCAGTCTTTCTTAGTGTAGTTGATTTAGCACTAATTATACATCCAAGACAGCCGTGAGTCTACTATGGTGCACCAAATGTGGAAAATACTGAAATGAGTCTAACAGAGTCCAGATAAATAATAAATGCTTCCACGAACAGTTATCTTGCTCAGGGAGTTCAGAGTATTACGGGACAGTAAGTTTCAGGGAAAGGTGATATTAGTGAGGTTATGCAGGATGAACAGACTTCTGTTGGTCAGACAAGAAGCACAAGGTGGATACCAGCCCATAGGGTATCTCTGCAAACTAGGAAAGGCGTGTGTTCTTTAAGACCATGCATGTCTACCCATTGGTAAACTGTCATAATATACTGGTTTTGTTAGAACGACCACTTTCCCACCATGAGCTGGTAAAATGTCATGGTAGATCTTCAAGTCTATTCCCAGCAGCATGCAGTGCATGACCTGCACACCTGCGGCCCTGGCGGGAGGGAATCCCACACTGGAGGAATGGGGAAGGAGAGGAAAGATACTACCCAAACTCAGGATTAGTACTGCCTACCAGGAAAGGAAGAAAAAATAAAAAATCGTCAACTATTCTTGTAGAGCAGTTGTTCTCAACTGGGGGCAGCTGCCCCCTCCAGGGGACACCGGGCAATGTCTGGAGATGTTTCTGGTGGTCACAACTTGAAGAGGGAGCAGCTACTGAGATTTAGTGGGGCAGATCCAGGGAAGCTGCTCAGCACCTTACCATGTACAGGTCAGGCCCCCATCACAAAGGACTGTCTGGCCCCAACTGTCAATAGTGCCAAAGCTGGTGTAGAGGGTTGACCTGCATCACACATGACCAGGATCAAAACTGACGGTCTTGTGACTTCCCTGGAGGTCCAGGGGCTAAGACTCTATGCTCCCAATGCAGGGGGCCCAGGTTCAATGCCTGGTCAGAGAACTATTAATAGATCCCACATACCACAATCAAGACCCAGTGCAGCCAAATAAATTTTTTTTTTAAAAAAAAGGAGAGGGACAGTCTCGCTATAGTCACAATGACAAAAAATCCGAGGAAAGAGTTTCTACAAAGGAAGCACTGAGACACTTTGCCCTGCTGACTCCTGGGGCCCTGTACTGGCTGACTGATCATCATCTCCTGCTACTGGCACCATCTGTATTTACCTTGAGGATGACTGACTGATCCTGGTTGCTCTGAGTCTCCCAGCTTTAACACTCAAGTCTTACCTCCCAGCACCTGCTCATTCCTGGTCAAGCAGGGGCACTTGGCGGGGAGCGCTCAGGGTGATCTTGCTGCTGCCACCTTCCACTGGCTCTCTACCTACATGAAATCCCACCTGCTCTGCTTCTCGGTGTCCAGCATCCTCTGCAACTCTCGAACCCGACACTCAAACTGGGACTTCTCGTCACCAAGGACACTCCTCCAGGCCTCCCACTGCCGCTCTTTCTCCAGCAGCTCGTCATTCAGGGCCTCCAGGTCCATGACCTGCTCCTCCAGCATTGTGCACGTGGTCTTCAGCGCCTCCATCGTCTGCAAATCAGCACCACTGAGTTGTGCCTCATAGCAAATGAGGATTTCCCGGGTGGCACTTTTGTCAGATCAGTTTCGGAAAAGCATGAGCTTCTAACTACAGTCTGAAAGACACTGTCTTTTTCTCCTACAGACCAAGGGGGTTAGACAAGAACAGATGAAGGGCCATTTCTACTGAGATCTTCTAGAAAGAACTCAGAGGAGGGCCAGGGAAAAGAGACCACGCTTAACAATAAAGTAGCTTGGGAATTCCCTAGCAGTCCAGTGGTTAGGACTCCCAGCTCTCCCTGCCGAAAGCCCAGTTTCAATCCCTGGGTGAGGAATGAAGATTCCAGAAGCCTCACAATTTGGCCAAAAAAAGGTTTTAAAAAATAAATAAAGTGACTCACAAAAGCATTCTATTCTATTTTTAATGGATTTAAACCAAAATTAAGAACAACTATACATGGAACTTCTCTGATGGTCCAGTGGTTGAGACTGCGATTCCACTGCAGGGGGCACAACTTTGATCCCTGGTCAGGGAACTAAGATCTTGCAAACCATGTGGGGTGGCCAAAAAAATGAAACAAACAAAAAAGGCAAACTACACACTTCTAAAGCTGTTTTAAAACTCACAAACCTGCAAAGTGCTGACATGATTACTTTTACTGACAGGATCAGTCTGAGAACACTTGGGAGAGATGTAACCGGCACTAGCTCCAGAATCTAAAGGGGCTCCAGGTTTCCCAAGGTCTCCGACACTATTCATGGTCCTTACTTGCTTCTGGCTAGTGAGCTGCATCTCCCTCTCGGTGATCTCCCGGCGGAGATGGTCTACTTCACTTCGCAGCTGCACAATCTCGTCGTTGGCACCAGAGGCCTCATCGAGTTGTTTAGACAAGTAGAAGTTTTGGTTGTTGAGCTCAGCGTTGTCCTCTGTCAGCTGGTTTAGCTGCTCCTCCAAGTCTGTGATCACCTAAAAGAGGAAAAAATCTGGTTACACATGGAGCAAGTTGGTTGAAAATGAGAAATTGCTTCTAGAGCCATATATACTCAAACCTATGTGGTAATGATGACCAGCGTTTGCCCATCCAGCCCCCGAGAGCCAGCCTCCAGCTGCCATACCCGCCTCCTTAGCGCCCAAACCCACATACGCTGTGGGAGAACAAGAAATGTCTTGGATTCCTTCTGACTCAGGATTCATCAGGAAAACATGGCAAGAGCAAATCAATCAAAAGCGACTGCCATATGGAAGGGGCAGCTTTAAATGAGATCAAGTTCATAATAGAATGTGGAGGATGCAAACTGAGGAAAGAGGAATAGTGGAGAGACTGGTATCACAATCAGCTAATTAAGCTGAAATGCCCAGGACATCATCGACAGAACATTATCAGGGGAGGTGGTCTTAGAAAGCAAAATAAAGCTCTTATCAAGAAAGACTGAGTGAAGTACACTTAGAGTTATTTCAATAATATCTCAGGTAATAAATTTAATTTCAAGCAACAAAAGAAAAAAAGGAAAACTTAAGGGACGTTCAGAATAATCTTGAAAATATAATACCGTATGGATGGCATAACTTTAAATGGTTTCTTCTTATACAGCTGGCTATCAGAAAATGGGAAAGCACACATATGAAATTGTCATTTTACTGAAAGAGATTTAATCTGATTTTGCTAAATTATTTCCCTGCTCAATGGTGGAATGACTTCAATTTCAGCACATTTAGCTTTCCTATTCTCCTTGCTGAAGTTCAGGACCAGTGCTTGCAAAGAGCTTTTACATATAATACTTTCGAAATTTAAGGGCAATTTTCTAATAATAGTTGGAATCAGGCACACAGGCAGTAAATTAAATTTTATATAACAGAAAGGAGTAAATTAAAAGGAAATGCCTCTGGGCCTACGGTTAATTGTTTCCCATTTTCAAACCTAAAGCAGATTTAGTTTCTGAAACGTTGCCACTGTTTTTGTGACTAACTGACTAACTCCCTGTCTTAACCCCCTTTGATTATCAATTAAAAAAAAAAATCTTCCCAGGCTCATAGAATTAAAGAATGTCAATTAGATACAATTGTTCAGCGTGGTTCAGAAAACACAGCTTTTCATTTTGTTCACTGAGCTGATGAGCTTTTAATGCAGTAAGCGGTCTAGTAATTTGTACTTTAATATCAAAAGCCTTGTTAATTCCTCCTGTACCGGTTTGAGTACTGCTATCAGCTACAAGAAGGGGAATAAAGGTTATCCGGTCCAGTTCTCGGCTAAACCTCCTTCTTTATCAGGATGAGAAAAAAACGGGAAAAAACTTCAGGTCTGTCACTCCAAGCAGGCATTTGTGCTTCACAAGAATGCTTGTACCACCCTGAGTAATATGGTTAAATCTCCCTAAAGGAGAAACAAGAATAAATGGTGCCTAATAGTTCAACAGGTCTCCTTCCTATACACATAAAGCCATTCCTTAAGATGGTTTTTCTCCTAGACTCCAAATGTCTTCACTGTGCTTCCTTTTAGCTCTGCCCCAGAGGGAAAACAACAAGACCGATGAGGCAAACTGCCTAGAAGTCCCAGATACGCCACCTTGAGCTTGGCTGTGCTGGTTTCTCCACCTATGATGCAGAGGTAAATACTATATAGACAACCTCTGTTGCTCTGGTTTTAACATTTTGGATTTTTATTGTATGATATTCTCCCTTAACGTATCATGTGAAATACAAGAGACAAAAATGAGTGACCGAGGTGTTAGTGAGGCATCAATGATGGCCCAGGGGGAGCAGACAGACTTCAGAAAATCTACCCATATAAGAACACATATGCTGCCAAAATAATTTGCCATTCAAAGACATATTTAAGCCTTTAGGCACCTATTTGCTTTCTTTGACTCATCAAAAAAAAAAGCCATTTATTATATGCCCATTTCTGACACCTCTTCTCCTCCCCAAATCAGATTATAAAGTGCTAAAGAAAAAGATACTCATAAAATAAGTCAGGGAGTTGCCAAGATTATCACTCTCACTTCAAGTGAAATGAACCCACTGAGTACGAGGGGCTTTCTATTTCCTTGTCATTGTCCTGTTTTCAAAGGGTCTCCTGTTTCTGATTTCCAGTTACAGTTTGTGGCGGCTGGCTTTGTATTTTGTCATTATCTGTACTGCCTATTTGACAAAAGGAGGATCGTGTGTTTGCAGGAAGCATTCAAGAACTCGTTAGAGTGTGTTAACTGATCCAGACGTTGTTCATTCTTTCTGCCTCCGCCATAACACACTTAACTGCTGGAGTTGCCCAGTTAGCTGCTGGTGGTATTAAGGGTTAGATGTACTCCCACACAGAGATATTGAGCTGATCTGAGACATAAGCAGTAAATTAATGATCTCTATGATTTTGGGGGAAAAAAAAGCATAATAGGCAATCTGCAATTCTGAACCAGGTTGTATAGGCAAGGAGAATCCTTAGGTCCACTCTGTGGGCATATTCTCTCTATACAAAGCGGAAATGATCTGTGCCCTGTACCAGGAGACCTTTCAACCCCAAGGATACAAGGCAGCAAAGAGAAACTACACAGCTGACTCCATCTCAGTGGCAAAAAAAGATGAGGGAGATAGCTCCACAATGTAGGGGCCAGCAGAGCTTTCTGATATGCTGTTTGTACAGATAAGAGATATGGGTAAAATTCCAACAGAAAACAGGAAACAAAAAATGTATCTACTCTCAGTACCCAAAAAGAAAATGTTTTAAGGTCTCTATTTGGGGTTATCTGTTGCTTTTCAAGCAAACCTCATGGTTCTGCAATATATAGGTTACCTTTCACACCTCTGCTGGGTGGGTGAGCAGCAGAGAAAATGTTACCTGGTAAACGTCCAAGAACATACCAGAGGTGAAGACACCAGCCAGACAATGAACATCAGGCTGAAAAGACACAGGGCTGACGTCCTATTTTAATGCCTCATTTCTTCTTGAGGGCGGCTATTTGCATATTATTTATTTTTAATCTTATAGCTGACAGATTGATTCATAATTAAAACCATGTCATATGTTTGCCCACCAACTCCTCCCCAGAACAGACTTAGGTAGGGTTTTAGGTGCCAGATTGAATCAAATTCTTTTTTTAAATCTCTTCAAAATATAGAAATGGCCTGAGCCTGAAAAATCTTACTGCTCACGAGCTTTTTAAAAGCTGCTAACTGAGAGTTCCTATTGATCGAGCTATTATAGGAGTTTCCACTGATAATGAAGATGACATTTCCCAGCAGAGACAGTCTTGGACAGCACCGCCAAGAAAGGAGCATCTNAGAACACTTGGGAGAGATGTAACCGGCACTAGCTCCAGAATCTAAAGGGGCTCCAGGTTTCCCAAGGTCTCCGACACTATTCACGGTCCTTACTTGCTTCTGGCTAGTGAGCTGCATCTCCCTCTCGGTGATCTCCCGGCGGAGATGGTCTACTTCACTTCGCAGCTGCACAATCTCGTCGTTGGCACCAGAGGCCTCATCGAGTTGTTTAGACAAGTAGAAGTTTTGGTTGTTGAGCTCAGCGTTGTCCTCTGTCAGCTGGTTTAGCTGCTCCTCCAAGTCTGTGATCACCTAAAAGAGGAAAAAATCTGGTTACACATGGAGCAAGTTGGTTGAAAATGAGAAATTGCTTCTAGAGCCATATATACTCAAACCTATGTGGTAATGATGACCAGCGTTTGCCCATCCAGCCCCCGAGAGCCAGCCTCCAGCTGCCATACCCGCCTCCTTAGCGCCCAAACCCACATACGCTGTGGGAGAACAAGAAATGTCTTGGATTCCTTCTGACTCAGGATTCATCAGGAAAACATGGCAAGAGCAAATCAATCAAAAGCGACTGCCATATGGAAGGGGCAGCTTTAAATGAGATCAAGTTCATAATAGAATGTGGAGGATGCAAACTGAGGAAAGAGGAATAGTGGAGAGACTGGTATCACAATCAGCTAATTAAGCTGAAATGCCCAGGACATCATCGACAGAACATTATCAGGGGAGGTGGTCTTAGAAAGCAAAATAAAGCTCTTATCAAGAAAGACTGAGTGAAGTACACTTAGAGTTATTTCAATAATATCTCAGGTAATAAATTTAATTTCAAGCAACAAAAGAAAAAAAGGAAAACTTAAGGGACGTTCAGAATAATCTTGAAAATATAATACCATATGGATGGCATAACTTTAAATGGTTTCTTCTTATACAGCTGGCTATCAGAAAATGGGAAAGCACACATATGAAATTGTCATTTTACTGAAAGAGATTTAATCTGATTTTGCTAAATTATTTCCCTGCTCAATGGTGGAATGACTTCAATTTCAGCACATTTAGCTTTCCTATTCTCCTTGCTGAAGTTCAGGACCAGTGCTTGCAAAGAGCTTTTACATATAATACTTTCGAAATTTAAGGGCAATTTTCTAATAATAGTTGGAATCAGGCACACAGGCAGTAAATTAAATTTTATATAACAGAAAGGAGTAAATTAAAAGGAAATGCCTCTGGGCCTACGGTTAATTGTTTCCCATTTTCAAACCTAAAGCAGATTTAGTTTCTGAAACGTTGCCACTGTTTTTGTGACTAACTGACTAACTCCCTGTCTTAACCCCCTTTGATTATCAATTAAAAAAAAAAATCTTCCCAGGCTCATAGAATTAAAGAATGTCAATTAGATACAATTGTTCAGCGTGGTTCAGAAAACACAGCTTTTCATTTTGTTCACTGAGCTGATGAGCTTTTAATGCAGTAAGCGGTCTAGTAATTTGTACTTTAATATCAAAAGCCTTGTTAATTCCTCCTGTACCGGTTTGAGTACTGCTATCAGCTACAAGAAGGGGAATAAAGGTTATCCGGTCCAGTTCTCGGCTAAACCTCCTTCTTTATCAGGATGAGAAAAAAACGGGAAAAAACTTCAGGTCTGTCACTCCAAGCAGGCATTTGTGCTTCACAAGAATGCTTGTACCACCCTGAGTAATATGGTTAAATCTCCCTAAAGGAGAAACAAGAATAAATGGTGCCTAATAGTTCAACAGGTCTCCTTCCTATACACATAAAGCCATTCCTTAAGATGGTTTTTCTCCTAGACTCCAAATGTCTTCACTGTGCTTCCTTTTAGCTCTGCCCCAGAGGGAAAACAACAAGACCGATGAGGCAAACTGCCTAGAAGTCCCAGATACGCCACCTTGAGCTTGGCTGTGCTGGTTTCTCCACCTATGATGCAGAGGTAAATACTATATAGACAACCTCTGTTGCTCTGGTTTTAACATTTTGGATTTTTATTGTATGATATTCTCCCTTAACGTATCATGTGAAATACAAGAGACAAAAATGAGTGACCGAGGTGTTAGTGAGGCATCAATGATGGCCCAGGGGGAGCAGACAGACTTCAGAAAATCTACCCATATAAGAACACATATGCTGCCAAAATAATTTGCCATTCAAAGACATATTTAAGCCTTTAGGCACCTATTTGCTTTCTTTGACTCATCAAAAAAAAAAGCCATTTATTATATGCCCATTTCTGACACCTCTTCTCCTCCCCAAATCAGATTATAAAGTGCTAAAGAAAAAGATACTCATAAAATAAGTCAGGGAGTTGCCAAGATTATCACTCTCACTTCAAGTGAAATGAACCCACTGAGTAGGAGGGGCTTTCTATTTCCTTGTCATTGTCCTGTTTTCAAAGGGTCTCCTGTTTCTGATTTCCAGTTACAGTTTGTGGCGGCTGGCTTTGTATTTTGTCATTATCTGTACTGCCTATTTGACAAAAGGAGGATCGTGTGTTTGCAGGAAGCATTCAAGAACTCGTTAGAGTGTGTTAACTGATCCAGACGTTGTTCATTCTTTCTGCCTCCGCCATAACACACTTAACTGCTGGAGTTGCCCAGTTAGCTGCTGGTGGTATTAAGGGTTAGATGTACTCCCACACAGAGATATTGAGCTGATCTGAGACATAAGCAGTAAATTAATGATCTCTATGATTTTGGGGGAAAAAAAAGCATAATAGGCAATCTGCAATTCTGAACCAGGTTGTATAGGCAAGGAGAATCCTTAGGTCCACTCTGTGGGCATATTCTCTCTATACAAAGCGGAAATGATCTGTGCCCTGTACCAGGAGACCTTTCAACCCCAAGGATACAAGGCAGCAAAGAGAAACTACACAGCTGACTCCATCTCAGTGGCAAAAAAAGATGAGGGAGATAGCTCCACAATGTAGGGGCCAGCAGAGCTTTCTGATATGCTGTTTGTACAGATAAGAGATATGGGTAAAATTCCAACAGAAAACAGGAAACAAAAAATGTATCTACTCTCAGTACCCAAAAAGAAAATGTTTTAAGGTCTCTATTTGGGGTTATCTGTTGCTTTTCAAGCAAACCTCATGGTTCTGCAATATATAGGTTACCTTTCACACCTCTGCTGGGTGGGTGAGCAGCAGAGAAAATGTTACCTGGTAAACGTCCAAGAACATACCAGAGGTGAAGACACCAGCCAGACAATGAACATCAGGCTGAAAAGACACAGGGCTGACGTCCTATTTTAATGCCTCATTTCTTCTTGAGGGCGGCTATTTGCATATTATTTATTTTTAATCTTATAGCTGACAGATTGATTCATAATTAAAACCATGTCATATGTTTGCCCACCAACTCCTCCCCAGAACAGACTTAGGTAGGGTTTTAGGTGCCAGATTGAATCAAATTCTTTTTTTAAATCTCTTCAAAATATAGAAATGGCCTGAGCCTGAAAAATCTTACTGCTCACGAGCTTTTTAAAAGCTGCTAACTGAGAGTTCCTATTGATCGAGCTATTATAGGAGTTTCCACTGATAATGAAGATGACATTTCCCAGCAGAGACAGTCTTGGACAGCACCGCCAAGAAAGGAGCATCTGTGTGCTCTTCTAAAGCGACTGCAAAGCAGCCTTTGAACTTGCGGAAGGATAACTGAGATCCACTAGTGCTGCAAAGTATTGTTCTAAAGTGGTGGTTTTCAACCTTTTTTTTTTTTAGGAGCAGAGCTGTTTTCTAAACAAGATTCTGTTCTAAACCCAGTATGAGCAAATAATAATAGTTATCACTGGTTAGCACATTCTATGGACCAGGCCCTGTACAAATGCTGATGCATCATCTAACTTTTGCAGGAACCTCCATGAGGTAGGTATTATTATCAAGCTTCTGATTCTGTGACTCAGTGTTTCCTAGGTTTTACTGTTCCAGAAATGTGAATGTATATAGGAACTAAACAGCTGTCTCTCTTCCCTCACCCAGTTCCCAAAGAACAGTAGTTAAATAAACTGTACATCCTTCAATCAATGGTGCATTGGAATTGAGGATATATAATGTCACCCCCATTTTATGGACAAAGAAATGGAGGCTTCAGTGTATAACATCACACAGGTTAGTGAGAGGCCAGTTTAGAATCTCAACTAGTCTATCTGACTCCAGAGCACATAGTTTGAATGCCCGAGCCACCCAGCTGGCCTAGCTGAAAGGTGGGTGGAAATCACTCTCTTGGGTTCCCCCTCCCACCAGGGTAGATCCCCAAAGGCTTCAGAAAGCCAAGGGTAAGTAAACGAAGGATTAGAAGTCATTGTTCCAGGAAAAGCAAATTTGAAGGATAAAGAGAGTATAAAAGTTATATAAGTTAAGAAAGTAACCAATTTTATTCTATATATTGGCATATCCTATTAGAACTAGATTTCTGATTTTAAAAATGGGGTGGGGAAGGGTGGATAACAAAAGTGCACAGGAAAACTCTTGAGGGTGATGACTACAGTTGTTATTTTGATTGTTTTGCTAGTTTTAGAGATATACACACATTTGAAATCTCACTAGGTTACTGTACTCCAATTATCCCTCAATAAAGCTGTTTTAAAGTAAATAAATAAATGATTTTTTTTTAAAGAAGAAAACTCCAGATGAATGGAACAGATTATGGATGTACACATTTAAAATGCATCCAAGATTATTTTAGTAAAAAACTGTAATGCAAAAAAAAAATGCTAAATCATACTAAAATCAGCTATATCTTATTCAGTGATCATTTATGAGCATAAATGTATATAAGCAGATAACTCTCATGTAAAAGAAGAAACCAAAACAATTTACAAACTTTAAAAGTAAAGCAAAAGAGTACAGGAACAGAATGTATCAATTTCTCAAGGAAGGGAGGTGAGAATCGAGGAAATCAACAGATATCCCTAAGGCAGGCTCACCCCATATCTGGCCACTGGCATCAGGCAATACAGACCTAAATACCTGTCAGGCACCTGCCAGAGTTAAGCGGAGGCATGTCCCATGACCTAGCTCTTCCACTCCTGGGTATATATATATATATATATATATATTCATCAGAAACAAAGGCTTGTAAGCACCAAAGGACCTGTACAAGAGAGCTTCCTAATAGCTCTGTTCCTACCAAAAACAACCCCACCCATCAACAGGAGAACGGATAAACAAACTCCAGATCTAAACACACACTAGAAACATGACACCATAATAAAAAAAAAACAAAATCTTGACAGTGCAACATGGATGAACCCTCACAGACAATTTAAGTAACAAAAAGGCTAAACCCAAAGACCATATCTTCTAATAGTCCCATTCATATGAAATTCAAGAACAGGTAAAATTAATGTGTAGTATCAAAGATCAGACTACTAGCTACCCTTTGGGAAAAGCACACTGATGGGAAGAGGACAACAGGAGCCTTCCAGGAGCTGAAACATTCTGAATCTTGGTCTTTGTTGTGGTTACACAAGTTGTCTATTCACATACAAATCAATCGAGCTGTACACTTAAGATTAGTTGCACTTCATGCACTTTACTGTGTGCAATCTATAGCTAAATGAAGGGAGGCGGGATGCAGGGGGCATATCTCATTTATAGTAGGTAAAGAGAAAAGAAGGAGTTTATTACCAGAAAATAAAATATGTACATAGGGTGTAGAAGGGTGTTTCTGGAAATTCACAGATGCAAATAATACAAATAGAGACCAGCTCACTGAGAACTAAGGAGGGGACAAAGTGATGAAAGGACCAAAGAAAGGAGGTAGAACCATGAATAAAGGACACCACCCCTCCCTTCTGAAAGGGGCCTATTTCAGTCCTTCACTCTGATCCAAAATAGACATTTTACCCTATTACATAACCTATGAATGATGCTTATCTGCTCCTGGAATTGACTTCTCTCAATATAAATAACATCTCCCAAAGAGTCCTAAATTCTGCATTTGCATGTTAGGAAGCCAGATTCTGCCTGTCAGAAAGCTAACATTTCTAGATTCTCCAGAAGAACTTGTTGGTCTTCCCTCTCTGAAGAGGCAGCAGGCTGGAGAAGCCTGACACATTTAACTGCCCCTACCATCTCAGGCCCACCTCAGACAGAATCTTGTAGATTGGAGAAGGAGGGGGAGGCCCCTTGGGACTTTTGTTGCAGCTACTGAGACCCTATTAGTGGTTCTGCAGGGAGAATTATTTTGATCATTCCAACAAGCCTTCTCCAAACATGAAGGATGGTTAAACTTTTAAAACTGGCAGGAACTCAAGAAACAAAGGTTTTCTGAGGCTTAGAAACTTCCGCATCAGTTTGACCACATCAACTGCTTCAAGCTGAAAGTTTATATCAAAAATCAGCCACCGATTTTAGAAAGAGATGTTCCCCCTTTCCTTCTCAGTTTTAGTTCCATGTTATTTTCATCATCTTTGGTTAATACTCACAGTACAGCTGTTACGAAGGGCATCAAATTTGCGCTGGATTTCATCTCTATGTGCCTAAAAGGTAAGAAGTTGATTATAAATTTTTCATAGGGTGGAATACAAATTCTACATGCTATGGGTCAAATAAAGAAAATCACAAGCCAAGGACTCTGTTGCAGCTGCCCCACTAACTTTTTTTCCAAAGAATTAGTCAAGTCAAGCCCAACATGAGAAGCTACAGAAATACACAATGCCAGCTGATAACAATTAACTATTTAGACCACACATGGGCTTCCCTTGTGTCTCAGCTGATAAAGACCTGGGGTCGATCCCTGGGCTCGGGAGATCTCCCGGAGAAGGAAAAGGCTACCCACTCCAGTATTCTGGCCTAGAGAATTTCATGGACTGTATAGTCCATGGGGTTACAAAGGGTCGGACACAACTGAGCAAATTTCACGTCACTTCACTCATACCCTGTACAAATACATATAACATTCAGATTTAAACTAGGGACTAGCAGAAGAAAGGAAAAGAACACAGGAGGAAGTTTTAGTCTCCTTTATTTGTCTTACTCCCCATTCTTAACCTTTCCCTCTTCCCTCCCATTGGCTGCCTGCCCCTGCCCCAAGACTTCTCCCAAGAAAGAACACATACACACAGATAAATACAGGACAATAGCAAGGACAAAGTAGTGACTTAAAAAAAAAATTAAATCCCAAGCTGTGGAGATTCAGAAATCCTATTTAGACCTTGAAGTAAATATACAGGCTTTCACCACGGTTGAGGTACTCTAACCCAGTAGGATTCTTTCATCTGACAAGGATTTTTCGAGTACATACAACATGGCAGACACCGTAGCAAGACACAGCTCATGTGGCCTAACCTTCATTCTGGCGTGGGCAGACAGAAAATAAACAAGCACCTGATCACAGACAGTGGCAAGTGCTATGAAGGAAACAAATGGGCCCTAAGGGGAAAAATAAGAGTGAGGGGGAAACTTACTTAGATGGGGTAGTCGAAGAGGGTTTCTCTGAAGAGGTGACATTTAAACTGAAATCTGCAGGATGATGAGGGGCCAGCCATGCAAAGAACATTAAAGAACAGAGGGAAGAGCATCTGCAAAAACTCTAAAGCAAGAAAGGGTTGGGTACATATGGGGAATAAAAAAGGACGGAGTGGCTACAACAGTTTTTTATACTTCAAGTTGTAACATGAGAGCAAGGATGTCAAGACGGAGTTTTTTGTTTTGTTTTATCCAATGAAATGGAATAAACAGGATAGATTAGAAAACATCAGCATGCATCTTGGACAGTAAGGGTAAGTACTGTTGTTGGAAACTTGTTTTATTATTATGAACATAATTCATCAAGTATAAGTTGCCATCAATTGTAAAATTCACCACAGCTTTATGTAACATTAAGAAACAGAAGTATTGCTAATGAAACTATGACATGTTTATGTCCTTATGACAATATATATATATATATAGATATATAGGCTATAAGATACATCCTCATTAGCTACCTTAAAAATTAATGAAACACAGTATTTATGTCCCCTTGTAGTAGACTGTAACGTATAATGTATTCTTCTGTGGGTTGTGGCCAAATTACTTTTGAAAATCACTTGTCTAAGTCACAGCAAAAGCGGGAAAACGTGGCCCAAGTTGATGGTACAGAGGCAGGCCCAGAACCCTGAAAGCCCAGAAAACAGTTTGGATTTCATTCAAAATGCAATTAACTAAAGGTCAACAGAGGTTTTTAAGATGTGGGATGACACGGCCTATCGTTTTGTGGACGCTGTAGGAAAAACATCAAAATAGGCCAAATGTAGAAGGAAGTGGAACAACCACTGAGGAGGTTATTGCTGTCATTTAAGGAAGAGAGGATGGTGGCTTGGAGCAGGATAGTGGCAAAGGATGGAGAGAAATGGATGGAGGTGAGATCTGTTTTGGAAGCAGAGGTAATAAGACCTGCTGATGGACAAGTACCCTAACAGACTTTTGATTTGGGAGACAAGGTAAATTATGACACCATTTGCTTAGCTATGAAAGCCCATACGAAGAATTCAGTTTGAGGCAGAGGAAAAAGTGGTCCTCCTCTTTAAAGGAAATATTAGCTTCTATCAGAAAATCTAGGCCATCACTCAAAAGTCTGCAAATAAGTGCTAGAGAGGATATGGAGAAAAGGGAACCCTCCTAAACTGCTGGTGGGAATGTAAACTTGTGCAGCCACTACAGAAAACAGTACGGAAGTTCCTTTAAAAATTAAAAATAGATTTACTATATGATCTAGCAATCATATTCCTGGGCATATATCTGGAGAAAACTCTAACTCAAAAAGATACATGCATACCAATGTTCATATCAGCACTATTTACAAAAACCAAGACATGGAAGCAAACTAAATGTCCATCAACAAAGGAATAAAGAAGATGTAGTACATGCATACAATGGACTATTACTCAGTCATAAAAAAAGAATGAAATAATGCCATTTGCAGCACCATGAGTGAACCTAGAGATTATCTTACTAAGTGAAGACAGAAAATGACAAATATCATAGAATACTTATACATGGAATCGAAAATATGGCACAAATGGACTTCTTTACAGAATAGAAACAAACTCACAGGCATAAAAAACAAATTTATAGTTACCAAAGGGATTAGTGGTGGGGAAAATTAGGAGTTTTTGACTAGTAGGTACCACTCTATGTAAAATAAATGAGGTCCTACTGTATAGCACAGGGAACTATAATATCTTATAATAAACCATAAAGGAAAAGAGTATGAATCACTTTGCTGTACACTAGAAACCAATACCACATTATAAATCAACTATATTTCAATTAAAACAAAAAGGTCTATAAGTAAGTCAAAATAGTCATCATCTAATTTAGCTGTGATATACTTTATAGTTTCTCTATTTTGCCATAAACTAAGATTCCCACATGCTTAGTGGTAAAGAATCAGCCTGCCAATGCAGGAGATGCAGGTTCAATCTCCAAACTGGGAAGATCCCTCAGAGAAGGAAATGGCAACTCATTCCAGTATTCTTGCCTGGGAAATCCCATGGACAGAGAAGCCTGGCAGGTTATAGTCCATGGGGTTGCAAAACAGTCAGACATGACTTAGCAACTAAATGACAAAAGACTAGATTAGATGCTGCAGAAAAAAAGATTAGTGAACTTTGTAAACAAAGCAACAGAGACTATCCAAAGTAAAATACATGAAGGAAAAAAAAAAGACTTAAAAAAATTAATGCAGCATCAATGAGCTGTGAGATAACTTCAAGGAGCCTGATATACATGCACTCAGAATCCCTGAAGGAGTACAGAGGTGAGACAAAAAAAATATGTGAAGAGACAATGGCCACAAATTTTCCACAAAGTCAATGGAAAAATAAATCCACAGATGAAAAAGCCTAAATGATCCCTAAGCACAGGAAACCTGAAAGGAATTAAGCTTTCATGAAATGAATAAATGAAAGGAATAAATGGAGTAAACATGAAAGGAATAAATCATATCATAATCAAACTGCTTAAAACCAGTAATAAAGAGAAAAGGCTTAAAACCAACCAGAAAAAAAGACAAGTTACTTAACGAGAAACTAAGAGAACAAAGATTTCTCACAGGGAGGTTGGGGAGGTTTGGCAGGAAGGAAGCTATAAGACAGTGCAATAACATCTTTACTGAAAGGAAAACAAAAACCTGTCAACCTAGAATTCTATAGCCAGCAAAAATACCTTTCAAAAAATGTCAAAAATGAAGGCGAGGGTTTCCTTGGTGGTTCAGTGGTTGAGACTCTCCCTCCCAACGCAAGGGACACAGGTTTCATCTCTGGTCCTGAAGGAGCCCACATGCCATGAGGCAGTTAAGCTCTTGCACCACAGTTACTGAAGCCCATGTACCCTAGACCCCATGCTCCACAACAAAAGAAGCCACTAGAGTGAGAAGCCCATGCACTGCAGCTAGAGAGTAACCTTCAGCTTGCTGCAACTAGAGAAAGCCCACGGGCAGCAATGAAGACCCAGTGCAGCCAAAAATAAAATAAATAAAAACACTTTTTAAATGAAGGTGAAATAAAGACCTTTTCAGACATACCAAAGCTAAAGGAATTTGCCACCTGTAAACCTATACTATAAGAAATGTTAAAGGAAATTTAGGCAGAAGATGACAGTCTTAAATTTACATAAAAGAGGACTAGAAACATGGTAAAACAAAACCCAGCAACTGCAGACTTACACATTTTAAATCAAGAGTTATCACTTAGAATCAACTGCTCAAATAATTTTTTTCATCAACTAATTTAAAAGATTATAGCTTTTCCCCAAAACTCAGCTTTTTGCCCAGCAACGATACAAGATTTATTAACTTAAAAAGGCAAGACTACTATTTATCCAAAGTAGAAACATGGCTATTTGTACTACTTGTGAATCTCATCTGTGGGTATCCTAGAGGAAGAAATACCACCCTTAAGTTAGTAAACTCTAGGAGTTTACAGAAGTGAATGATTTTTTTTAAGAACCAGATAATAAATACTTTTGGTTTTGAAGGCCATTCAGTCTTTGTCACAACTATTCAACTCTGCTCTCATAGCACAAAGGCACCCCACAGACAATATGTACCCAAACAGGCATGATTGTATGTCAATAAAACTTTATTTGCAGAAAACAGGAAGCATACTAAATTTGGCCCACTGGCTATAGCTTGCTAACTTCCATTCTAAATAACTATTTGGTGTAATATTTCTCAAAGACAGAAACAAGAAGCTAAAGAAAGGCAGAGTTAACTTCTTCAAAGCCTAAGCAGTGATCATTAAAAAAAAACAGCTCTCTAGCCTAGACTGAGGAACAGAAGCCCTGTTCCTGCTCCACTTTTTGACTAATTGTAAAGTTTCCAAATAACACCGCACCATTAAAAACTTGTTTAACTGCTCTATAGTAGTCTGAAATTCCAATCACTAATATTTCTATTATAATTTACCATTTTGAGGCTTTTGCATCATTTTGACACATCAAACAGCAATCTTCTCTGTGGTTATAGTATAGGGAACTACCATCTTTATGACTTTTATTATTGACTGAAATATAAACACAAGATGTAGAACCAACACTGTTGTGACTGCTGGAAGTACTGTAACAAAGAGCAAACTGATCTGAGTTTAAAAATACAAGAAACATGTTTTCTGTTTCTTTGAAATAAGCTGTAAAATGCATAAAAAAGCAAAGGTCACACAATAGTATATATGAAGGTAATAAAATACATAAGATAAGCTTTGAATTCTCTCAATAAAATATCCATGTTAATTAGATATTAGGAGTTACAGAGAATAAGGACTTCTATCCTTAAAAACTACTGAGGACCCCAAAGGGCTTTTATGTGAGTTATACCTATATTTACCACATTAGAAATTAAAACATATCTTTAGTATTTATTTTAAAATAAAAGTATTGACTTTGTACCATTGGTGCAAATGTTAACCCAATGAAAAACGCCACAAGACAGCTTAGTATTATTATGAAAATAATTTGAACTTGAGGACCCCCATGGAGCCACAGACCCCAACTTGAGAACCACTGATCTAGGCAGAATGGACAGACTGCAGCCTGGAAATCAGAGAGGTACTCACTTTGGTCAGGGCTTATATCTTCTTTAACTTTAAGGATTCAATGTTCTCCTTACTTCTTTCCTCTTAATAATACGTCGGAACTTCTCTCTTTTGTGGATGTCTCGACACTTTTTCCTTTGAGTAAAATCTCCAGACTGACAGAAGACCCTAGGTGTCAAGGTGGGTCAAGAAACCCTTCCGACCCTGGTTCGTTCTGACAGGGGAATTCCCTGGGTTCGAGTGTAGAACGGAACGGATAGTACGGGTACCGAATGATTAAGTTAAGTTACTAACTGTCAATACTTTTTCTCTTTGTCTCGTACGTAACTGATTACTAAAATTCTTTAGTTTCTCCTATTAGGACCCTACGGTGGTAGTGTGAGACAACCCTCCTAGGGAAAGAACTCACAGAGATCGAAAGTTGAGAACTAATAAGCCGTATTCAGTACATCGGTTTAGTCATTTTCTCGCACTCCTGTCTGTACTTCGTACGAGTGACCCGGCACGACCACCTGTGTCCCGGACACGACGAGGAGACGGGACGCCTGGGTAAGTCTCATTGTAAGGGTAGTGTAGTACACAGACGTACATTACTGCACACGTGCGAGGTTAAGAGAGGGTGTTTCCCTAATGTACCTAAGAATGTAAAGTTAAGGTCCACCTTTTTAAGAGAGGAGGGGGTTATTCTTTACTTCGTAGAATTTTCGTATCGAAAAACATATTTAAACTGAGAGGACAACCAGACATGGAACTGAGTTAGAATCGAAATTTATCGGTCACTTAAAGTTACGTTTATGTTAACTGTTCCACCCCTTTTCCACTTTCACTTGTAGCGAGTCGGTACAGGTTGAGAAACGTTGGGGTCCTTGACATCGGACGGTCAGAGGAGACAGGTACCTTAAGAGGTCCGTTCTTATGACCTCACCCAACAGTACGGGAGGAGGTCCCCTAGAAGGGTTGGGTCCTTAGTTTGTCCCCAGAAGAGGTATCGTCCTTCTAAGAAATGGTCGACTCGATGGTCCCTTCAGATCCCTTTCCCACTCACCCTCTTTTTTTTTAAAATCTAGGAAAATGGCTGCCCCCTGCCAAACTGCATCAACAGAGAGCTCCCATTTAACTGTGTTCCATCTAACTTGGCCCAGGGACAGAGGCCAGAGGGGGTAACTGCTCCCCTCCCAGGTGAGAAAGTGGCCCAACTCTTAGAATCAGAGCAGTAATAGCCCATTTGACTATTCCCTTTTATTGATAAAACAGCCTGCTGTGAAGCACACAGACCACCTAGAAGATCACTCTGGATGCAGCTGACTGAATTTGATTGATGCTTACAGTGGGTCTGAACTTGGGCCGGAACAATGAGACAGGGAGGGGGAGAGTGCTGCATCTGTGATCATTTTCTCTCTCAGAAAATATATACTTCAGGACAAATTCAACAAAGCCATTCAGGCATCAGCCACCTGTGGTCCATTACCAGGTTTATGGGACATAATCAAGTGGAGAGGAGAGAAAAAACCCATAGCCTTCAAACCAAACTGAAGCAAACCGATTTGGGGTTTGGATTCCTGCGTGATACATTTACAAATAGCCGTGGCCCAAAGGCACTTTCCTGCCATCATTGTGAAGCCCAATTTTCCAAGGGATCTTCATCTGTGAGAACTATACAGCCCCAGTTTCCAGACTTAGGAAAGTTCATTTTTTTTTTTTTAAGAAGATGCTCTCAAGCAGTGATCTCATCTGACTAAATTAAGTCATGACTTGCTGCTGTGCAGGCATCCTACAGCCATTAGACACAGCGCTTTCCAACCAGCAGCAAGGCAGGACTGAAAGACTAATCTCCCCACAAATAAACAATAGCAATGCAAAGAAACCCTCCTGCTTCCAAACAGGCAAGGTAAGACGCACAGCCACCAGATCCTTCCCAGTTCCAACAGAGGAGAGATAAACGTGTTCTTCTCCTCTGCTCCTGACTAATAGGATTTGAGGGACTACAGGCCAGTCCCCTGGGGAGAAAAAGCTAAAGACACAGTGCTAAGCACACAGTGGGGGCTCATCAAGTATGGATTAAATGACTGACGTCTCCTTTCAGAGCTTGGGAGGTGCATGGTTGGGGTAGGGGTAGGGGGAGGGTGGCATATTAATATACAAAGCATTAAATATAATAGTGGCTGGATTTTAGGTGTCTTGTTTAGCAGCTAAGAAATGCTTTCTGGCTGTCTCTTTCTGCATTCACCCCACTCCAGAAAGCATATAAGCCTTCTTGCCATATATATTCATTTCATTCTTACCTCTTTTTTTTTTCCTCCTGTGATTTCCTTTCTCTCAGATTTTTCTTATTCTATCCTGTTATACTGTTTTGTATCTTTCCAAAGTGTTTCCAATCCATTTTTGAAACAAGGCAGGGTATAAACAAATACTGTAACTAATTTCTTTAAACAAAATATTGGCGGCATGTGGCATCATTTAATGAGTGTTTTCATAAAGAAAACAACAGAAACTAAGGTTGCAACCAGTATCTGAACTTGGCTGAAGTCCTGGAAAAGCTAGGATGCTCAAGCAACTTCTACAGAGGAGTTACTCTGCATTCCCAGAATCCTGGAAACCCCTGTATCCTGGACCGGTCTATAAGGACCCTGGAACTCTCAGATCATGTTCCCAATTTGGTCCCCAAACCCAACAGTGGGAGATAATGTCTAAGAAGAAAATTACTTAAAAGAAAAAAATATGTATGTGTATATATATATTATTTACACACATACACATACATTCTTTTAAACAGAGTAAATCATAAGCAACAAAAGTCCATGATCATCTGCAGAAGTAATCCTACTCTGAAAGATGCTTTAGAGATGCTCACTGACAGAGATGGGGACAGCATCCAAAAATGAATCAGAATGAATAAGATACTCACTTAGGTATTGAAAAAGGCACTAAACCCAATCAGCTGCATTGTGCCCTGCCCACAGAAGAGGGTATCCTGACCAGCAGGCATGAGTAGGTCCATCCGCTTGGCAAGAACAGTATGTTACCATTAGAAATGTATGCACTTGATTGATACCAGCCATTAAACTCATTCAGCTCTCTATGCCCAGATCCACCAAGCAGCCTTCCAAGAGAAAAGGGATTTATGACTAGGTTTTGCTTAAAGGGAAAAAGGTGAACATTAGCCACCCAGAGTATCATGGTCAACTAGATGGATATATGTCCCTCTGTAAAGCTTGGAAGTTGGCATTTCATATGTAAAATTCTTATCAGTCTTGTTAGCCTAGGTCAGACTCTATGAGAAGGATCAATTGTGGAAATGGCCAAACAAAGTACATTTTGAGACTTGCACAAAGAACTAAGGTCTAGATCCAGGGACCACCCACCACCAAAGATCTATCTCCTGAGAACCCTCTTCATGTGAGCAAGTCAGTCTCTCAGAAAGAGCGGAGAAGTCAGGTCCCTTTTACAGAAACAATTTCTCATTCGTTAGAATCGTTTCCATCCAGAATCTACCAAATACATAATAAGATTCAAAACAGAATCTAAAGGTTGAGGGGGAAAAAAAAGGAATACAAATGAGGTTAATCAAAACAAAAATAGAAATATGGTAGAAAGGCTAATATAATATATAAGATTTTTTTTTAATGACTATTGAAAACTAAATAGAAGACTCAGGTAAATAGACTTTGGTTAAACAGAAATTTAAGATATAGTGATGATGATTTCATAAAGAAGGAAATACAAAAATAAAGGTGGAACCTTTCAAGATCTTTAGGAAAGCTCAGTTGATCTAGTATACCAGTGCCAAAAAAGCAGCAGCCTACATACGTCGACTTTCTGCCTATTAAGCATTTCTCTGGTTTGTTTTTTCCTTTCTTGGCACTTTTAAAAGTGAGCAACTATCCTCAGCTCCACACACATCCTACCGTAAGCGCCTGGATCTCTTCTTCTGCTTCTGCGGTCGTCTCTTCCAGCTCCGTCTTGGCCTGGCGGAGCTGGCTCTCCAGGGCCGCCCGTGCTGCCTGCAGGGCTGTCAGCTGGGATTCACGCTCCTGCAGGGACAGCTGCAGCTCTGTGAGCTGGCGTTTGAGCTCCAGTTTCTGCTCTTCATGCTCTAGACTGACCTGAGACACACACAGAGAGACTTGTTGACCTTAACTGGAGAGAAAGCCAAGACACGACCTGCATCTTAAATCTGGTCATGGAATCAAATTCTCAGCACTCAACTGAGAAGGGAAAAAAAATGGAATAAAACAGCTCTGATTTCGATGAGTCTCAAAAATCAACAGGAGTGAGAACACGTAAGAGTATATATAACATATATATAGAGCATCCCTTCCTTAAAAAACCACATAGCATGAATCTCCTATGAAAATTATGATTATTAGAAAAATATTTAAAACTGAACATAAATCAACAGAACTGGACATGGAACAATTGGTTCAAAATTGGGAAAGGAGTACAATAAGGCTACATATTGTCACCCTGCTTATTTAACTTACATGCAGAAAACATCGTGAGAAATATCAGGCTGGATGATTCACAAGCTGGAATCAACCTCAGATACGCAGATGATACCACTCTTAAGGCTCTTGATGAAGGTGAAAGAGCAGAGTGAAAAAGCTAATTTTAAACTCAACATTAGAAAATTAAGATCATGATATCTAGTCCCATCACTTTATGGCAAGTAGAAGGGGAAAAATGGGAAACAGTGACAGATATTCTTTTGGGGGCCCCAAAATCACTGTGGACGATGACTGCAGCCATGAAATTAAAAGACACTTCCTCCTTGGAAGGAAAACTACGACAAACATAGACAGCATATTAAAAAGCAAAGATATCACTTTGCTGACAAAAGTCCGTATAGTCAAAGCTATGGCTTTTCCAGTAGTCATATATGGATGTGAGAGTTGGACCATAAAGAAGGCTGAGCACTGAAAAATTAATGCCTTCAAACCGTGGTACTGGAGAAGATTTTTGAGAGTTCCTTGGACTGCAAGATCAATTCCAGTCAACCATAAAGAAAATCAACCTGGAATAGTCACTGAAAGGACTGATGTTGAAGCTGAAGCTCCAATACTTTGACCAACTAATGAGAAGAGCCAACTCACTGGAAAAGACCCTGATGTTGGGAAAGACTGAAGGCAAAAGGAGAAGAGAATGACAGAGGAAGAGATGGTTAGATAGCATCACCAATCAAATGGACATGATTTTGAGCAAACTCCAGGAACCAGTGTGGGACAGAGGAGCCTGGCGTGCTGCAGTTAATGGAGCTACAAAGAGTCAGACACAACTTAGCGACTGAACAACAAAAAACATGAATAACATCTTGACTGTAGCAAGGACATCTTTACAATGGGATTACAAGTGGAACAACAGACTGCATTCTACTTATTTTAAGTATTCTTGTTCTGATTTGTTCTCATCAGGTAACCTGAATTAAGGTCACACTGTGAACTAATCATTCCTTCCTCCGTCTACCCATCTATCTACTCAAACTTTCATCTATTCAAGAAATACTTACTTGGCAAATTCTATATATAAAGAAATACAGAGATGAAACAGTCTCTGCCTTCAAGTTGGGGAGAAAAACTAAAAACCAACCACTGCCATACATTGTGGTCAACTGCAATGATCCAGACATGCAGAAATGTGGGAACACAGCATAGAGGGAGAGAAGGTAATTGTGGATCTGTGTACTGAAGAATCCCAGGAGCCAAACAAACAGATAAGAGGGGAAAGAAAACTCCAAGCAGAGGAAGCAAGACATCCAAGGCATGGAGATGTGGAAGACCCTGGCACAACTGCTGACATAACCAACGTGATAAACTGTTCTAAGGACCAGACACTGTGCTGGACAGGGGGACACCAAGCAAATAAGAGATGCTGCTGCTGTTTGAGAGCTCTCTGTTTAATGAAGACAGCCAAGGGGTACACAGGGAATAAGCTAATCATGAAAGGCCATGGGGACCCAAAGGAGACATCCTATCTAGGTCCAGGGGGTTAGAGAGGGCTCCTTGGGAAAGATACAACCCAAGTCTCAGAGGTCAAAGGTATGAAGAGGAGAAAGACAAGAGATGTAACCTAGAGAACCAACAGGATTTTGATGATACAGTCACCATAGGGAACAGTATGGCAGTTTCTTAAAAAACTAAAAACAGAGCTACCATATGATCCCACATCCCACTCCTCAGCATATATCCAGAGAAAACCGTAATTTGAAAAGATACATGCAACCCACTGCAGCACTGTTTACAATAGCCAGGACATGGAAGCAACCTAAATGTCCATCGACAAAGAAATGGATAAACAGGATGGGGTACATATACACATTGGAATACTAGTCACCCGTAAAAAGAAATGAAATAATACCATCTGCAACAACATGGAGGGACTTAAGATTGACTGAAGTCAGACAGAGAAAGACAAATATCATATGATATCACTTACATGTGGAATCTAAAAAAAAAGGTACAAGCGAACTTATCTACAGAACTGAAAGACTCACAGATGTAGAAAACAAAGTTATGGTTAACAGGGGGGAATGCGGGAGGGATAAACTGTGAGATTGGGACTGACATATACACACTACTCTGTGTAAACCAGGTAACTAATAAGGGCCTACAGTACAGCACAGGGGACTCTACTCAATACTCAGTAATGATGTATATGGGAAAAGAACACAGAAGAGTCAATACATGTATAACTGACTCACTCTGTTGTACAGCAGAAATTAATACAACCCTGTAAAGCAACTATAAAAATCATCCCATAGAAATTTTAAAAATAAATCAATAAAGCTAAACTCCAGACTCCCCTAGTGTACAAACAGCCCTGAACCTCTCTAGAAGTGTCCTAAATTTCTCACACCACCCCTTGCGGGGCTAGCTCTACAGATTCAAGAATAAAGCAACACACCCTCCCTGGGTTAGATTAATGCCCAGTGGAACAACAGCTACAGGGCAGACACAGAAGAGAGACATTTGTGGGAAGTGAAAGCAAAAGACAGTTAGCCAATGTTCCCACGCTCAGAGAAATCTGAGTTATTTACACTCACACTGCTAAGGCTGACGCTACAGGGAAGTGTGGTTAAACTTACTGAAGAGTAAAAATATAGCCTGGATAAGAAAAGTAAAACCACTGCCTAAGGCTTCTGGACAACCAAGAACAATGGTCCTCAAATTCCGGAAGCATAAGCATCACCGAGGGTGCTTGTTAAAAATGCAAATCCCTGCTCCTCATCCCCTCACTGCTCAACTCAATTCAATTAAAAAAACAGGGAGGAAGCTACCCAGGAATCTGCATTTCAACACAAAGGCCACATGGTCTTAATAGAGAGGGGTCCACACCTTGCCAACCCTGGTCCTTCAGAGAAGTGGCCTCACTTAATACTCCAGTACAAACAAAGAAGACATTCTTAAATGTCAGAATTCCCTCATGGTTTAGTCCTTTAACTAAAGATGGTCTGCTTAACAGTCTTTGCCACAACAGACATCATACACTCTTGGAAGAATTCCATCACAAATATGAGTCCCTAGTCATCACACCCAGTTGGGATGTTCCACTTAGAATGACCTCCCTCCTGAGTTCCGGTTTTGTCTCTGCCAGTGTCTACTAAGCCAACCTGCTGGGCTGACAGCCCCACAGATGGGTGGGTCTATCTTGTCACCACTGCCCATCAGGCTACTAACTGGCAAATGGCAGGCATTTAATACATACACAGTTGGTGATGTCAAGTCACAGCTTAAATCAACCTCAAAATATTCACAACTAAATTTCCCTTCCCAAACCTGGCTATCCTTCCCAGCTACTTTATCCCTCTGAAAACAATTACCTTCCATCAAACAAACCTAAAGTTCAGATTTCTCGTTTAGTCTCCCACTGCCACGAAACCTCTGTTACTAAGCCATACTATGTGCTAAACTCCAAGCGAGGACACAGTCACATGATCCTCCATGACCTGGGACAAAGGAATCTCTCTGCCCCTATTTGAAGGTGCAACAATTTACGTAATCCTTGTGTAACCGGATAAAGGAGCAGCCCTGAGGTTGTCAAACTCCTAAGAAGTGGAGGTGGAATTCCAACCCAGACCCCCGTGGTCCCGACTGCACTCTTCACCACCATCCATGATGGCTATTGATTTGAGCTTGACCCCTGGCTGGCTGGGGTCTCTGGTGCTCCAACAAATACCCTTAGGAGGTCACCCTTCACTCTTACCTCCCTCAGCCTGGTCTCCAGCTCCAGCAGACGGTTCTTGTCACTGTGGTCTTGGTGGCTTATTTTTTCCAGCTGCTCCTCCAGCTTCCGGTTCTGGGCCTCCAATTTCCCAGCTTGCGTCTCCAGGTAAAACTTCTGTTGCCTGAGTTCTGAAATCATCTCTTCCTGGGCCTTCCTGGTAGGGGTGGTAGGAGGAGCCAAGCAAAATCACAGTCTCGTTAGAGGTGAGCATGTCCCCCCTTGGAAGGGCAGGCAGAAACAGAGAGAGAAGTATGACTCGGTTAAGTGGACCACACTTGTTCCAGGTTAGTGCTGTCCAGACCTGGCCTCGTGTGCATGACTCCAGCAGGGGGACCTGGGGCCCACTTAGTCCCCACTGCTCAGAGTCCCTTCTTGATGAGATTAAGTATGGTCAAGGGATACTATCATTTCACCCTTTTGGTAGACCTTTTTATTTTCTAGTCTGTTCAGGACAGCAGGAAGGGCCTCCTGAGTACAAGAGCACCCTAATGACTCATTGAGATGGGCCCTAGGGAAAAGGGGATCATAAGAAAAAGAATGCTACTCCTTCCACTTCTCTGTTAACCACAGGCTGCTCAGAAGCTGGAATGACTCAAAGATCAGACAGCGGCCTACCAAGCAGGTTTAAACTAAGATGGGAATGTTTAAGATCTCTAAAGGGACATATTTAAGGTGGCAGGGGCGGGGAGCGGGGGTGGAAATCCTGGAGATTGTAATTCTTTGGGGGAAAAGATTAAGATCAAAGTGCTCCTGGATCACAGGAGAGTACCTGCTAAACGCCCCAAAACTCACACCCCAGGGCCCAGCTTCACAACAGAAACTAGATGGCCCAGTTGGGCACACTGGAGATCACCTCCAACTGATTACAGGATGCAAGTCTGGGGAACAAGGATGGCAGCTCTCCAGAAGCCAGCTATAAATAGACTCGTTAGAGAGAGCAAAGCACTCTGTGATGGGATGGGAATCTGAAGCATTTGAGAAAACCCAGCTCAAAAGAGAAGACAGGGCAAAGCAAGACCACCTCAGAGGGGGCAAAGCTTCCTAAGTATACAGAGGCTGGGCCCCAGAACAGGAGTCATTAAATCCACTTCGGCTTCACCACACAGAAGAGTGGAGTTTGTGCCCCAGGAGGCAGGATCAGAGTGGAATCGGGCATGCTGTTAGAATCTGAATACTTACATGTTCCTCTGGGTAAAGAGACTGCTGTTGGCCGCAAGTTTATTGGCTTCCGACAATTCGACTATCCTCTGTTCCAGGGATCTGATCTTGGAATCCATGGCATTGATCATCTGAAACACAAGGGATCTTTTGAAACCCTGCACACAGATGGTGCCACTGGAGTGAGAATGACACAGGCCACGTGGGCCAGGGAGAAGGATCATCTGAAAGGCGGGACCATCAGACCAGAGACTCAACTAGCTTATACCCTGAGGGGCATAGATCTCACAGCCCCAGCATGGCACTCATTCATTTTATCAACGGAGGCTGCACATCCCCCCAGCAGCTGAGAGACCTGCAGGAAACACACGCAGGAGGACCTGTTGAGGAACCTAGCATTCCCTGAGTCAACAGGCCTCGTTAAATCCTTGTGTCGTCCGCATGTGACCTGAGCCTGCAGGAGACTCTAAACCTTGCATCTGCCAGCTCCTGCTCTTATCACCCATGGGCTTGTCATTCTCTGAGTGATTCCTTCTCACCCAGCCCTTACTGTCCTAGATTCTGTACATCAAAGCTTCCCCAACTTAGTGAATCATAAGAATTGGCCAGGACAGGAAGGGTGGGGAGGGGATGGGCTTGCTGGTTAAAAATATCACTTCCCAGGACCCTCCTTTAGAGATTCTAATGTGAAAAATCTCAGGAGGGTCTGAGATAATAAGTAGATTAACAAGCACAACAGGGGAATCTGTTAAGCTGCAGGTTTCTGAAAACATCTGCCTACAGGCATTAGAAAGGAAATAAGATGCCTGGCTGAGGCCAAGGGCCACCGGGCTTGTTATCGGGGGGACGTTTTAAAAGTCACAGTTCTAGCTGATGCAGGTGAGTTTGAGTTCTTAAAGGGTGTGAAAGGCAAGCCACAAGCCACCACTGCCATGTTTTACCAGAGGAAGGGCTTGTAGAGAGAGCTTTCTGTTAGTGACAGACGCCACGGGATATAACAGACCAAGTGGACTCTTCTCCAGCCCGTGATTTCTGGCATGGTTCACAATCCCTCCCATGAAAACCGGCTTTGCGACTCCGCTACCTACCGCCTTCTGCTCGCTGAGAATTTTGCCTTTCTCGTGGGCCTCCTCTTCGTGTCTTTGCATCAGGTTCTCCAGTGTCTCCTTGTCCGCTAGGTCTTTCTTTATCTGATTGTCCAACACCTGAGGGGAAAAAAAGGGAGAAGTTAGTGTCCTGAGCCCAGCAGACTAACAAGAGGTACCGGAGAAAAGTAGGAAAGGAGAGGAAAAGCACCAGAGAAGCCACGCTTCCCCAACTCCAGGGCAGAGATCTATCAGCTGGGATGAGGTTAAGAAGTCAAGCGTGATCATCAAATGGCAAGTAACTGGAGGACCTGAACTAAGAATTTATTTTAAAATTAGCAGCCAAAAAGACCAGAGAGGGATAGTCAAAGTGCAAGTGGACACCAGAATGAGGGCGGTGGGGGGGAAGATCTCTCTAGAGATCTTATGATTTGTAGCTAGTACCCAGGGGCAATGTTATAGTAGTCAAGTGCCAGCAGTTTTCAGAACAATGCTTGCTCTTAATTTGTACAGAAATAATCTCGTTATCTCCAGACTGGGAGTGGAAGGATAGAAAGCTGAAGGCTGAGGAAACCTGTGTGACCACGGAAAGCTGACATTCAGAAACAACCAGGGACAAGAGGATTCTGCCTACTGATAAGGTAAGTGGGGAGCCAATAGACTGAAGAGACGGCATGGGTTGGGAGGACCTCTTTCCTCCGATCTTTCCTCTGATCCAGCTGGGAGTAAAAAAAAAAAAAAAGTCACTGGAAAGAGAAACCTTTCCCAGGGGAGGAGAAATCATGTATTCTCCGTGCTGAGAATGCCACTGTAAGCACCCAGTGTTCCCAAGAGGAAAAAATAAAACAGTAATGGTGTCACCATCCACCAGCTTGATCTAATGTTCTGCGAGAGACACACAGAGCACCACCAGTTGCCAAAACAACCAGTGAAAATGAGAGGAAGAAAGGCGACATCATGACTTGCCAAGCCTTTGACCCTGTGTTTCTCATCACTGAGCTTCTCTGAATGACACCACATCTGATACTGGGAAGAAAGCCCAAAGAATTGGGGTCACAGATGGGAGCTGAAATCTGCCTTTCCCACACTGTCTATTGTGAAGGGCCCTTCACAGCTCATGGGGACATCGTCCCTGAAGAGAGCCAGTGAGCAGGGAGGGGGCCTGCATGATAAAGAAAGAAAAGGACAGTTTCAAAGAGGGTTTTAAACGAGAACTGACTGATGAAAAAAACAGAATGAAAGTTGGTAGAAAAGAATAAGAGGTGGAGGACGGGGTCATGGGAGGAGGGATGAACCTCAAGAGGATAAGCCGCCTGTTCTCTTGGATGTCAGGATGCGATTCTAAAATTACGAACAAGTAAAGGACCGAATCGGGGGTATGATCACAATTATTACCAAAATGGCCTTACGGGGGATAAAACATGGCCACAAAGCAGAGCTGACTAAAAAGAAATGGTTTCATAAAGCCAGGAGGGAAGGGAGAAGAAAACAAATCTCTCCTTAACATTCTCTAGGACCTATAAAGCCAAGTTCTTGCCACCGAGAAGGTAGCAGAGAACACCTAATGCCTACACAAGGAGTCTTTTGCTTATGAGGCAAAAACCAATGAAGCCCATTTTCAGAATGACTCTGTTCAAAATAAGACCTCCCCGAGGACTTCCCTGGTGGTCCAATGGTTAAGACTCCACGATCCCAATGCAGGGTGCCCAGATTTGACCTCTGGTCAGGGAACTAGTGTTCTTGCCTGGAGAATCCCAGGGATGGGGGAGCCTGGTGGGCTGCCGTTTCTGGGGTCGCACAGAGTCGGACACGACTGAAGCGACTTAGCAGCAGCAGCAGGGAACTAGATCCCACATGCCACAACTAAGAGTTTGCATGCCTCAACTTAAAAGATCCCATGTGCCACAACTAAGACCCCGTGCACTCAAATAAATAAATAAACATAAAAAAAAAAAATAAGACCTCCATTTTGGCAGCAATGAATACCAACACAAAGAAGAATGAGCCAGAAGGGACAAGCCTTTATCAAAATGGCACACATCCTGGCTTTGACTGGGCTAAACTGGCAGGAGGATGAACAAGATGATGCCTGAGAGGGAAGCAAGGGATTTGTTTGAAATGAGAGATTCCACTATAGACATTTATATCAATTTAAGATAAAACATGGCTTTCTGACAGGAAAGTCAATATACTCACCCAAATTACAGAATGAATTTTGCAAAGGTAACATGCAAAGGTGCCGGTGGACAATGTAAACATTCTCATAATTTTCTGAAAGGTAGTTTATTTCAAAGATAAAAGTCTAGAAGCCAGTAAGAACTAAAACCAAAAATTGGCAGATAAAGTTGAAAATGTATGAAAGCAGGCATTCACACTAAAACTAAGGTCCATTCTAGATTCTTTCCTTGTATTTCTTTCAATGAAAAATAACCAAAAGTAAACCTGGGATGAAAGAGAGGATGCCGGAATAGTGATGGTGAGGATGCTATGTGATTAGGTATACTTGTTGTTCCCCAAAATAGGAACAGCTAACTCTTTGAGGATACTAAACAAACCAGTAATACAATCATCACAAAAATTAAAAGACTCCTTCAATGTCTGACTTGGAAGGGAAAATAACAGTATTTGAGATGTAATGACCAATCAATGTCTGATTCTCAAGAACATAAGACATAATTAAAGGCTTGGTCCAAAATCACAATGAAAATACGGTGTGATTTTAAAAGGAAATAGGCTGGTGGTCACTTCTGGTCACCGAACTTACTACTAAAAATTGAAATGAAATAATAATGTCAATAAGTGAAATAATTTAATTCACTATTTGATATAGTAGACTGGATTACTTAAGCCAGCTCTTCTATGAAAAATGATTTAAAATGCTAGATAGAATATGAAAAACATTTTCCAAAGGTACCTAAGAATTGGCAAGAGTAAGAAATTACAGACTAAAATCTACGTGAAAGCAGAAACCCAGAGAGGTAAAAAGCGCAGAAGGCTGTTTTGAACTTGAGGCATTTGCTGAAAGAAACTTGAGCTTCATTTTTAATCTCCTCAAAGGGTAAGGAAATAGAGAAGTCAAAGCCCAGGGATGCCCCAAAGTGGGCACACATTTTCATTCAAGGTTAATTTGCCAAGGAAAATGAGCAGCTGACCAGGCACACAAAAAGACAGACACCATAAAAAGAACCAGGAGAAACAACAGCAGAAACAGACCTTCAGATATTTCAGATCCTGGAATCATCAGCTATAGATGGAAAAATAACTATGCTAATGAGTTTAAAGAAGCAGAAGATAAGCTTCAAATGAATGCAGGGAATGAAAAGTTCTTGTCTTAAATATTCTAGAAAACTTGGAAAAGAACCAAACAGACTGACAAGAAACCAATAAATACACTAACTGAAATTTAAAACTCAATGGATGAGTTTAGCCGCAGATTAGACAGGGAAGGATTAGAACACTGGAAAATCAGTTAGAGCTTAACCAGAATGCAGCACCAAAAGACAAGTGGTAACCTAACACATGCCTAATCAAATTCTCATAAGGGAAGGAAAGAGAGAAGAAGAGACATAAAGACCAATAATTTTCCAGAATTTTTTTAAATATATTCCAAAGTCCAGTGTACATGTCAAATTTTAGCACAGTAAAACTTCAGAAAATTAAAGACAAAACAAAGTTTTAAAAGAAAAAAGAATGATTGCTTTCAAAGAAAGCAACAGTTAGACTGACAGTTGACTGTCAACTGCAATAATAAAAGCCAAACACATCAATGGAGTGATATTTTCAAAAAGTATCATAAGAAATAACTGCCAACCTAGAAATCTATGCCCTGTCAAAACATCTTTCAAGAACTAGGAAGAAACAGAGACATTTTCAGACACACAAAACATAGAGGCTGGCACCAGCATTATCTCCACTAAAGAAAGTCCTCAAGGATACACTTTATATAAAAGACAAAGATCTAGGTCTAAGATGCAAGAAGGAAATTAAAAGCCGAGAAATGATGAATCTGTCTAAATCTAAATTATCATGGACTGAGTGACAGTGGGTCAAAAAATATTTTAAAGATGTATTATTTTTATACTTTTAAGATTTATTAAAGATATTTTAAATATTTTAATATATTAAAGATACCTTTAAATATTTAAAGATACACGATGACCAAATTTTTTGAAATAAACTGTTTTTGAATTTCTGATATCCAACCCCCTCCATGGATTAAAACCCCCCATCATGGCCTGAGGACAGCATTTACCCCAGACAGTCCTTTGTTCTGGCAGGAAGTGGCCCAAAGCACCTGGGAAGAGAGAGGAGCTACGTGGTGCTGTAGGAGGAAGGGCAGAGAGAACCAGAAAGTGTCTTTACTTTAATTTTTTCTTCATAGTGCTGCTCTTTCTGTTTCAGGTGCACCTCCAGATGCTGGGCTGAGACCTGGGCTTCTCTGTGCTTCTCCTCCAGCTCCTAGATGAAAAAGAGGAGACGCTCAGGTGTGTGAAGGAAGGGCAGAGCCAATGCATGTCAGACATTCAGAGGAAGCACGGCTTTGGCACAGGCACCAGAGACAACAGGCGTGTGCTTCCTCACAACTAGCCTCTAAGGCTCCTGAGAAGGAAACCACCGAGCCTTGGCCCTGGGATTTCCAAGTCCAAGTATTCACACACATACACACACAGCTGGTGGGCTGGGATCACAAATCTATCAGTGTGACAGGTCAAAGGCAGCTCTTCATCTCCGCTTAGAGAAATGAGAGTAACGAGGCAACACAATTTCAAAATTCCATACAGTGCACAGCCCCTGACCACTATCTTGAACCTCAGGGAATTGTTGCTCCAATGACAGCCTTAAACAAGAAAAGTAATGAAAATTTACTTTATTTTAATGATAAAAAATTTTATATTTTCCTCATTAATAAAATGATTGCAAAGGAACCCTAGCTAAGAAGGAAAACTAATATAACAATCCAAACACTTTGAGTTTTGAATGATTATTTTAACTGACTGGTAATATGGAGAATGTGACTATCTAGAGATGTTCATATGATATCATGTGTAAATGATGTAACACTAATGGGCAGAAGGCAGAACATAAAATTGACTAAAAATGACATAAATATGTGTACACATATGTAGAAGATAGGAAGAGAATTTGGAGTAACATAAACAGCTCAAATGTAAAGTCCTCTTCATTCTCTTATTAAGATTTCTGCTCTTAAACAAAATTCATTTGGAAATTATACCAAATCATTTGCAACATATTATAAACTGGTTATATAAAAGGCAGCATTCAACTTACTGAAATATCCNGGTTTTTTTTTTTTTTTTTTTGCTTGATTAAACTTCACAGATACTGAGATTTTTTACAAAGAGAAAGTCTGTGGCAACCCTATGTTAAGTAAGTTTATTGGCATTTTTCCAAGAGCATTTGCTCACTTCCTATCTCTGTCACATTTTGGTAACTCACAGTTTTCAAATATTTTCACTATATTATTTTATTTGTTATAGTGGTCTATGATCAGCAATCTTTGATGTTACAACTGTAACTTGTTTGCTGCTGTTGCTAAGTCGCTTCAGCTGTGTCCGGCTCTGTGTGACTCCATAGACGACCCCATAGACGGCAACCCACCAGGCTCCCCCGTCCCTGGGATTCTCCAGGCAAGAACACTGGAGTGGATTGCCATTTCCTTCTCCAGTGCAGGAAAGTGGAAAGTGAAAGTGAACTCGCTCAGTCGTGTCCAACTCTTAGCGATCCCATGGACTGCACCCTACTAGGCTCCTCCATCCATGGGATTTCTAGGGAAGAGTACTGGAGTGGCGTGCCATTGCCTTGGGTCACCACAAATCATACCCATATAAGACAGTGAACTTAATAAATGTTGTGTGCGTTCTGACTGCTCCCTCTACTGGCCTTTCCCAGTCTCTCTCCCTCTCCTGCTGCTGCTGCTGCTAAGTCGCAAGTCGCTTCGGTCATGTCCGACTCTGCGACCCCAGAGGCGGCAGCCCACCAGGCTCCCCTGTCCCTGGGATTCTCCAGGCAAAAACACTGGAGTGGGTTGCCATTGCCTTCTCCAATGCATGAAAGTGAAAAGTCAAAGTGAAGGCATTCAGTCGTGTCCGACTCTTCACAACCCCATGGACTGCAGCCTACCAGGCTCCCCGTCCATGGGACTTTCCAGACGAGAGTACTGGGGTGGGGTGCCATTGTCCCTCTCCTAGGGCCTCCCTATTCCCTGAGTCACAATACTAAAATTAGGCCAATGAATAACACACTACAAGAGCCTCTAAGTGGTCAAGTGAGAGGAAGCATCGCAGCTCTCTCACTTGAAGATGCAGACATAAAGAACAGACTTTTGGACACAGTCGGGGAAGGAGAGGGTGGGATGATTGAGAGAACAGCATTGAAACATATACATTCAGTTCAGTTCAGTCGCTCAGTCATGTCTGACTCTTTGCAAACCCATGAATTGCAGCATGCCAGGCCTCCTTGTCCATCACCAACTCCCAGAGTTTACTCAAACTCATGTCCATCAAGTCGGTGATGCCATCCAGCCATTTCATCCAGTTTTCCCCTTCTCCTCCCGCCCCTGATCCCTCCCAGCATCAGTCTTTTCCAATGAGTCAACATATACNACTCAAACTCATGTCCATCAAGTCGGTGATGCCATCCAGCCATTTCATCCAGTTTTCCCCTTCTCCTCCCGCCCCTGATCCCTCCCAGCATCAGTCTTTTCCAATGAGTCAACATATACATTACCATATGTAAAACTGATAGCCAGTGGGAATTTGCTATGTGACATGGGGATCCCAAAGCCAGTGCTCTGTGACAACCTAGAGGGGTGGGATGGGGAAGGAGGTGGGAGGTAGGTTCAAGAGGGAGGGGACATACGTATACCTACAGCAGAATCATGTTGATGTACGGCAGAAACCATCACAATATTTTAAAGCAATTATTCCTCCAATTAAAAAAAATTTTTTTAAGCTAGAAATGATTAAGCTCCATGAGAAAGGCATGTTAAAACCCGAGACTGGCTGAAAGCTAAGCTTCTTGAACACAGTTAGCCAAGTTGTGAATGCAAAGGAAAAGTTCTTGAAGGAAATTAAAAGTGTTCCTTCAGTGAACACATGAATAATAAGAAAGCAAAATAGCCTTCTTGCTGATGTGAAGAAAGTTTGAACAGTCCAGATAAATTAAACCAGCCACAGCACTCCCTTAATTAAGTCCAAGCCTAATCCAGAGCAAGGCCCTCTTCAATTCTGTGAAGCTAAGAGAGGTGAGGAAGCTGCAGATGAAAAGTCTAAAGCTAAGAGAGGTTGTCATGAGGTTTAAGGAAAAAAGTCGTGTCTCCGTAACAAAATTACAAGGTGAAGCCACAAGGGCTGATGTAGAAGTTGCAGCAAGTTATCCTGAAGATCGAGCTAAAATAATTAACTTAAAATAATAACCAACAACAGATTTTCAATGTAGACAAGCAGCCTTATACTGGAAGAAAATACCATCTACGGCTTTCATAGCTAGAGAGGAGAAGTCAATGCCCGGCTCCAAAGGATGGGCCGGCTCTCTTGTTAGGGTTTAAAGTAGCTGGTGTCTTGAAGTTGAAGCCAATGCTCATTTCTCATTCCAAAAATCCCAGAGCCTTTAAGAATTATGCTGAATCTATTCTTTGCTGATACTGTATATAAAATAGATAACTAATTAGAACATACTGTATAGCTCAGGGAACTCTACTCAAAGCTCTGTGGTGACCTAAATGGGAAGGAAATCCAAAATAGACGGGATATATGTATACCTAGAGCTGATTCACTTTGTTGTACAGCAAAAAGTAACACAACTTTGTAAAGCAGCTATACTCCAATAAAAATTTTAAAAATTAAAAAATAAATCTACTCTGCCTGTGCTCTCTAGAACAACAAGGCTGGAATGACAGCACATCTGTTTACACGTGGTTTTAGATAGTGATTCCCTATCTATTCCATAGATACCAATGCTTCTGATGGGTCTGGGCAAAGTGAATTGAAAATCTTCTGGAAAGGATTCACCATTCTATTAATAGATGCCATTAAGAACATTTGTGATTCATGGGAAGAAATCAAAATATCAACATGAGCAATCAGTTTCATGAGCCAATTCCAATCCTCATGAATGACATCGAGAGGTTCAAGACTCCAGTGGAGGAAATAACTGCAGATGTGATGGAAACAGCAAAAGAACTAGAATTAGAAGTAGAGACTGTAGAGGTGTCTGAATTGCTGGAATCTCACAATCAAACTGTAACAGATTAGCAGTAGCTTCTTATGGATGAGTAAAGAAAGTCAGTTCTTGAGGTGGAATCTACTCCCGGTGAAAATGCTGTGAAGACTGTTGAAATGACAACACAGGATTTAGAATATTACATAAAGTTAGTTGAAAAAGCAGCAGCAGGGTCTAAGAGGATTAACTCCAAGTTTGGAAGAACTTCTACCATGGGTAAAATGCTATCAAATAGCACTGCATGCTACACAGAAATCATTTGTGAAAGGAAGAGTCAATCACTATAGCAAACTTCACTGTCATCTTATTTTAAAAGACTGCCACATTCACCCCAGCCTTCAGCAAACATGATCCTGATCAGTCAGGCCATCAGCACGGAGGCAAGACCCTGCACCAGCAAGGAGGTTATGACCCACTGAAGGTTTAAACACTGGTTAGCATTTTCTAGTAATAAAGTATTTTTAAATTAAGGGATGTAGACTGTTTAGTGAAGAAGGCAATCATCCCACTCCAGTATTCTTGCCTGGAGAGTCCCAGGGACGGAGGAGCCTGGTGGGCTGCAGACCATGGGGTCGCTAAGAGTCGGACATGACTGAAGTGACTTAGCAGCAGCAGCAGACTGTTTAGACATAATGCTATGGCACACTTAGATGACTATGGTATACCATAACATAACTTTTTATATGCACTGGGAAACCAAAAAATTTGTGTGACCTGTTTTATTGCAATATTCACCTTACTGCAGGTAATACTGCCATATCTCCAAGGCATGCCTGTATTTTCTGAGCACCTTATACAAGTGTAAAACAGATAGAAAGGATATATATACACACACATATCCCTTATATATATATAAGGGAGAATATAAAAGCCCTGTGATCCCATGGGAAGTATGTGCAGACCAGTGGTTCTCAACTGGGCAATTTTGCCTCCAACAGGACACATGATAATGTCTGGATACTTTTTGATTTTCATGACTAGGGATGGGAATGCTATTAACATCAAGCAGGTAGAGGCCAGAGATGCTGCTCAACCATTCTACAACACACATAACAACCCCCCACAAGAAGAATTATCTGGCCCAACATGTCAATAGTGCCAAGCTGCAAAACTCTTCTGTGAAGGCTATCCAGTTAAGAAGTCACAATTCCTGTCCTCAAAGAAGTAGAAGTGTAGGAGAGAAAATAAATCCACCACCTTTGTCATCAATAATAATGCCCACTTACTGAGCCCTGCATCAGACACTGTGTTTGGTTCTTTATGGGTGACTGAACTGAATCCTCCCAACAATTCTCTAAGGAGGATTATTAGTATCCTGTGGCACTGAGGCCAAGGAACAGGAAACCCTGTGGCCTCTACGTTCTCCTACTAACCACATTCTGATGATAGGAGTGCAGGTGAATGTCAGAAGAGCTGGGTGTTGCTTCAAAACTGGGTTCTACAAGTCATGGGAATCTCAACTCTGCTACTTGTTGGCTGGATGGCCTTGGCAAACTGAAGAAAACTACCACAGAGACCCAGAGGAGTGAAGTCAAAGAAGACAGGGAAATGGATCATGCAAGGGAAGGTAACTTCTACCCATGGCTAGCTTCATGCAATGCTGGGAGGGTGACTCCAAGCCCAGGACAGCTTAGGAACCCAAGAACATCCATATGCCAAGGCAGTCCACAGCCACCTCCCAGAAATGGTTCATTTCACGTACAAAAGCAACTCTTCCTCCATCATTTGGTGGCTCAGGGGTGGGGGTGGGGTAATTAAACAGGAAACAGTACAGACTTTAGAGGCCCAGGTTGGTTCATACTCTAGGCTCAATGATAATAAAAGAACATGCATCCTGCCCACACATTGCTTGCCTACTCCTCCTGGCCACATCTCTGATACACAGCCAGTTGTCCCCATGGAGAGAAAAGGCACTTCTGAGCAGAGGGTGCATGCAGCCACCCACCCACACACAGCAGCGCTGTCTCTTCAAGCACGAAGCCAAGTTTGGGTTTTCCTTTTTTTCCCAGATTCTATTTTCTAGAAAAATTTACTCGGAAATCAACATCTCTTCCCAATATACACATCTGCTTTATAATTATAGAGACCCAAAGAGTATTAATAGAGGTAGTGGTGTATGACACAGAGGGAAAGTTGGGCTTGGTCATTATTGTTGCAGCAGAGAGAATATTTTCTTAAGATATGTTTGATGTGACCTAAAAATTGCTTTTACATGTAACCTCAACATTTAAGGAAAATGGCAAAATGCAGTTTTNGGTAGTGGTGTATGACACAGAGGGAAAGTTGGGCTTGGTCATTATTGTTGCAGCAGAGAGAATATTTTCTTAAGATATGTTTGATGTGACCTAAAAATTGCTTTTACATGTAACCTCAACATTTAAGGAAAATGGCAAAATGCAGTTTTCTTGATGCCTATAAATAACTCCCATAACACACAAAAATATTTTTTCTTAATAAACTATCAAAAGAAAACTTCATATCAAAAAATACAATCTGTACTTCCAACCTAAAAAGAAGTGTATGTGTTCAGTTCTCTCTAATCACTACAGTAATAATTAAGATCATGTTTAAACACCAAGCCATCCATTTATTTCCTATGACCTCAAGTCTACAAGACATGCCTCCAAATCACAGATCACAAATCACAGATATCCTCGAGATAACCAAGAATGGATAGTGGAGGCTAAAATGAGGGAATCAAAATTAGCTCAGCCATGGGCTCTACCTTCATTGTGGCCAAAGGCACTAAAAATACATGTGAGCACAAGATGCAATATGGTGCAAAAAATAAAACACTCATCAGCATTCTGTTCCAAAAATGTATTGGCTTTTAAGATTGAGCATTCTGAAATTTATGAACTAACTTTATAAGCTCATTTTAAAATACACACTGGTGTCCATCATGAACACTTTTAGAAATACAACATTCCCTGCCCCAACCCAATCCATGGATTCAGTTACCCATGGTCGGCTGGGGCCCAAAAATATACAATTTATAAACTTTCAACTGAGCACTGAGATGAGCAGTGCTCTATCTCGCCCAGGATGTGATTCATCCCTTTATTCAGTCAATCCACGCTATATACGCTACCCGCTAGCTGACAAGGCCATGGGATCAACTGCCGAAACATCACAATGCTTGTGTACAAGTAAACCTTATTATACTTAGTAATGGCCCCAAAGCCCAAGAGTAGTGATGTGGCAATTCTGATATTCTCTTACTGTGCCTAATTTATAAAGTAAACTTTATCATAGGTATGTATGTATATACAGGGGGAAAAGTATATAGATAGGGTTCAGTACTACATGCTGTTTCAAGCACCCACTGGGGGTCCTGGAATGTATTCTTAGCAAGTAAGGGGGAACTACTCCCCCCAAAATACCACTCTTCTAAAAAGCTGTTTCTGAATCTAGCTAGCTTTGGGGCTTGCCAAACCCCCTTACCAACCTCCACACACACCCCATACACACACACACATACACAGAGCAGTGGTCTCCAGTTGAATTACAGCATATGCTTTGGAATCATTTATTAAAATTTGTGTCATTAAGAAAAGCATAGTTACATGATTTCTAATATGGTCCCCATCTCTAAGCCAGTGCCTAGCTCTGCAGGTTAATTTCACTGGCATGCTACCACCTCCTGCCTGGATGGCTGCAGTAATCTAACTCTTCTCCCTGAAGCCAACTTTGCTCATCTTCCTATCCACCAAATAATGATCAGAGGGCCCCTCTGCGCAATGAGAACCAGATCCTCCACATACCGACTCAAAGTCCTGCAAAGGTTTCCTGCTCATCACAAATACAGCAAGATCCAAAACCAAAGACCCTGCCTATCTCTTCTCGGACCACATGTCCCATGTATGCTGAACCTCTGGCTACTCCAGCAAGCTTGCTGTTCACTGAACACCCACAAGCTTGTCCCAGCCCCGGGGACAAAAGCGCTGGTTCCCAGCCATTCCCCACCCAGGTTCAGATTTCTTCACAGCACTTCCCACCATCTGAAAACTTTCTTATCCGTGAGCTTACTTATCCTCTCTCTGTCTCCCTGCACAGAACGTTAGCTTTGTGAAGGCAGGGACCTTACCTGTCTTGCTCAACCATGCCACAGGCTTAGAACTATGTATTTGCTGAATGAACAAATAAACAAATGAATGAATGCTGTGTCAAGCAATTCTGTGCCCTGGGCGGTCTCAGTTTAAAGGTCTCAGTGGGACAAAGAAATCCAAAATAAGAAGTGCATCAAATCAACGCTGGCTTGGGAAAGCTCTCTGGTCCTTGCATGGGAGGTGCTCAGCATTGGCTCTAGGACAACAACGTCATAAAGATACATGCTCTATCCCATCCAGGGGACGCTCTAGCACACTGTGGGAGTGGGAGTGAGTGACCCCCAGGCTGAACACAGTGCATGTCCATCTCCCCCAGCACCAAGTTCCAGACCCTAAGGGAAGTAGGTCCTATCAGGAGCCTGAGGTGTGTTTTACAAAGGGTACAGGTTTAACTAATACATCACGGGCTCCATTCTGAGTAAAAACTTGGATGGAGATATCAGGACATCTGTCAGGCACCCCTACGGAGCCTGATTGTCTCGATGGGCAGAAACCAACAAGATGTCTTCATAAAGAGGAGCAGGGAAGAGAAGAGAATCCAAAGTACCCATGGGCCCATCTTCATCCCTAACTAACAACAGCAAACATGAAATGATGACCACTCACTGTGCTCCTGGCACCAACACTATACGCTCTGAGTGACCCCACAACAAACCCAGCACACAGGCAACAATAACCCCCACTTTCTACAGAAGGAAGAACTGAAGCTAAGAGGTTAAATGCCTTGTTCACACAGCTAGTGGGGCGGGGGGAGGGGGTAGAGTCTATATCCACCCGATCCCAAAGCCTAGACTTGCAACAAGTGTGCAACGGTCCGTCCTGCAAAACAAAGAATGCCAGGCTTCCCTGGTGGCTCAGTAGTAAAGAATATACCTGCCAACACAGGGGACACAGATTCCATCCTTGGTCCAGGAAGATCCCACGTGCCTCAAAACAACTAAGCCTGTGCTCCACAACAAAAGCATCAACGGCAATGAGAAGCCCAAGCACTACAACCGCAGAGTAGACCAACTAGAGAAAAGCCCAGGCAGCAACAGAGGACCCGTGCAGCCAAAACAAATAACAAATAAACTCCGCTTACATTAGCTCTAACGTTAAAGCTGGAAGAGATGGCCATCCTCTGCCACACGCATGGCAAGTGAACTTAAGTAGTAATCCAAGCTTCTTGGTCAGTTTCCTTCTCTGTAAAATTATGGGTTACTGCTGGAATTAAATGAAAATGTTTGTTGACCCTTTAGAAGAATGTCTGGTACAGTGAATTCTTGATAAAGTCAGCTCTTTCACCTTTATTATTAGGCTAATCCATTGATCCCACACGATCTAACAAGGCCAGGGTTGTTAAGAGGCAGGGCAGTGTAGTGGTACAGCCTATGGGTCTAAGTCTCAGATCTGTAACTACCCACAAAATCTTGCTGAGCCTTGGTGTCCTCCTCTGTAAGATGGGAATAATACAGCCACCTCACACAGCTACAGTGAGATTGTGAGGACTTAATGAAATACACGTGAAGAGCCATTCAGCACAGTTCTGGGTACACAACAGATGACAGCTTCCATGAGCAGCTGTATACCCTGTGCAGAAGAATTGGCATAATCCTTGACCACTTTTAATTCTATTTGACAAATGTTCATTGAAGGCCTGCCAGAGGCAAGGTCCTATTTCATGCAAAGGATGAAAGACATGGTCCCCATCCTCAATGAGGTTTGAGGAGCTTGGCCAAACATAGGGTACCAAAAGGGGTGAGTGAGAAAGCAGGCTGGGGTCTTGACACACCAGGCATAGAATGCCAAGTTCGGAAGTGGTCATTAATTCTGTGCACACAGTGATGCTACAAGGTCTGAGTGGGAGAATGACATCATCCAACTTGTGCTTTGGGAGAATTCCACCCTCTGTAGAGGACAGATGAGACCAGGGAAAACCAGAGGCAGATGAATCAGTCAGGAGGCTACTGCAATAGTCCAAGCAAAACTCAACGAGTGGTGGCGGTGAGGACAGAAAAAAGGGCATATACGCAAGAGGCGCAACTTTAAAAACTTGGCAATGGATGAGATGGTGGGGGAGATGAAAAACAGTTTAAGATGACTCAGTTTTCTTGCCTAGAAAGGTAGAAAAAGTGGTAGTTTCTTAAATGAGATGAGGAAAACAAAACTGCTGCCAAGTAGCTGAGTGAGCAAGTGAGTCTGCTGGCAACAAGGATGTTGAGATGCTAGTAGGACATCCTGGTGGTGATGAACAGGGCACAAGGGGAGGAAGTCCATGGGCAGGTGAGAGTTACAGCCAAAGGACTGAATGAGATCATCCAGAACAGGTGAAAAAGACAATGAAGGTGGAGTTTAGGGGACAATGCAACATTTCAAGGGCTTGAAACAGCCATGGAAGAGTGAGAAGGGCAGTGAAGTGGAAGGAAGGGAAAGTTTCAGACACATGTGGCAACTAATGGCATTACGTGGGGAGAGGGGCAGAAACCACTAAATTCAGTTGTTGGTGGAATCCACGGCTTCTGAGACAGTGATTTCCATAAAGTTGGAGAGGCTGGAAAAGAGGCTTTGAGTGTAGGCTATTCTTTCAGGAAGCCTGTCAGAGAAAGGAAGGTGAGAGAGGTCAGGAGATGCAAGACAAATAAAACAGAGAGAAGCAAGAGAAATTCACTTAGGAGAAGGGACAGCTGCCAAACTGGCACTGGCATTGGGAACATACAGCACCATTTAGTCAATTACTGTCTTCTTAAGGGATCCGAGGCAACCATGCAAATCAGTATGTGTAGGCCAGCAAAAAAATGCATTCGACACATCTTCTGGAGTCTAATCTTCGGGACTGGGCTGGGATCATTTGGATTGGATTTCCTAAAGGTATCTTTAAGACAAATGAGAAGGCGGCAGAATGGTCCTGCCAGGCTTGCGAGGCAGGCACGCACAGTCTAAATAGAGAACAGAATAAGGCAAGAACAAGATGTGCTTGACTAAGAGAAGAAATAAAGCAAGAGGAGAAAACCCAACACAATAACATGGAGGTAAGGGTTAGGCGCCTGGCCGAGAGGACAGAGGAGTGGAAACAACACGGATCACTGTCCGTGTCCATGGCAGTTCCATGGGTGGAAGCCAGGGAGGGTTCTGTGACTGATTTGGGAGGCACAGATGATGCAAACCTTCACGAACCAGAGCAGATTCTGCTACTGTTCAAACAATCAAAACACAGGTAAGGCTGTCCGCCATGGAGAGGAAGCAACTGCAATGACAGAGGTGGGAAGGAACAAAGTGTTTAAGGGAAGAGCCCCCCTCACCAAGCATTTTAGTAAAAAGTAAGTAGGACTGATTGGAGAGCTCAGGCCATCTTCTCCTGGAATAAGTCTTCCCAAAATGGATAGCAGGGGGCAGTGAAATACAAAATGTAGATGTGAACAGGCATGGATCACAGAGTCATCAACAACTGAGAGCGGCAACCCTAAAAATGATTTGGGATGATTCACCCACAATGCTTTCTGAGCAGCTTGTCTGTGATCCACCCTAAGGGAGAGTGGAGGGCAAGGTTGAACCAGTAGACTATGCTCACAGAGCTTACACTCAAGCATGTGTTAACACACACAAAGACACAGACACACAGACACACACACACAGACAGAGACACACACACACAGACACACACGCCAGGCGAGAGCCTCTAAATGAAAAGAGGAAGAAGTCATCAACATCCAAGAGCTATGCAACCTACCTACTTGACAAACTCTCAGAAACTGAGAACAAAAATCTAACTTTTCTACAGCCCATCAGTTCTCATCCCACCCTATTCCACCCCCACTGTTCAGTCACTACACATGACAGGCATCTGCTTCTGACAAGCATGTGAACCTGGGGACCCCATACCTATGTTCCTATTTCTCATGTACTGCATTTATTTGGCAGACTAGCACAGTGGCTAACAGACCCTAGAGCCACGCTGCCTAGGTTCAAGTCTCGGCTGAGCCACTGGGAGCTACAAGACCTTTAGTGAGTTGCTCAATCTCTTGCCATGTCTCAGTTTCCTCACGTGTAAAATGGAAATGATGATGGCGCCTTCCTTGGGAGCTGTTGTATAGCTTAAGTGAGTTAGCCTATGTAAAGTGATTGGAGCAGAGCCTGGCACAGTCGGTACCCTGCAAGGACGAGTGACTCTTATCTCCCTGACCACTGGAAATTCTCTCCATGTGCCTCCCCCCTTACCCAAACCCACTGTCTTCTAAGAAGCTGACCTAAATACTCTATCTTCCATTAGTCTGCTTGTAAAGTCAATTCCAACACACCTATTTTCTGAGAGTCTATATTATCTTGTGCTCCAGGAAAACCAGGATGANCACTGGAGTGGGTTGCCATTTCCCTCTCCAATGGATGAAAGTGAAAAGTGAAAGTGAAGTCGCTCAGTCGCGACCGACCCCATGGACTGCAGCTTACCAGGCTCCTCAGGCCACGGTATTTTCCAGGCAAGAGTACTGGAGTGGGTTGCCATTGCCTTCTCTAAGTGACAGTAAATACTCACAGGTCTCTTCGGTAGAATTCATCTTGGCCAAGACATGTGTGCAAATATATGGAAGGATCCTGGGATATACCAAATATAGACTCTGAACCAGACAAATCAAAATGATTGGCCAAAGGAAACCCGAGGAAACATCTCATAAAGGCAACTGAAACTACCACGAGAGTGTGACTCTCTGAGTCTGCCTTTGTGTCCATCACCAGGTACTGTTCTCTTTTGTCCTCCTAAACTTTACTAGTTTCACTGCTTTCCATCTTTGTGGAATTCTTTTTCTGCAAAACTGAACAGCCAGGGCCTTGTCATTGACTACTCGTCGAGCGGCTAGGATTTGGTGTCCTCACTGCCACGATCTGACCTCAGTCTCTGGCTGGGAGCTGAAGTACTGCTTCAAGCCACTGTAGGCCAAGGCTACCCGGGATCACCTGAACCAGCAGTATCAGCATCACCTGGGAATTTTTTCTCAGGCCCTATTCTAGACCTACTGAGTCAGCAGTTTGGGGGCTTAGGGCACTAATTTGTGCTTTGATAAAAGCTCTCCAGATAAACCTAGTGGGTATCAACACTTGAGAACCACTGGTGTAGTGATGAAGGGTGTGACATCTGGAGCCAGATGGCTGTATTTCTTAGGGCAATTCATTTTCTTGTTTCCCATCTGTGAAATGGTAGCTGTACCAAACTCACAGTGTGGTAGTAAAGACTACATGAGCTAAAATCTTAGAATAATGCTTGGCCACTGTAAGTGCTGTGTAAACATTTAGTTGATCATGACGATGATGCTGATCCTCTTTATAGGTATTATTTTCATTTTTTCCACCCACAGGCTATGTTTCACAATGGCTTTGTGTTTACCAGGAGATCTCTTCTAATATATTATTTTCCATGGCTCAAGGCAGTATTTCTCAGCATGTGCTCCATGGACCATTTGCATCAGATCACCTGTGATGCTTATTAAAATGCAGATTTTTAACTTCTCTCCAAACTTAGAGCGATGATCAGAATTCTCTAGTGACAATTCTGCATCCAGAAATTTCAAAACCACTGCTCTTGGATAACAAAGACTATGATCTTCATTTTGCAAGTGGGCACAGAAGGCACAGGGGTAGCATGTGCTCAGGGAAATCCAGAATCTCAGGAAGACTGGGAGTAAGAACTGGATTTCTGATTTTGTGTTATATTGACAGATTATGCTGCTTCTTTGTGGCTTTATTTGCTTTATTAAGAATTTTATTTGGGTTGTGTCATTTTGTTTGCATTACTGAACCTAAAAATAACATTTACCTTATAAAGCTAGAACTATCAAGGATGATGAGTTCCTGGAAAATATACCTGGACTATTACCCATGACTCAGCTAAAACTGTTTCAGTTGTGGCTGTATCTAATACATCACTCTTGTGTTACAGATGAAGCAAAAGGGCTCAAGAGGTTGAGAAAAATTGTCAAAAATCACATGACCAGATATCAGCAAAGTGAAAAGTAGAGCCAACTGCCAATCCAGTGTTCTCTCACCAAATCACACTGTCCTAGTTCTTGCTGATTTAAATGATTTAAAGCAGCACTTAAAATTTTAAGACAATTTTTTACAGCTCACATAAAATATGGTCTCAGCAGGTTTTTTTTTTTTTACTTTTATTTCATTTAAACATATGCTAATATACATCTTCCTTTTAATTACAGTGATAAATTGATAATATCTTGACAACTAATAATTCAAAGCTCCATTGTATATTGGTTTTTCATCAGTTCAAAATGGACTGTTCTAAAGCAATTAGATTGACTTTTCGAACTGTGATGAAATGGTTTCAGCTTTTTCACACAGGGCATACAGGTCATGCATACAGTCTCTGTTTACAGTCAAGTTCCCACACAGTATTAATATGTGTTTAGATAACTTAGCTCTTAATTTGAGGCCATGCATGGATATTTATCTTCTCTACAAATCATGTTCATGTAATTGGTGGTAGGACATAAGTGCTACTCATCAAGTAATCATGATCACTTGATTAACTTACCAAACAACTTTCTTTTTGTCTCCATTGTTTGAACTTTTTATATTATATATGAACTTCATCTTAATGCAGTCATCTTTTCCCATTTCTCTTTCCTGCTAAGTTTCTTTTCATCATACCCTCAGCTGGTTCACTACTATCTACTACCTAGTTAATTACTCCTCATTTGTTATATCTCAGCTCAATCATTACCTCCTCATAGAAGTCTTTTTTTCCCTTTATCTCTTTATATAAGAATATCCTTGACCCTATATCCTTCACTCTTTATAAATTTACAGTATTTATTTCTTCATGGCACTTATGACAATATGTAATTTAAAATTTTGCTTATTATCTCTCTTTAAACACACCTGACTGTGAGGTCCATGTGTCTATCATGCAGATGTTTGCCCCAGTACCAAGCACAATGTCTGATACACAGTAGAGACTCAATCAACATTTGTTGAATGAGTATGTCTTTGAGTTGGTGTGGCATTCTATAGTCTGCTTAGAGGGCTATGAGCTTGTGTTGTATCTTGGTCCTTATAAAAAACTTCTTTTGGCTGATCTCCTTCACTGATGGATAATAACACAGACATAGGGTTGTCTACCTAGTCAGTTAGTCACTTTCACTCTAGACTTGTAAATGGACCAGACCTCCTAGACCATTTGGACCATAGCACCTTATTGTGAGTGAACCTAGGTTTTCTAGATCATTCTAGACCATAATGTGCTATCTTTCAGAGCCTGTATTCTGTGGTAGCCTCTGGTCACACGTGGTTATTGTAGCTAGTATGAAGGACCAAATGCTGAGAGTATAAAATACACATTTTATACCTATTTTGAGGATTTAGTACAAAAATGTAGACTACCTCATTAATAACTGCTATATTGTTTACTTATTGAAATAAAATTTGGATAAACTGGAATAAACAAAATATATTATTACATTTTATTTCACCTTTTTCTTTTAAAATGTGCTATTGGAACATTTAAGATAATATATGTTGATCTGTGACAAGCATTATATTTCTATTGGATGATGCTCTTCTAAACCTAACTAGTTCACCTTTGTTGTTTGGCAATGTAGATGGAAAGTGATCCCCTAAAGGTTATGACAAAATTGCAGGCATCTCTCATAGCTTGCTCCAATCTTGTTAGACATGCACTGAGAGAAGGACTAGCACTCCTGGAGAGGGGCTCAGGTGCAATTTTGGTACTCTCTCAATGTCCAAGCATGAGGCTCACATACATCTTATGTTCCAAGACACAGAAACTTTAAATATCTTGCTAGTTGTCATATATATTGCTTAAAATAATACTGGGATCAGAACCCAGGTCTTTCAATTACACCGAGTCACTGAATTACTTATAGAGGGACCTATTAATAAAATTATACCTTCCTTTTCAAATGTAATACTAGCAAATTTTAAAGAATTGTTAATAAATTATATAGGTTCTATAAAAAATCAATTAATGAGGAAATGACACTGCAGTCTTCAAATAGAAAATCATATTGTATATTCTAATAAATTAAACAAATAGAAAATCATATTACTATTGCCATATGCCCTATACCAGAGGATTAACCTGGATGACCTTTATTTAGCAAAGGAATATACTTTGCAAAGCAAAGTCAAAACAAGTCAGATATGAACATGAACTCTACTTGTGAATAAACACAAATCTCATAACCATTCTCTGCAAAGCTATAAAAGCTCTCTTGGAGACCCAACACTGCAGTTTCAAAAACTGGTTGCTATGTCTTATTCCAAAAGCCATCACCACTGACACATCAGGCACACATATCTTCTTAGAGAAGGAGACAGATTTAAAAATAATTAGCTTCCTTATCATGATCTTATGATTCATTCATTAGTTTACCAATTAGCACCACTCATCTGTGTATTCTAGGTGGTCAAGATACTACAGTGACCAATGCAGGCAAACTTTTGCTCTTTGGAACTTAAATTTTCATCCTTCGATATTTTCTCAATAAGGAGAATGAAATGATAAAGCAAATCTAAGCCATGCTATCTTAGAATGCCATAGGTGGCTTTTTTTAAAGTTTGGAATTGGAATGACTTTGAGACTTTCTATCTTGTGTCTTTCTTGGGAAATTTGAAAATGGACGTGTATATGGAAGATGGAGGTGCCATAAGACACTACATATCCAGTTTTTGAATGAAAATGTCAGAAGACCTGGTTAAAGCTTCAAATAAAACCATTCGACTGTGTTAAGGGAATTTCCAATCTTTTTTTTTGNTCATTCACTTAGTGCTAATCACTGGGATAAGGTAGAGTTTCTACATTTCAGGGATGAGCCGGAGTGAGAGGAAGGAGGGGCAGGAGAGGGGGTTTGAGAGATATGTAACTCATGTGAGGATAGCACTGCAGTCTAGCCCATTCATATCCGGATGAGTATACTCGCAGCTCTTATGGACCACTTTTTTTTTTTTTTTAAGTTCATTATCCCTCCTCCCCAACTTGATCACGCCCCATGAATCCACCGCAGTTTAATCAGCATAATGAAATGCCAGCCAAATAAAGTTCTTCCCGGTGATGTACGGCACCCCTGTGCACTGACGGTGTGGATGGACAGCTGCGTCCTACCTCGTTAAGGCATGATTCCCAGCTAGGAACGTCCTACATCTTCTCCGCCTCCTGCGGACCTACTAAGCTCTCTCAGTCGGGGAGGTGGACACTGGTCCATCAGTCACCAGGAGGCTGCCCATTGTGGTGGGCTCCCGGGGGTGCAGCCGGCCAGAAGCGTTACCATGGCTGCAGGCTGAAGCGTCTGTGGTAGGCAGGCTGGGTGAGCAGGCAAGCTGGGCATCACATCCCCCGCAGTGCAGGCTTCATGCTCCCCGCTCTGTGCGTGCTCTGGCAGTAACCCCACCTGGCTGCCTGCGTGGCAGGGGCCAATGCTGATCTGAGAGACAGAGCAGCATGAGTCACGGCCAGGGCTCTCGAGAGCGCCCCCTAGGACAGCTGTCACAGCCCTTCCCTGGACCAGGCTCCTTTTTTAACTCCTTGTTTTCTAGACAAAGCTTAGTGCCAGATAGGAGCAGCAGTCTGTTTTCCACTTACAGACTCCAAAGAATCTGGCTGTTTCTGAAGTTCCCCAGTGACAACAACAACATGGGAAGCAGCAGGCAGCATCGGGAAGTAGATGGAGTAGTGAAGGGATGTGGAGTGGGGAGGAGATGAAGCCAGAATGAGGAGGTCTGGCAGCTCCCAGGAAATGCAAAAAGGACATTCTCAGGGTTTCAGGTGCACTGAGATGTGGTAGCAGACTGAAAGCGTCACACGTGCTCTTCCAGAAAATGATTCCACACCCCCAAGCTCTCAGAGAACTTAAACCTTCCCTGTAATGTCAGAACCTACCTGCTTAATACTTTAAAAATTAGGTGATGGAAAGAAAAATTATTGAATGCTTCAGCCCCCCTTCCCATATGTACTTTCTATCAATATGGGCTCAAATCCGATTTCCATTATCCAATATCTTTTTTTTCAAGAAAAAACAAAACAAAACACTTTTTAATGGAAATTATATTTCATGAGGACAAAAGTGTCTCATCCCAAAATAAGGAAACTCAGATAAAGACTGAGGAAATATATGGAGAGAGATTTGAAGATGGTATTAATATGGAAGCATCATGATTGGTGGCACATACTTTCACTAAGTGGGTTCAAACCCCAGCTCTACCACTTACCACCACTGTGACCTTGGGAAAGAAAGTCCCTTAACCTCTCTGACCCTCAGTTTCAACACAGAGAAAACTCCCTCAAAGGGCTGTTATGAGGTTTAAATGAAAGACATCTATATAAAGTGTTACTGGCACAGTTTTTTGTATATAACAAACACTCCATACAGACTACCTGCTATTATTATTGCCCACATGACACAGATGTTTATGACAGATCCTATGGTTACAAGGCTAGTGGGATACAGCAGAATCTGTGTTGAGTATGCTTCTCTCCTGCACAAGGCACAGACACAGTCACACATGTTTGTGTTAATCATTTCATTTCATTCTTAGCAGAAGTTTAATTTCCTTTCTACTATATACTAATTTATCTTTGGGAGACTGAAATAGAATTTCTGAGTGAGGTGTATGATTGATATAGGGGCAGGAGCTACCCTCTGTGAAACAATTACAACTGAGAAATTCTGTACTATGAAATAAGATCCCTCTTTAAACTCCATCAGGCTCAAGGCTAGCCTGTATAGTTAAGATTAGATCAAGGGCCAGGGAAGCTTCAATAAGAGGGAAAAGTCAACATGAAATACCCCCACTGGTAACAGGTGAGAAATTCACAGGACAGATGAAAAGCCAAGAACGTCAGCCTTTAGACAGGTAGTCGGTTGGCTAAAATGGGACGTGCTGAAAAGGGGCTTCCGGGAGCCCCATTTGGGCAGGGAAAAGTATCATAGCCTCAAGCCAAAGAGAAGTGGGAGAACTGGAAATTCTCAACCCACCAGAAAATGATAGATGTTCACCCTTGTCCAGAGCCCTTTAGGGGGAAAGAAACAGCACAGCTATTAAAACTGTAGCCCCAGGGAGGATGTCTGTATTTACAGTACCCTACATGGTGTGGGAACCATAAGCCAAGACATTATCACCAGTATTGGTCCATGATCCGTTAGGGTACTGGCAGATTAAGTGGAGAAATATTTGTAGGGCCACATTCACAAGCCAGGGCACAACCCAGAAGGCAAGATTCCTTCCCTCTCTCTTTCATTCCCTTACATACATACATATACACACACACCCCCACCACATACTCTCTCAACTAGAAATGAGTTCACAATAAAAAAGTAAAAATCAATAACTACACATAACAAGGAAAAAGAAACCACCCAAAATACCATGAAGGAGCATCAGCAGATACAAGATATGGGAGAATTAACCCCCCAGAAACTGCAGATAAGAGAACAATCTAAAATGGACCATAAAATAAATTTTCGTTCATTATCAAGATAAATGAGCAAAAATTCTAATAAAAGAACAAGATATGCTGAAGAAAAGACAAAGTACATTTGAAAAGAACCAAATTGAACTTCTAAAAGTGAAAAATATGATTGCCAAACTTAAAGTTTAAACCTCACTGTTAAACAGACACAGCTAAAGAGAAAATTAGTGAACTAGCAGCAGGACCTGAGGAAATCACAAGGAACCATGTTTCACAAGGTGTGATCTGTAGACTGACAGCATCATCAGGGAGTTGGTTAGAAATAAAGAATCACAGGCCTTACACCATGATTGATGAATCAACACTTGATTCTGACAAGATCCCCAGGTGATCTGCAAGAACACGACAGTTGGAAAAGTGCTCATGTAGAATGCAATACATAGAGACAGAGACAGGAGAAAAAGAACAAGAAGATTCAGTGCACCTCTAATATGAGCATCAGAAAAAACAGAACTAGCTCAAAATTGGGATGACAAATTTTAAAAGACTGTATAAGCCAAAGGCTACCAAGTATATGACCACATCTATATCAGGCTTCCCTGGTGGCTCAGTGGTAAAGAATCCACCTGCAAGGCAGGAGGCCTAGGTTTGATCCCTGGGTGGGGAAGAGCCCCTGGAGAAGAGAATGGCAATCCACTCCAGTATTCTTGCCTGGGGAATCCACATGGAAAGAGGAGCCTGGCAAGCTGCAGTCCATGGGGTCGCAAAGAATCGGATGCGACTGAGCGACTAAGCACAAACATATGTTGGGGGGAGGGGCTAATTCTCCTCTTTTTATACCTACTGGAAAAAGTCCCTTTTTTTGATCCTCATACAAAATGATATTTTTGCTTTAAAAAGGTATTCATTGGTCAATGAAATCACTGGATTTGCACCTACACTGATGGAAGTATACAATGTGCCTAAGAACACTGCACAGTGCCAGGCACTGAGCAGGTACACAATAAATACATACTGAATAGATATATAATTAAACAACTAGAAAATAGCTCTTGCAAAGAGAGCACCTGGCATAATACAGGCCATGAAGAAGCTACTGTATGTTTGAGTTAAATGAAGAGGCTTTAAAAGTAGAGATTATTCTGTCTGAAAAATATGTTAATGAGTGCTTACATTAATATTTCCTGATAGAGCATTCATCAATTCACCCCCACTGCCCGTGCTCACTACATTCAATAATGGCCAATAAGAAGTCATATGTTAAGATCTGTTTGTTGATAAAAACCACTAAAAAAACAGGATGAAGTTTTCCGTATATGTTTTTTAAATAAGTCAGCCCATGCTTGAGGTCACATCAGGGCACATTCTCTTCAGTGGCAGGGGCTACACAAGTATGTTCTGGAGGGCCTCCCTCCCACCGCCACCCAGTTATAAGATGGCAGAACAAGGCTTTCAGAAACAAAGAGCTATTTTAAGAACTGCAGTTAATCTCTCTCCTATAAATCCTCTCCTTTTTAAAAACTTGACATTCATTAGAAGCTGGGGGCGGGGTGTATTGCCTTCAAAAACATTCACAAACTAAAAAAATAAGAAAAGGTAAATGGATTCATCCCCTTGACCCTACTTCTTTCTAACACATCCCATTGAGCTCCATTTATCCCATTCAAACTTTTAACTTTCCAGCATACAAAAAAAAGCCATTAATATTAAAAATGCAAAAGATTTTTCTCATTTCGGTCTAGTGTTGATCATCTGCTTTTCCCATTGGACACAAGCTCATGAGGGGAAAGAAGACACTGTGTTCACCATTACATACCAACCACCTAGAACAGTTACCTGTCTATCCCAATTCAAGGTTTCATATCTATATTGTGAAAGTAATGAATGAACAAGAACCTTAGATGTGGGATAATTTCTTAGACCTAATAGGCTATTTCATGCCATATGCCCCGACAGGAAACTCTACAGAATACTCAATTTAGTCATGAAGAAATGGCACATTAAAAACAAAAACCTGAATTTAGATATAGCTCATGAAACTTCCATGACTTTTACTCATCACTATAGGTTAGACACTGGTGCTAGGTTGTGTGTGGCAGAGTTAGAAGAGGAATAACAGACAACATATATGTCAGGACAAAAGCACGTAAATAAATATCACGTGATGGTATCAGGAATCGGAACTGGGCCTGGAACACAGTGGGCATTCAATGATAGTAAATCAAAGACATTTTCAACTTCATTCTATCTAGCATGATGTCACACATCTTAAAAAAAAAGTATTCAATTGATTAATCAGATGCTACATTTAAATCTAAAAGGAAGACTATCCCCCCAAATCGACTGTCTTCCATTCCCTTAAAATCTGAGGCACCAGTGTGATCGCATTTAGCTCCATGATGAAGACGGAACTACAAAATAAGTGAAGAGGAGGCTATTTGTTCATTCAGAGGTCAAGATGAGGCTGTGAAAAGTGGAGAGTGCGTAAACAGAGGGACGGCCACCTTGTGTTGCCAAAGTGGGTACAGTGAGTTTTGTGTGTTCCTGCAGGAGTGCATCATGGAGGTGATTGTGTCTCTAGAGTTAGTTAAAAGGTGTCTTCAGAGGCTGGAGTGGAGATGAGTGCTTCTTTAGAAAAGCCAGGGAACAGTAGCCCAAGAAAGCTGTGGGTAATGAGGCTAGGAAGTAAATACAAGTGAAATCCTGGCTGGACTTTGAAGGGGGGAAAATCCTGGACTGGATTGACAGAAGGGATTATGAGAAAGAGTTTGAGTGCTGGGCTGGTGTCAGCACCTGAGACTGATATCATCGTTTTAACAGTGATGGTTGGTAGAGGTCTATGCTAGGAATCTCTAAAGGACAAGTCTACAATACTTAACATAACAAATTCTAAGGAAGTGATAACTGAAACAGAGAAGACATGGATTAACAGAAGGCATGGCAAAAATGTGACAACTGATGCAAGAGCAGAAATTCTTAAGAATATCAATGAGTGACTCTTACAAAGAGAACAGCTCCAACAGAAAAAGATTGTGATAGAAAGAAGAGCAAAATTTCCAGTATCAGAGATCCTATGGGAATGAACCAAGAGAATAAATTAGAGGACAGGTAAGAAGAGCTAGCTACTACATACACATAAGTAATTTAGCCCATGAAAACATCTCCTGGAGCCTCAGGCAAGTCCCCTCGCTGTCACCCCTCTGAGTGGAAAATGGTCAGATGTAACTTGTCCAGACAGCACAACTGTATACAAAATGCAAAATGACGACAAACTGGAACTAGCTTGCAATAGACTTGAGTAGAAAAAGAATTATCTGACATGTTTGGTTACTCAAACAGTTATAAAGAGACTTTTAATGCTGACTTAGCTGGTGATCACTTTTTACTATGGCGTCTTCAAAGAAAATGAATATGCAAGTTTTAGCATCAGTGAAGTATGCTTTAATCTGATAAGAACAGATATTACATTTGATCCTAGCCAAAAGGCCAAGAAGCAATGAAGTATGCTTTAATTGAACAGTATCAAGGATGCTAGGGCTGGCCTGGCCACAGCTAAGCAGGTTTCCTCTCCGGGGGCAGATACAAGATCTCGACGGAGTTGTGAGCTCTGTCTGAATCTCACCTTTCTCAAGGGCCATGCTCCTATAAGCTGCTTACTATCAAGTTTTTGGTAAGCAACTTCTGTTTTCCCACAAGATTACACTTGTAGAGACGCCTTCTCTCAATTCTGAACCACACTTCAACCAGCCTTCTAACACTGCAGCGTCACGTTGTTTCCCCTTCCCTCTTGGTCTCAGTATAGAGCAACCTGTGAAATACCTACATAGGGTGGAAACACTCTGTAACTAGTCAAGACTATAATTCTCTGGGTGTGGATACATCCAGTTTGGGGCACAGATGGAGCCCCCCAGAACATACCTGAACAATAATTCATGGGATTCCATTTCCTGGAACCTCCGTGCTCTAGACCCCAACAACTTTCCCTTCCAGCATCTTTCCCCTTGAAATACCTAGACTTAATGACACATCCTCTTGAGAAATTTGTATGCAGGTCAGGAAGCAACAGTTAGAACTGGACATGGAACAACAGACTGGTTCCAAATAGGAAAAGGAGTACGTCAAGGCTGTATATTCTCACCCTGCTTATTTAACTTATATGCAGAGTACATCATGAGAAACGCTGGGCTGGAAGAAGCACAAGCTGGAATCAAGATTGCCGGGAGAAATATCTATAACCTCAGATATGCAGATGAAACCACCCTATGGCAGAAAGCGAAGAGGAACTAAAAAGCTTCTTGATGAAAGTGAAAGAGGAGAGTGAAAAAGTTGGCT
>SJYV01051764.1:358765-494439 GCA_006410875.1 Neotragus pygmaeus
TTGGAAGGAATGATGCTAAAGCTGAAACTCCAGTACTTTGGCCACCTCATGCGAAGAGTTGACTCATTGGAAAAGACTCTGATGCTGGGAGGGATTGGGGGCAGGAGGAGAAGTGGACGACAGAGGATGAGATGGCTAGATGGCATCACTGACTCGATGGACGTGAGTCTGAGTGAACTCCGGGAGCTGATGATGGACAGGGAGGCCTGCGATTCATGGGGTCACAAAGAGTCGGACACGACTAAGCGACTGAACTGAACTGAATGACACATCCAATTAGATTCATTCTTTGCTGTCCTCAAGAACTCTGTAGTTATCTTTTTCTCCAACATTTGGTGGGGGCAGGGGAGCGGGGGAGAGTTCTCCAACATTTTTTAATGATTTAATAACTTTTATTTTTGGCTCTGCTGGGTCTTCATTGCTGCGTGGGTTTTTTTCTAGTTGTGGCAAGCAGGGGCTACTCTCTGGCTGTGGTACATGGGCTTCTCGTGGTGGCTTCTCTTAATGCAGAGCACAGCACAGGCTCTAGAGCGTGCAGGCTTCAGCAACTGCGGTGTGAGGGCCCAGTAGTTCTGGCTACCGGGCTTTAGCTGCTCTGTGGCATGTGGGATCTTCCCAGACCAAGGGTCAAACAAATGTCTCCTGCATTGGCAGGCAAATTCTTTACTACTGAGCCACCAGAGAAGCCCTATTTTTAAATTTTTAATATGAAATTTTTCATATGTGCAGAAGTGGTACAGGAGTACAGTTAACTCCTGCACACCTTCAAAAATGTACAATATTCTCATTTCACTTCACCTACTCTGGTCCCTATTTTATTTGCACATGTGCTGATTATTAAAAGCAAACCCCAGACATCATATGATTTTGAGACATAAGGCCTGGGACCCTTTGCTGCAGTGCTTGCACCCAGACAAAGGTCTCAAGTAATAAAATACAAAGAAATTGTAAAGGACTACAAATAACTGCATGCATACACAGTTAGAGCAAATTATGGATAAAAAGATACAAAAAGACCCAAAACCCAGCAGCCACTTAGGAGCAAAAGCAGGGTTCTGCACATGCAGCTTTCACACGTCACCACCGAAGAGGTGGACAAACCCCCTAAGCCACTCCTCCAGCCCGACCCCTGGTCACACCCCTTCCCTCACCCCATACAAGGAACCAGCTCACTTCCCATCACCCTCAGGCAGCAGGTAAGGGAACCTGCTGCTTGTTATCACTCCCTGCTGCTGCCACAGGAGCCCCACTAAAGCCTTGCCTGAATCTCGTCTGGCCCCTTCATCAATTTCTGTTGATTAAGGAGGCCAAGAACACTGGTTGGTAATAATTTCACCCATAATTACTGCAGCAAATATCCCTAACTCAGGGTTTCTCAACTGTGGCACTACTGACATTGAGATTGGAGAATGCTTTGTTGCAAGGGACTGACATGTGATCATAGGGTGTTTAGCAATGTCTCTGACCTCTACTCACTAGATGCCAATACCACCACAAGTTGTGACAACCGAAAATGCCTCCAGACATTGCTAAATGTTCCCTAGGGGGAGAAACACGACTCTCTAACAGGTGAGGACTTTAAAAAAAAACCATGACCATAATACCTTCATCACATCCAACAAAATTCACAGTAACTCCTTACCACTATCTAATACCATGTTTGTGCTCAATTTTTTACAGCTGTCCGCAAAGTATCTCTTTACATTTGATTTGTTTGAATCAGTATCCAACCAAGGTTCACACACTGATTTGGTTGGTATGCCTCAATCTATAAACACTGACCTTTTTTTTTCTTTAATGGCATTTATTGGTTTAAGAAACTGAATCACAAGATCCCTGCAGAAATCTCACAATCTGGACTTGGTCAGTTGTATCCTTATGACATTATTTAACATGTTTCTCTATGCCTATTTTTCCTAGAAGTGTTGAAAAAGTGTTATTGTTCAGTTATATCTAACTCTTTGCAACCCCATGGACTGTAGCCTGCCAGGCTCATCTGTCCATGGAATTCTCCAGACAAGAATACTAGAGTGGGTTGCCATTCCCTTCTCCAAGGAATCGTTCCAACCCAGGATCTTACCTGGGTTTCCAGCGTTGCAGGCAGATTCTTTACCATCTAAGCCACCAGGGAAGCCACGTCTGTTTCCTAAACACTGGAAGTTAAATCCAGGGGCACATGCACACTCATACTCAATTTCACTTGGAGAGAATATTTCCCAGGATGTGTTGTCTGCTTACTAGCCCATGACATTAAAGGGCACACAATGTCTGCTTATCTTTCTTTGTGTGATGTTAAGAATGATCCATGTGGTCCAGTGAGATCAGCCTGGTTCCTCCCCATGACCTTCTCTCTCATCTTTCACTTCATGTCTCAGCAGCCATGGATGATCTTTGCCCAGAATCATTAAGTCATTAAGAGCTGAAAAATGGTGTTTTTCTTCTAAGTTCATCATTCCTTCTACATTTACTAGCACATCAACAATTTGGTAATTCTGGAACACAGTTCAAACAGGAAGGCAGGATAAACGCTTGGTTCATTCCCTATGCGTGTACTCAGTTGTTCAGTGGTGTCCAACTCCTTGTGACCTCATGGACTGTACCCTGACAGGCTCCTCTGTCCATGGAATTCTCCAGGCAAGAATACCGGAATGGGTTGCCATTTCCTACTCCAGGGAATCTTCCCGACCCAGGGATCAAACCTACGTCTCTTGCATCTCCTGCACTGGCAGGTGGATTCTTTACCACTGTGCCACCTGAGAAGCCCATCTTTCCCTATACTCAGCAACATTCAGAGTTGGGGTGGGGGGAGGGGTGTGCCTTAGCAACTGCCAGAAGTGACCAATGAGATTTCTTTTTTCAGTTGCCAGTATGAACTCATGAATGGATGTGTTTCAAGCCATTGTAGTCTTTTTGATGTTTATTATTATCCCATTTTAAGCCAGGAGAACCCCCTCTACCAGACAGTCTTGCCAGAAAAGTCTGCTACTTTCCAGTTTATGGGGGATAGAAAAGCACCACCCACCACCAGCCCTATGGAAGAAGCAAAGAGACAAACGTGTTCCTTTATTTTGGTTCCTGCGTGGCTAGCAGTTCTTTGTGAGGATCCTCTGTTAGTCAGAATTTTGAAGGACATCCCCAGGAACCAAAGAGTCGGTCATACTTCTTTTCTGAATTGAAGACACTGAAAATCATTTCCAAACCCTCAGAGATCATGAGCCACCTGGCCCTCCTACTCTGGGTCCTTCAGCTCTGATCTCTTTTGACTCTTGCCAATCGCCCTCTTTGGTGCTATCTGAACTTTGCCCTTGGAAAATGAGCGTAAGTGCAATAGCCACGCTTCATAGTACTGACTGCAAAGTTGACTGATGAATAGAGTCCCAGATGTTTAATATAATTTTGAATCTTTAGCCAAATAATTTCCATGTTTGCTGGAAAATCTTCCAAGCAAGTAAGAAATGAAGAGTTCAGGGCTCCAATTTACGGGCTCTCTAACAAATCTATTCCCCCTTTCTCATCTTCTCCCAGGAAAGGCATGAATTTGCCTCAGTTAGAAATGACTTACTGAACGGAGATTCAGCACTGCCACATTGGCTTACACTAAGAGGCGCTGTAAGAAGCAGTCACAGGGAAATCCCCAGGGCCACCACATCACACGGGGTCTCATTTTGGGGAACCCCATGTTGAAACTCCTCAGGACTCAGTACCAGAAAACTGAGTCTTCTCTGAACATATTTTTCTGGATTTTTCTTCTCACAGGACTGAGCCTCTTACAACTGTCCATACTCTTCATTTTATTTTGGCAGCTAGGAGGCTAAGGATTCCAAATCCACCACTGGCTGGCAATTTAACCAGAGCTTATTGGTTTTTACCATTAACGCTGCCTCTATTTCCCTACTTTGACACGCCCTTTATCCATATTTCTCATTTATTTTTATCATTTTAGTATTGTAATTATCTCTAAAGTAAGCCATCTTGATTTATCTTGAAATAAAGTAGAATATAACATATATATTTTTAATATCTCTAGAGGTAGCTTCTAAATTCAAACTAGATGGGGGAGACCCTATAACCTTAATCCACTTGAGTTTAGCTTTTTCTTTTTTGGCCACAAAGAATGGCTCACAGGATCTTAGTTCCTTGACAGGGATTAAACACAGGACCCAGCAGTGAAAGTGGAGTCCTAACCACTGGAACATCAGCAAATTCCCTGCCCTTAGCTCTTGTTAGCCCCTTTTCTCCTATGAATAACTTATTCTTTAAAAAAAAAAAAAAATCCCCAAGACATATAAATACTCACCTGTAAGAGCTACTGACCACATGTCTCAGTTACTCCTTTTTGAAGTTTTACCAGGTGTTGCCCACATACTCCTACTNTTTTGAACTGTGGTGTTGGAGAAGACTCTTGAGAGTCCCTTGGACTGCAAGAAAATACAACCAGTCCATCCTAAAGGAGATCATTCCTGGATGTTCATTGGAAGGACTGATGTTGAAGCTGAAACTCCAATAATTTGGCCACCTCATGCAAAGAGTTGACACATTGGAAAACACCCTGATGCTGGGAAGGATTGGGGGCAGGAGGAGAAGGGGATGACAGAGGATGAGACAGCTGGATGACATCACCAACTCAATGGACATGGGTTTGGATAGACTCTGGGAGTTGGTGATGGACAGGGAGGCCTGGCGTGCTGTGATTCATGTGGTTGCAGAGAGTCAGACACGACTGAGAACTGAACTGAATGGAGAAACACACAGCTATTGTCCTCCACAAACCAGCTTAAAAAACAAAATCTGGCCAAATACCTGATTAAATGATAAACAAAAACCCCAAGCAAGCAGACCTTTAAAACACACACACACAAACGTACAAGTTACTGAGATAATGTTATTCTAAAGCAGAAAACCAAAATAAATAAATGAAATATTCATGTCAAAATCATAAGGGGTGTTCTTTTGAGAAGAGAGAACTGCTCATCAGAAATCAATGTCAGGACAGCTTGAATTCAAAGCATCAGCACAGTGGGATTGTACAAAGCCTTCTCATTTTTTCCAACGATGCAGGAAAACAGCCTGACAATAAAAATTCCTGAATTCTTAGGAGGCGGTACAACAATGCCGTTAAGAGTGCAGACTATACTGGTGTTTGTATTAGTACAAAATATTATGGAAAGTTATACAAAAAACTAATTATAATGGTTCACTTTAGAGAGAGGCACTGGGCATGGGGAGGGTAGGTGACTTTTTTTTTTTAATTTTTTAACCTTTTGCGTTGCTTGAATTTTTTGTCATGGATTTTTTCAAATAAATTTTTTTAATGTAAAGTGAATCTGGAGTCAGGGAAACCCAAGTTAGACTCTTGTCACTGCCAACTATGAGTTCCATGATCTTTACCAATAGGCTTCATCTCTTTAGGCCTCAGTATTCTCATCTGTACTATGGGCCCAAATATAGTACCAGCCTCACAGAAATTTTAGGAGGACAATAATATGCATTAGCGTGCCTTGCAGGGCCCCCAAGTACATAGTAGGTGCTCAATAAAGGGTTATAATACACACCTAAAAAGTATTGGTAAAGGAAACAATCCATCCTTAAAACTAAATACTTATGCCCATTATCTTGTAAATAACCTATAATGGAATACAATCTGCAAAAACACTGAATCACTATGCTATACACCTGAAACCAACACAATATGATGCAAACCGACTCTTAAGGAAAAAAAGTAAAAACAAGACAATAGTAATGCAGAAAGTGGTGGGGGGATGTAGAAGATATGCAAATGCCTTTATTACAACTATCTATTTGCCATCAGCAGGAAGAGATTATGTTAAACCACCATCTTGAAAAATACGAAAGCTATAAAGTCCATCTGAAAGAAAAGCTTTAAATTTCTCAAAAGCAGAGCCTAAAATCCTGTGTTTCCAAGCAGTTCCATCTGCCTGGGAAAGTTCTTAGCCAAAAAGCAGCCTCCCCTTACCCTCAGCCCAGAGGACAAAGTATGGAGGACTCTGCCAAGATGAGCAAGAAACTAAGGCTGACAGATCTCATTTTCTCCTCTCGCAGAGCTTCACAGATGCTACACACAGGAATCTTATTTCTCAGGATCTTACTGAAGTACAGTTTCTGACTCAGCAGGTCTGGGCTAGAGGGGAGTCTGAGTCTCTACAACTCTAACAAGCTCCCAGATGATGCTGGCAATGATGATGATGCTACTGGTCCATGGACCACACTCAACACAGCAGGGTCCCCCTGACCCCAGGCTGTGATATTCTCTCCCCTGGTAACAATCTGACCAATTCTTCTAAAACAATGGTTCTCTACTGGGAGCAGTTGTACCACTCCCCTACCCAACAACAAGGGACACTGGGCAAATGTCTGGAGACATGCTGGGTTATCACAAGATGCAGACAGCTACTGGAATCTACGGGCAAACGCCAGGGGTGCTGCTAAACATTCTGCAATTCACGTAACAGTCCCCAAACAAATAATTATCTGCTCCTAAATATGAACAGTGCTGAGGCTAAGAAACCACATAACCTCAAATAAACAGAAAACATGAATCAAGTGCTCTCAATTCACTGGGAGACTACAAATCATAATTTTAGAAGTGGGTCATCGATCCAACATGGTCCTTTCCTAGACTAGATCTGAGGCAAGAGGTGGGGCAGTGGTGGCAAGAAATTCGCAGAAAGAACAGGATGCTCTGTCTGGGCAAGGGGTCACCAGGTCACAGTCTACGTTTTGTTTAAGATCAAGTATATGTGGTTCAATAAGCCAGTGGGTGATCTACTAAGCATTAAAAGCATTTTACCATTTTTCTTTTTGGCCATGCCATGCAGCTTGTAGGATTTTAGGTCCCCGACTAGGGACTGAACCCAGGCCCTCAGCAGTGAAAGCACAGAGTCCTAACCACTGGACCGCCAGGAAATTCCCAAACTTTCTACCATTTTGAGGAATGGCAATTTAAACAGGACTACAGCTCTATTTAAGGGACCTATAATTTAGACTGTAAGTTCACTGAAGGCAGGGCTGTATCCAGATTTGTTCATCCACACTACAGCACCCAATATACAGCACTCAAATATCTTGATGAATCCTGTAGATTCAAAACTACAACAAATTCCAAATGTGCTTGAACAGACACAGAGACTAAACAGTGGTATTATTTGTCATCACCATAAAAATTATTAATAACAACTATCTATCATAAAGCATGCATGGTATTGCATAAAGTAGAAAGGGCTCTAGAATCACCTAGACCTCAACCCAAATCCAAACCCTCTCTTTCACTTGCTATATGGTCTGGGACAAGTTACCACTGTGTCCATGCCTGTAGAATGGGTACAATAATCCTTTTCTTTGAACTGTTTTGAAGTGACATAGTGTAATATATACTTAAATACTTGGTAGTTGGCACAGAACAGTTGCTACTTAACCAGTATTTCCTATCAGACTACAGGACTAGAGTAAAAAATCCAGTGAAGTCTCATGGTGCTGATTTCTATACACAAAAACATGTTAAGAATTTCACCCAAGGACAGGAAGCCTTAGAATCCTTTTCCTTTCAACCAAAGGCCTTCATCCCTTAGGCATATGGAGTAATCAAAGGATTGTACACCTGTAATTTTGCAATGGCCATTAGGGGCCAGGTAGTGAACAATGATCAACAGTGAAGGAGACCTCTTTGTCAGGGGACTATCTCAGGGCTGATCAGCATTGGACCACCACTGAGCCACTACTGGATGGAAATGAAATGTACTTATGTGACAAATGCTAAGAACCTGGAAACTCAAAAGTAATTCTACAAGAACTGTGCCTTTCTGAGAAGAGTAAATTGAAGATGACTCAAAAGAAGCCGGTGTCATAATCAACAGATAAAAACAAGTTCTCTAGAGCATTAGCTATAGAGGTTCTAGGAAACGATCCAGAGTCAACACTCTGATTATGCATTTCTCACTGTAGAGACGTGGTAGGTTTGGATGAAAGGTGCAAGTGTGCTGGTTCTATTTACATCACTGTCTCTGGGGGAAGATATTAAAAAGATGTGAGTAGAAGGGCACACTGGACAGTACAACTCTGCCATTGATGGAGCAGGCGCCTGATGTCGGGAAAGGTAGGCATAATCCCAAAGGCATGAAAGAGGGGGACTGATTGGCTTCAGCTTTCTGGAAGCCCAAAAAATCAGGCAGAGGGCACAATCAGACTCCTGCTCAATATCTGAACTTCACTGGAATTGCATAGTCCAGGGCAACTAGGATATTTAAGAGGCCCAATACTGAAACTTGGAAAGCAGCCTTGAATTAAGAAGCAGCAGCTAAAAACTCAACTTCACATCTGATCATGTGAGGCGGGGAGTGAAACATCAAGGTAGTAGGTACACAGTGGCCCGTGAGTGTGGCAGAGCGCTCTTGACTTGCCAGGAGAACAAACATCCCTGAACTAGGTCAGAGTCTTGGTTCACGCATTGGTGCCCACAGCGACTCCAAGGGGTAGGACCTAAATGCTCCAAACGACCAACTGCTCCATCTGACCTCAGGGGTCAAAGCCAAGGCACGTCCTAGTTTCTCCCAGTAACCACTCCCAGTTCTGTCACTCATCCATTTGCCCAGACCCTTCTTAAACTGCATTTATATATCCTGCCTGGACCACCTCTTGAGATAATGAGTTTTAGAAGATTATTGCCTGCTGTGTTAAGCATTACTTCCTGTCCTTGGTTATAATAAGAAAAAGAAGAATTGAGGGTGAACTAGCAGAAAAGCTAATGTTTCTTTCATCAAAGGACAATCTCCTGTGTGGAAAGTGGAAATATTCAACAGCCTGGAACCACAAAGCATTTGAGCAGAAACCAGGAACTCAGGAAACCTAATGACTTCAAGTGCTTTGGTTGATGAGAGTCACTCAATGTGTGTTTATGACAAATGGGACTGGACAAAGGCATAATTTGTGTTACAACTACCTAGTTAGAAAATAGCTCAAATGTCATGCAGTCCAGCAATGTTTTCAGTCACAAACCCTCAGCTGATTACAAATACACAAGGATCGAAGGTTGGTGAAAAACAGGAAAATCTGCTAAGAGATACTGCAATTAATACCACAGCTCTCTGCATATTCAGGGATAGCTGAGAACCATCAGGAAAAGGCCCTATCAGTCCTCAGAGGGCATGGAGATCCCACTCACTGGCTGAGCTACATTAAGTACCTCAGCTAGGATAAGTGCCATCGGCCACAAGCACTCTAATTGCAATATAGTGCACTGGATGGATTCCTGGAACAAAAAAAAGGGCATGAGTGAGGAAGCTGGTAAACCTGGAATAAGCCTGAAGTTTAATTAATCGTATAATCTTATTTTGACAAATATGACGTTGTTATGTAGGATGCTGTCATTAGGGGAAACTGGAAGAAGGGTATGTGGGAACTCTACTATCTTTGCAATTTTTCTATAAATGTGATATTATTCCAAAGTAATAGGGCTGTTAAAATTACTAGAAGTTCCTTTAAGGCAAATATATTTTAATGACTCTTCAGAACCACTATGCTGGGAGCTAGAAAATAAAAACCATCAAGAGTTTCTGTCAGAATTTTAGAATTGGGATTCAGGGCAAAGGACATGAAAATACATCTCTCTGAAGAAGACATATACCAATAACCAACAGGTGTATGAAAAGGTGCTCAGTAACACTAATCATCGTGGAAAGGCAAATCAGAACAACCAATGGGCTATCACTTTATGCCTGTTAGATTGGCTATCATCAAAAAGATAAGAGGTTAATCAGCATTGGTGGAGATGTAGAGAAAAGGGACTCCTTGTACACTGTTGGTAGGAAGATAAATTGGTGCAGCCACTATGGAAACAGTATAAAGGATGCTCAAAAAAAATTAAAAATAGAAATTCCTTGTGATCCAGGAATCCCTCTTCTGAGTATACAGAAGAAAATAAAATCAGTACCTCAAAGAGCTATCTGTGTTCCCACACTCACGGCAGCAGTATCCACAGTAGCCAAGATAACAGGAATAACCTAAGTGTCCATCAATGGACAAATGGATATTTAAACAGGTGTGACGGAATATTACTCAGCCTTTAAAAATAAAAAGAAGGAAATCCTGCCATTTTCAACAACATGGAGGAACCGGGAAGTCATGATGCAAAGGGAACTATGACAGGCACAAAAATAAAAAAACTACGTGACCTTATTCATATGTGGAATCTAGAAAAGTTGAATACACAGAAGCACAGAGTAGAAACACAGTCCCCAGAAGTGGAGAATTGGGAGAAATAAGAACATGTACAAAGTTGGAGTAATGTAGGATGAACAAGTCCCAGAGACCTAATGTATTAATACAGTGTGATGACCATACTTAAGAATGCTGTATTGAATACTGAAACTTTGTTAAGAGAGTAGATTTTAGATGTTCTCACAAAAGGAAGGAAGGGAGAGAGAGAGACAGAAGGAAGAAAGGAAAGAAGAGGAAGAGGGAGGCAGCAAAGGAGGAAGGAAACTGTGAGGAGATGAGTGTGTTAACTAGCTTGACGGTAGTGACCATTCCACTGTGTCGATATAAACCCAATTTTTACATTGTATGTCTCACAGATATATAATTTTTATTTTTTAAAATATATTTTAAAAAAGAACCAGGATTCAGCTGGGTGAGAATTCTCTCATATGAACTCAGTATGGGAAAGTGAGAAACATGGTAAAGACGAGGAAAAACCTAAGCAGATATTTATTAGGATATGGAAACATTAAGCAGAGTCACAAAAGACACAGTGAGTCTTCTCACGTCAAGAGGAGGCAACAAGTGCAAAGAGGGTCAAGTGTACAGTGATCCATCCCAGAATCGTCTCATCCCAACAACAACCAAGACTTCCCACAAGACAGACGGTGTGATGCACAGCAGGGGACCCACAGCAGGGGCCCACACATATCCTTTCCGGGCACTGTGTACTTTACAGAACGGTACTTAGCCTCAGAAGCCTAAAACCTATAAACAGCCCGAGAAGAAAAGACTACAACAAAATATGGGAATTCTAACACAATAACAAAACATCAGCAAGGTTTACCAGATTACAAAATAAAGTTACCTGGGTTATTAATCACCATTTGCTGACTGACTTGGGTGAAGACCACTGGCAAAGACAAGAATAAGAAAACAAGTTGCTTATTTAAGAAGATTGGAGATAAAAAAGGTAAGGCAAGAAAAGATTAAGTATTTGGGTGGCAACAAGAACCAACTGTATCAGATCTTTCCAAAAGCAAAAAAGGAAGACTGCACTGAAAATACACTGCTGATTAAAAACCCTGAATCATGGAGATTTGGGGGTTGATGCCTAAAAGACTTGAAAAATATAGTAACGTGGCTACCAGAAGAGAAAAAAAAGTTGCCACGAGAGATTTACAGAAATATGGCCTACTTACATATTTTCACAGAGAGTTAGAGAAACCATCGAAATGGCTTTCAACTGGACAATAATGGCTCTTAATCCAACTCCTATATTTCAGCTGAAGGTTCAAGAGGTTATAGTTACAACACAGCTCCAACTAGAAGCCTGCTTTTGACACCTAGAAATGGATTCCATTTCCCTGCCTCCCCTCATCACCAAAAATCAGACACACACTCAACCGGGCCAATGGCTTTCCTACAGGCTCTGATCTGTGCTAATCACTGAGTCAGGTTATAGATCGCATTCAATCAACACATCTAAGCATAAAAAGGTTGAAAAAAAATGACCAATTTATAAAACATCAAGTATTTTGGACTTGTAGATAATAAATCAGGTCTTTGTTTTTAATGAATTCAGTTTGCACTAATTGGTAACAAAGTGATGTATGAATGAATCCACTGTGCATACGCATTATACGTGCTTGTGAGCAAAGACAAACATTTTACAGAGAAACAGGCAAACACAGCAAGGCATTTATGGCTTTAGGGCAGGCTTGGCCATTAGCAGAGCAATGCTGGCACTCTGCCTAATCTGAGTCTTTTTTCCTAATCTTGTGAACAAAATAGCTAGGTCCACTCTTCCTCTGGGAAGAAATTCTGTCAAACCAAGTGACAACCTTCAGATCCCATCAATCTGTACCTCTAACGTACTGAGGGATAATACTCCAAAGGCCACATAAACAGAGTTTGATTAATGATCCAGTTCTGCACAAACGATGTTAAAGTAGAAATATTACTCAAGACAGCTACATCATTACCCTTTTCCATTCCTATAGATAATTAAAACCCTTACTTATATGATTTACACCAACTTCTAGGAGGCAGAAGAATTTCAGATCACTCTTAAGTGTTTCTTAATCCCAACACCAGGACTGAAGGAACATAGCTCTACTTACAGTTACGAATGTTACTCCAGTCGATTTTGGAGAAGAAAGGATGACAGCAAAGGCCCTCAAACTTCAGTCTCTCTTTCTGGCCACACAACAAACTCTGGATTAGATCAAGCAATTCACTGCTAACTTTGGGATCATCTGGAAACTTCAAGAACCGCTATTTCAAAAAAATTTAAAAAAAATAAGATATTCCCTTAGCAAATCAGCTTCTCGTGTTTCAAAGTTAAAAAAGTAGTTCTCATATATTCAAGTTTTTCTTTTTTTTTTTTAAGAAGGAAGTTTCATGTCCTCTTAACTTTGGACCAAAGGCATGTTCCCAAAGAAAATGTTCTCTTCACATCAGTAGGTCTAGCTCCCTTGCAAGGGTTCAATACCCTTCATGACTTGATCTCTGTACCCTCTTCCGTCTCACCTAGCTACACTCCCCACCTCGCTCTTTGCATCCAACAATGATATGCTATTTAAAGCTGCCTGAACAAATCACTCTGTTCTCTATGCTCAGAAGGCCTACCCCAATCTGCGCCCCTCCTTCCCTGCCTACCCCCCACCTCCCTCTTCCACTCCATCACTCCCTCCTGTGTGCTCCCCCTGTACTCTGCTTTTGCACATACACATTGTATTTTGATTTCCATGTGATAATGGAGAAAGAAGGCCAAGATGGCCTTTCTCCTTGCCCATCACAGCAAACTTGGTAGCTAACAGTGCCGAGTGCGAGTTACTCATTACTGAATGAATGGATGGAAATGAAGGAAACAGGTGAGACTTAAGCATCATCTTGGGGGAAATTTTAACTCAGGAGGAGACACAAGAATAGCAAAAAATATATGCATGTATTAAGCATACAAAAAGTATATTTTATATAGAAAAATATATACTAAGCATCCTTGGAAGAAATTGGATGATACACAAAAATCTGTGAAATAAATTCTTTTTTTCCTTTTTGTTGAAACTAAAACATAGATATTTATCATATCCTTAAGAAACAGGCTAATATTATGACAAATATAGTTTCTAGACGATAGCTTTAATTCTACTTTATGTGTCTATTAGTATTTCTATCCAGGTCTCTGAATTTTAACCATATTTGACAGCTAGTGGCACTAAGAAACAAGATAGCATATCCAGAGCACGTATTTCAAAGCTAGACAGCCTGTGCTATTTGGGGCAAGTTATTTAACCACTCTGTGCTTTGGTTTCCTCATCTGTAGAATGACAATATCATCTACCTCACAGGATTAGCCAAATTAATGAACTATATTTCACAAATCCTATGACCCCCATTTTACTCACATTTAACATCACTGTAATCAAAACATTTTATAATCAATAAAATATCCTACATTAATTGGCAGCAGTTTTTTCTTTTTAATGATACCTAAAATGATGGCATAGACTTACAATTACTGGCACCTGAGAGTCAATATGATACAATTAATAAAGCATTTAGAATTTCTTTTGGCACAGAGTAAGTGCTATATAAAGTATTTGCTACTGTTATTATCCAGAACTTCTGGTTTACATTATAAATGTTCATTCACACCATTTTAAAATGACATTTCTCAATATTACCTCAGAATCTAATGAGGGATCTTTACCTGGAAATTCATGATGTTATTGAAGGTTTTGGCTGATGTTCCTTCAGTGAATGGGCATCTTCCATAAACCATCTCATAAGCAATAACTCCCACTGACCACCAATCACAGTCTAGGCTATAGGCACCTTTTCCGTCCCCATTCATCACAGTCAACACTTCAGGGGCCATGTAATCTGGAGTCCCAACCGGGAGTTTGGCATTTACCTGGAAACCCACAAATAAAATGAACACAGCAAATTTTCAATTATCCTCAAATAGATTTCCAGCAGCCACAATTCAGACATAAGCTGATTTGCCTCTGATTACTATTCTGCCAGGCACTTGAACCTTCTGTCAAGTGGCACAGCATCAGGAAATGCAAATGAGTCATTCATTAAAAAAAAAAGCACATAATTTAATCCAAAGGCAAAGGGGCCAGGGTTGCTGATGCTATACACTGTTTGGTTACACAAATGAGAGTTGGGTACATACCTGGAAAGGAAGATGTCTTTCCTGATACTTCTTATTGATACAACAGAACTTCTCTTACTTAGGGAAACAGTAAAATGATAATAACATCTAAACATGAATCTAAAAGATCAATCTACCCTATACTGGAAAACTGGCAGCTAGCTGGCAATACAGTATCATAAACATGTGTTCTATCTCAAGTTTAAATATTTGGAATCAATATTCCTATTTGGCCCACCCACAAGGCAAGACATGATAAATAACTTCCGCCAGAGGTCAAATGTTATTAATGAGTTCATTTTCCTCACTCCCAACTCCTGCTCCTCTGATTCTCTCCCCACTGTTCAGAAACACGGGGCCCTCCAATCCTAAAGGGTATTCAGTACCCCTATTTGAGCTAAGAGATTCTATAGGTGTGACCACACATCTTTAAGGCTGGGCTTTGTATCAAGAAAATCAATTTGCTTTGCTTTGATTTGAATAGAGATTGAGAGGAAGTCAATGTTTAGAGAAGATGCTAGGAGTCTCCTTTACCCAGTGATGAAACCTCAAGCTCTTCCAGCCTGAAACTTTAATCTTGCCCATTCCCAAAGACCCATTGTTAAAGAAAACAAATTCATTCTTCCTACTCCCTCTCTTTTCACCCCTTCCCTCAGGCCCACCACAGGTTTGTTTCAAACCCTAAACTCAGAGAACAGTGTGATATTGCTGTTCTTGAACCAGTCAGCCATTGGGCAACAGCACCTCCATTACAAACACACACTTGGGAAAACTAAATGGTCACACCACCCAAGAAACTCACAGGTCTGTGCTGACAGACTAAAGTGAGGAGAAAGGAGAAAACATTTGGTCTAAGACAGGACAACTTGAGCTTGAGGAACTGAAAGTAGCTTCGGTCAAAAGGCAACCTTAATGTCAGGAAGCCTGACCCAAGACTTCTGTCTTTTAATGTGTGTGTAAAAGAATGATCTCTGTTCGTTTCCAAGGCAAACCATTCAATATCACAGTAATCCAAGTCTATGCCCCAACCAATAACACTGAAGAAGCTGAACAGTTCTATGAAGACCTACAAGACCTTCTAGAATGAACACCCAAAAAAGATGTCCTTTTCATCATAGGGGAGTGGAANCATTCAGAAAACTAAGATCATGGCATCTGGTCCCATCACTTCATGGCAGATAGATGGGGAAACAGTGGCAGACTTTATTTACTGAGGCTCCAAAATCCTGCAGATGGTGACTGCAGCCATGAAATTAGAAGAGGCTTACTCTTTGGAAGAAAAGCTATGACCAACTTAGACAGCATATTAAAAAGCAGAGACATTATTTTGCCAAAGGTCCATCCAATCAAAGCTATAGTTTTTCCAGTAGTCATGTATGGATGTGAGAGTTGGACTATAAAGAAAGCTGAGCCCTGATGAATTAAAGCTTTTGAACTGCAGTGTTAGAGAAGACTCTTGAGTCCCTTGGACTGAAAGGAGATCCAACCAGTCCATTCTAAAGGAGATCAGTCCTGAATATTCATTGGAAAGACTGATGCTGAAGCTGAAACTCCAATACTTTGGCCATCTCATGCGAAGAGTTGACTCATTTGAAAAGAACCTGATGCTGGGAAAGACTGAAGACAGGAGGAAAAAGGGATGACAAAGGATGAGATGGTTGGATGGCATCACCAACTCGATGGACATGAGTTTGAGTAAACTCCAAGAGTTGGTGATGGACAAGGAGGCCTGGCATGCTGTAGTCCACAGGGTCATAAAGAGTCAGATATGACTGAGTGACTGAATTGGAAATAAATNAAGGATGAGATGGTTGGATGGCATCACCAACTCGATGGACATGAGTTTGAGTAAACTCCAAGAGTTGGTGATGGACAAGGAGGCCTGGCATGCTGTAGTCCACAGGGTCATAAAGAGTCAGATATGACTGAGTGACTGAATTGGAAATAAATAATATTTTTTTAAGTACTATAACAAATACATAAAAACAAGAGAAGGAAAACTGTAACATCCTGGTTTGACTAGGTAGTGGTAATTCCACTGTATTGTTGATTACATGCTTACCCTTTATGCCTGATTATTCTGCAGAACCATTAATACACAATCCTCAAATATTCATCATTTCTACCTATCAGGGTTTATCGTCACATTGGATCGTTTGGGAATATTCAGTTCTCCTTGTTTACAGCTCCCAGGGCTTGATAACTTGTTCATAACCAGAGTTGAAAGAAAGTTGACTGGGTCATGTTTATCAGCATGACCCAGCAAGAGGTATAAACTGTGAATTCCTCATTTTCAACCAAATGGTTAGACTTATCAGAGCCAGATAACTCTGCAACTGATTTCTGCTCCATAACGGGTAAGTGATTGTATACATTTTTATGTCCAATAATTTTGCAAATTTCCAAAATTTTAAGAAAAATATTCCCTAGCTTTTTTTCTACATCTCCTACTACAGTAATTACTATTAACAAAGACTTTTAATGACAATTACTTGGGCTTCCCTGATAGCTCAGTTGGTAAAGAATCTACTTGCAAAGCAGGAGACCCTGGTTTCATTCCTGGGTCAGAAGATCCCCTGGAGAAGGGATAGGCTACCCACTCCATTATTCTTGGGCTTCCCTTGTGGCTCAGCTAGTAAAGAATCCTCCTGCAATGTGGGAGACCCAGGTTCAATCACTGGGTTGGGAAGATCCCCTGGACAAGGGAAAGGCTACCCACTCCAGAATCCTGGACTGGAGAATTCTGAGGACTGTATAATCCATGGGGTCAAAGAGAGTTGGACACGACTGGGCAACTTTCAAGGACTACTAAGTTTCCCTTTGTTACTGACCTCCAAGTACATTAAACCTGTTCAACATGTAATCTCACAGTTCCCGATAGGGATTCTGCAAGATCCTTTCACTCTTCTCTGGTGGCAATTCACACCCAGCCCTTCTAGGTGAGATGTTAAAGGTGGGACTGTGTACTAGGAACCCAGCCTGCCTGCAGTACATCATCTAAAAGACCCCAATTTTACTGAACTTTGATTTTCCCTGTACTGACAGGGAAGAAGATATACAAGTTCAGGTGGAGGCAGTATTCAGATGACTAGGAGACAGAAAAGTCTGTCATATTTTGGAGAGATGGAAGGGGAAGAAAGGGAGGCAAGGGGAAGGAGGGAGAAGAAAAGGAAAGAGGATTAACCCAGCAGATTGTTTTTACAAAACTAGCAGATTCTTTAACAAGCAAAAAGCAGACAGAGAGGAAGGTAAGAAAACCCATCTTCTTCCTCCCAATCTCCTTCTCTGAAAATGTTTATACAGAAAACTGTTTGAACTTAACTTTCCTCCTCTAGCTGCCCAGGGCACAGATACACACCTGCAGAATCGGGGGGAGGAAATATTCTCACTGTGTTGTTCTTCTCATGGAAAAGTAATAAAATCTTTTCACTACTCCATAAATCTCAAAAAGGGTTATCTCCTATGGGTTTCCAACTGCTAAATGGTAGTGATTATCACTTAACATGCTATAATGCTCTTTACTTATAATCTTCTTACAATTTTTTTCATGAGAACTGAGACAGGTAGGAACTGTTAGGTATCTGCCATTCTCTGAGATTCTAATAAGGGGAAATGGGTGACATCTCTGCTCAACACCCAAACCTCCAGGCAATATGGTCCACCTGTGTGCAACAAAAATACCCTCAAGCAACACTCTGACTAAAAAGCTTAAATAAAGACAATGGAAGGTGAGAAACTCAACAGAGCTAAGCAAGTACCCAAAATACACAGACAATATGTGGCAGTGGCAAGGAAAATGATAAATGGATATGGATTTGGGATAACATACAATAATTCCAATGAGTGTGAGACAGTGAGAGTGAGAGAGTGAGTGAGTGAGTGAGAGAGTGTGTGTGTGAGTGTGTGAGAGAGAGAGTGTGTGAGTGAGTGAGTGTGTGTGTGTGTGTGTGTGTGTGTGTGTGTGTGTGTCCTGACCAGAGATCAAACTCATAACCCCCTATGGTGGATGTACACAGTCCTGGAAATTTCCCAATTATATTTTATATAGTATATTTTTAATATAAAAAAACTTTCAAAACCTACTTTAGACCTATAAAACATCCTATTTAAAGGAAACATATATTTTACCCACCACCACTGATCAAAAATACAAAAAAAAGTTTGAATTCTATATCCATACTTGACTTGATCTAGATTGCAAATTACTGATTGACTATAACAAAAAGGCTTTTGCACTTAAAACAATGCCAAAAATTCCTCCTCAACTGCTTGGCACATTTGGGCTCTAAGAGCACAAAAGCTCTGGGGAGAGGACCCTCTAAGAGGAGGGGAGCTACAGCATTTTCAAGAGAGTAAAACTGAGGGTCATTATCTCCCGGACCAAGAAAACCAGGACTTGACCACTGAGCTACAAATAAACCTGAGTTTATTTGCTCCTAGGCTCATCACCTGGAGAAGGCAACGGCACCCCCCTCAAGTACTCTTGCCTCGAAAATCCCATGGACGGAGGAGCCTGGTGGGCTGCAGTCCATGGGGTCGCGAAGAGTCGGACACGACTGAGCAACTTCCCTTTCCCTTTTCACTTTCATGCACTGGAGAAAGAAATGGCAACCCACTCCAGTGTTCTTGCCTGGAGAATCCCAGGGATGGGGGAGCCTGGTGGGCTGCTGTCTATGGGGTCGCACAGAGTCAGACACGACTGAAGCAACAGCAGTAGCAGGCTCATCACCTGAAGGGAATGTTGCTACCATCTGAAGAACTGAAAAAGGCAGTTTGCAGCACTGGAAAACAGAAATCTGAAATGAAAAGCAGTCCATCTCTACCAAGGGCTCTGAAGAGAGTAACTTCAGGTGCAGAGACCTTACTCTGTTTTTTTCTTGTTTGTACTGTGTCTTCATTGTGATGCGCGGCCTCTATTTTCTCTAGTTGCAGCACACAGGCTTCTCTTGCTGGTGGTGCACCAGCTCAATTGCCCCACAGCATGTGGGCTCTTATATCCCCCACCAAGGATGGAACTGCGGTGTCCCCTGCACTGGAAAATGGATTTTTGACCACTGGATGACCAGGGAAATCCCAGACCTTACTCTTTATTCCCAGTTATTTTCTAAGCAATGACTCTGGATCATGATCCAGTTCTCCAAGTAGGCTTTCTAATCACAAACACATATTGCCAGCTCTATTAAGCCTTCTGATGCTTCTCCATCTATGGCAGAGGTTTTCCACCAAGGATGATTCTGTCCCCCAGTGAACACTGGGCAATGTCTGGAGTTATTCTGGGTTGTCACAACTGGAGGGGAGGCTACTGGCATATAGTGGGTAGAGACCAGGGATGCAGCTAAACATACTACAATATACAGGACAGCCCCCACCACAGAGAATTCTCTGGATTAAAATGTGTGTGGCTCTGACTACATATCTATGCTTCATTTTATTTCTAGATGGCTGAATTTATTAAGATCACTAATGCAAGGCATAGGTTTTCCAATCCCAGAAGGTAGAATTTTGTATAATTTAACTTTTTTTCCTGTACTTTAATCCACTAAATCCAATACCTAAGTTTTCATGCTTGTTTCCGAATTGTACACAATTTTTGGTGGCTAGGACAGTAAAGAACCTACCTGCAATGCAGAAGACCCAGGTTCAATCCCTGGGTCAAGAAGATCTGTTAGAGAAGGAAATGGCAACCCACTCCAGTACTTTTGTCTGGAGAATTCCATGGAGAGAAGAGCCTGGTGGGCTACAGTCCACAAGGTCACAAAGAGTCAGACACAACTGAGCAACTAACACTTTCATTTTAAAACATAAAATTCTTTGATACTCTCATTATTAATGTAATGATCAAGTAGAAGAGATTATAAGCACATAGACTATGAAGGGAGGACAACCAATGCTGAGGCTGAAAAACCCTGACCTCACACAACATAAAGAGCCTGTTTTTCCAAGACCCTGAACCTGAAAGAAGTTATGTCAAATAGGCCTCAAATCTATTGAACAGGGAGATGAAACCCTGGAATGCAAAGAATTAACACAAACTTGAGCCTTTTCCAAATATAATAATACTCACCTTTCCTCCACGGAACATGAGAAGGAAAAAGAAAGCAATTTTATATGTTGCCCTTTATAAGGAATAAACTCTCAGAGCCAGGGGGTATTTTGAAGAGCAGGCCCCCCCTTCATTTCTGCATTTTAACTAGAATCAGTATATTCTAGAGGAAGAATAAAAGCCCAAGATCCTAAGGATTTGTACAGGTCACCAAGTAATTCAGTTGGGAAATGAGTCTTAAAATCTAAGTCGATTTTCTCTTAGACTTACCATTTTTTGCATAGTTGACTTGAAAATTTACATTTTAGCATGTGCCAACTTGATGAGGTTTTTTAAATCTAATTTTCTTTTACTTTGTCATCTTTTTCCTAAAGTATTCTCATTCTTGACCTCAATAGCTACCCTCTTGCCTTCTTATTAGCATATGGGATACAGCTTAATAATAATTAACATGTGGAATACAGCTTAATTTTTACCAAAGGCGCAGGACTTAGAATTGACATTTTGAGCACTTGGTTCTTAACGCTTGGTTCAAATGCTCTAGTGATTAATTTTCATTGCACTGCATATGAAGTAGAGGATTTGGTTACATTTCATCAAAATATTTAAAATGAAAAAGAGAATGTAACAGAAGACAAATCAATTAATAATCAAGGAAAATGAAGGGAAAAACAAAAGTATTTTCCCCTTTTTTGTAACCAAACTACAAGAATGTTCCTTAAAATGTTTTGTAGAGTATTAACAGGTATTTTATATAAAAGGGTCTCAGGTCAATTAAGTCCAGAAAATAGCTCTGTGACCCATCCCCACCCACCCCACAGAGAAATCATTTCACAGCTGGCAGATGAAGGCTTCAGAGTGTTATTCAACTTTATCCCATATTTCCCAAACTTATGAGGACCTCAGAACACTTTGTAGTATAAGTTCTATTAAGTTATCTTATTCTATTTTGTTACCATCTTATTTGAGTTCATTTTAGCAGCTGATCCAAAATCCACCAGCTTGATGTGTCCCATTCGGTCAATGAGGATGTTCTCGGGCTTGATGTCTCTGTATGGAAATCAAGACCATAAATTAGTGTTGTCTTCTCCATGCCAATCATCAAGCAACTGCAGACCTATGATCGTGATTCAGCCAAGAATCTTAGTGTCTATGGTTTTGCCATACAGACCTCCCTACTGATGGACATATGTAATAAGCATTTTACAAAACAAATTTAAGTAAAAGAAAGAGAAAAGAATAAAGGGAGGAAGGGAAGGAGGGGAAGGAAAGCAGAAAAGGAAAGGGAACAAATACCTGTTATTAGATGGATTAGTTCTCAAGACACACATTTTATATTAGGAAAACTAAGGCCAAAAGAAGCTAAGGGGTTTGCTCATGGTCATATGGCTAGTCAATGAAAAAAAACCCAGCTCTATTCAGGATTTTGTGATTCCTGATCTAACCAGCATTCCATTACTACAACATTCTCAGATGCTCATAAAATTTACATTTTAGTGAAGATGAGTGAAGATGTAAAGAAACTTTCCAACTGAGGATTTGGGAGAACATATTTGTCAATTACTAATGGGCAAGGTAAGAAGTACAACTACATTGTCTTCTGTCTCTGTGTGGTAGGCTGCTTCCTTGTGCAAGTTAAATTTGGTTTACCTACCATAGCACCCAAAGAACTTACACAAGAGCGCCTCTTATTAGCCACATTAGCAGATCTTACTAGCAAATGTAAGAACACTACAATTTTAGATCTATTTCATTGTTGAATGGGTAAGCAGAAACGTCTGCCATTTTGCACAATTTGCCTTAAGCCAATTATTGATGAAGACTGGCTAAAAACTAGATGAAGAATTAGTTTAATGCTGAAATCACTCACTCCATTTTACGAAGTCTTAGGTGATACAGGTAAATTCTCAATAGACTACCAGAGTCTCACTTACCGATGTACATATCCCATCTGATGAACGCTGTGGACAGCCAATATCAGTTCAGCTAGGTAAAACTGAATCATATTTTCATCTAATTGGTCCTCATATCTATTCAAAAGTGACAGCAAATCCCCTCCAGGCTGATATTCCATGACCTGTACAGAACGCCAAAGTTATTCATTCTTCATACACCCCCCCAAAAAAAAGGAAATGTTCTCAATTAGATCCTCAAATACCGCCTGACATGTTATAAATACAATGTCTTCACAAAGCTATGAGGATGTGTGAGACACACTGTAAGTCTCATGTAGGACGAGGTCCCTGCCCTAAGGAAATTACAGCCGTTACCCAAGATAATCAATATAACAAAGATACCTCCTAAACACCATGCACAGTGTTTGCAAGGCAAGTTTGAAAAGCTTGCTACCCACCCAGGTTGACACCCCAGACAGTCCCTAGTATTGATTAGATGCACAGCATAGATGGAGACTCCTGGAGGACAACAAACCCTCTTGCATCCTTTCTGCACTCCTCTCAGCATCAGACAGAATATAGGAGGCAGACAATAAACATGATACAATCTTTTCCTTAAACAGTTTGGAAGGTAATCTTACAATTTCTGTTAAAAATTTATCTCTCAAACAAGGGCTCTGTGACAAGCTAGAAGGGTGGGATGGGGAGGGAGGTTGGGGAGGGAGGGGACATGGGCATACATATGGCTGAATCTTGTTGTATGACAGAAAACCACAAAATTCTGTAAAGCAATTATCCAATTTAAAAAAAATTTTAACTTTTAAATGTAAACATACACCCTTTGAACCAGTAATTCTACTTCTGACCATTTATTTCATAGGAATTTGCAATAGTTTGTCAATAAAGAGATTCACTGCAGAATTGCTTGTAATATGGGAAAAAGAAACCCTGGAAATCAAATAGCCATCACTAAGAGACTACTAAAATATGATACATCTAAACAAAAGGTTAAGACGCAGATATGAAAAATGAATGGATGGGACTTCCCTAGAGGTCCAGTGGTTAAGACTTCGCCTTCCAGTGCAAGGGGTGCAAGTTTGATCCCTGGTTGGGAAGCTTAGATCCCACAGGACTTGGAGCCAAAAAACCAAAACAATATTGTAGTAAATTCAATAAAGACTTTAAAAATGGTACACATATTCCCAAAAAAGAAATCTTAAAAAAAAAAAAAATGGATTTGATCTAGTCATTCTGCCATGATAAGTGATGCCCTAAACAGGATACAGTAAAACTTTTTGTGATTGAAAAAGTATTTATTACATTTGTTATTATACACATAGGGGGAAAAAAACTGGAAGAATATGAAGTACAGCCTTAGAGAATATGCTTCATTAGCAAAAAATGTCTTCCACCTGAAGAAACCAAAATTCTTCCACCTCCTGATAACAGATTGACATTCCAGAGGTTTCAAGGCTCGACCCCAGCAGGTTTCAAGTCTCAGCCCAGTGACTCTCTGCCTTTCAGTTTTGTCCTCTATAAAATGGGGATAAGACTGTGCCTAGAGCCCACAAGATCCTCTACTACCGTTCAAGTCCTTTCCTTGCCCTGAATCATGACACTATCCTTTCCACTCTGAGAAGCTGGGACCCATTTTGACCATCTTTGCAATCATGCCAACCTTTCCTAAGCTCTTCTTCTGTCCTTTGCTCTGATCTCCCATTTTATCTATATATCTATATATGTGGGGGTGTATGTGTGTCTTTCAAGTTGTCTCAAACCCCTTCTGGAAAGAGGCAAGTCCTTAAAAGCTTTTAAAAAACACTAAATTTCTCAAAGGCTTCCCAGGTGGCACTGGTGGTAAAGAACCTGCCTGCCAATTCAGGAGACCTAAGAGATGCGGGTTCAATCCCTGCATCAGGAAGATCCCTTAGAGAAGGGCATGGCAACCTACTCCGGTATTCTTGCCTGGAGAATCCCATGGACAGAGGAGCCTGGGAGGTTATAGTCCATATGGTTGCAAAGAATCAGACATGACTGAAGCGACTTAGCACACACGCACACAAATCTCTCAAACCAATGCATTATAGAAGCCAACTACAGGATGTGAATTCTTTCCATCCTCCTCCAAATTCCTGTTTGCTTTCTGTCCAGAATTAGAAGAAGGCTCTAGTCAGGTCAGGCATGGAGCAGCTGCATATGTCCCCAGAGGCCTCAGGCTGGTCAGTACAGTCTCTGCCCAACACCAGGTCAACAGACACTGGGGACCTCAGGAGGAACCAGGAACTTGCATGTCCTCCCCAAGGGCCCCTCATCACCTGGCATCTTACACATAGCAGATACTCAACCAGATACTGGACAATTTGAAGATGAAGTTTCCATTAAGAACTGACAAGGACAGCAACGCTGAGAACAAGCATCAGCTAAAACGCTGACTTTATTTCCCCCAAATTCTAGGCAGATGTAAGCTGCTTGTCCCAATCCTCGAAGAGCCTGCAGAAGGCACCTGGCTGCCTACTGCTCACCCACACATCCCAACCTGCTTCTCCACACGCTCTGGGCATGTGGGTGAATGTTAATTTTTTACGTCTGTTTTAAAAATATATACTGCCATTAAAAAGGTCTTAAATATCCACACGCAAAAAAAAATATTGCCGATAATAACAGAAGTACTCATGCTTTTAGAACCAAAATGTCTTAAAATAAGAACAATGCGTATTTATGACGACATGGTGCACTTACAAATTTTCTGATCCGGCTCTATTAAAGATGTGAAGAAAATAGAATGGCTTGCAAGTTTAAGACTGAGAAAATCAAACACAGAGCAGCTGCTGGCCACTAAGATTCCATCTGTGGAACTTCCCTGGTTGTCCAGTGGCTAAGACTCCACACTCCATTGCAAGGGGCCCAGGTATGATCCCTGATCAGGGAACTAGATCCCACATGCACCAATTAAGAGCTCTAGTGCTGCAACTAAGATCTGACACAGCCAAATAAATATTAAAAAAAAAAAAAGAAAATTCTATCTGTAATGACAATGAAAAGTAGTTCAAACAATCAGAACCATCTCTTAGAAAGGCAAAAACATATGTAAGCTTTGCTTCTATTCAGAAAATCCAAATTCCTGAGCTGAAAATCCCTGCCCAAACTAGATTAGTCTTTTCTACTGGTCAAACAACTTTCCATTTCTTGAAAAGGGCTCATTAAGAAAATAAGCAACAAAAATGACAACAGCTACGAGGCAGGAGGCTCTACAACATGAGGTCTAGAAAGACATACTAAATAACAAAACTTATCAAAGAACCTAATCAAATTTGACCTTCCAACAAGATTCTGGACTGCTAGAAAATTACTGAACATCCCAGCTGTACACCATCAGATGAATTTAGTTTAGGCACTTACTGGCTAAATTTGGCTACCCACGATGTGACCCCCATCCCCAAACTATCCTACTGAGGTACAGTCACTCACCCTGGGATGAATGGAGCCCAAGGGAAGACAGCTTGTGTGTGGTGATACCAAACTTCATCAACTTTGCTCTTGAGTCTAAAGAAATAATAAAGAACCAGGACTTGGACACTTCCAGAAAACACTTTTGGACTTTCAAGTCAGTTCAGTTACTCAGTCGTGTCTGACTCTTTGCGACCCCATGGACTGCAGCATGCCAGGCTTCCCTATCCATCACCAACTCCCAGAGCGTGCTCAAATTCATATCCATCAAGTCGGTGATGCCAACCAACCATTTCATCCTCTGTTGTCCCCTTCTTGTCCTGCCTTCAATCTTTCCCAGCATCAGGGTCTTTTCCAATCAGTCAGTTCTTCACATCAGGTGGGTAAAGTATCGTAGCTTTAGCATCAATCCTTCCAATATTCATTCAGGACTGATTTCCTTTAGGATGGATTGATTTGATCTCCTTGCAGTCCAAAGGACTCTCAAGAGGCTTCTCCAACACCACAGTTCAAAAGCATCAATTCTTCGGCACTCAGCTTTCTTTATGGTCCAACTCTGACATCCATACATGACTACTGGAAAAACCATAGCTGTGACTAGATGGACCTTTGTCAGCAAAGTAATGTTTCGCTTTTTAATATGCTATCTAGGTTTGTCACAGCTTTTCTTGCAAGGAGCAAGCATCTCTTAATTTCATGGCTGCAATCACCATCTGGCAGATTCTTTACCAGCTGAGGCACCAGGGAAGCCCAAGAATAGTGAAGTGGGTAGCCTATCCCTTCACCAGCAGACCTTCCCGATCCAAGAATCAAATAGGGGTCTCCTGCATTGCAGGCAGATTCTTCACCAGCTGAGCTACCAGGGAAGCTAAACACCAACTCAGTATATTAACGCATATATATGGAATTTAGAAAGATGGTAACAATGATCCTATATGAGACAGCAAAAGAGACACAGATGTAAAGAACAGACTTGTGGACTCTGTGGGAGAAGGCAAGGATAGGATGATTTGAGAGAATAGCACTGAAACATGTATATTACCATATGCGAAATAGATGGCCAGTCCAGGTTTGATGCATGAGACAAGGCACTCAGGGCCAGTGCACTGGGATGACCCTGAGGAACTGTCTCTTATACACATNATGGGGAGGGAGGTGGGAGGGGGGTTTAGGATGGGGGAAACATGTATACCCATGGCTGATTCTTGTGAATGTATGGCAAAAACCACCATAATACTGTAATTAGTCTTCAATTAAAATAAATAAATTTACCAAAAAAAAAAAAGATACCAAATCAAGAGTTTCCAGAAAGGGGAACCCTTCTACTCTGTTGGTGGGAACATAAGTTAGTGCAGCTACTATGGAAAACAGTATGGAGGTTCCTCAGAAAACTAAAAATAGAGTTGCCATATGACCCAGCAATCCCACTCCTTGGCATATATCTGGACAAAACCCCTATGCCCACAGCAGCACTATTCACAACAATCAAGAAGTGGAAACAGCCTAAATTCCTGTTGACAGATAAATGGGTAAAGAAGATTTTTTGTGTGTGTGCGTGTCTCTGTGTCTGTGTCTGGTTTGTCTATGTCTGTGTCTGTGTGTGTGAGTGTGTGTGTGAATCCTATGATAAACCATAATGGAAAAGAATATTATAAAAATGTACTCACAACAATCAAGACGTGGAAATAGCCTAAATTCCTGTTGACAGATAAATGGGTAAAGAAGATTGTGTGTGTGTGTGTGTGTGTGTGTGTGTGTCTCAATCCTATGATAAACCACATGTACTCTATACATATGTATAACTGAATCACTTTGCTGTACAGCAGAAATTAACATAACATTGTAAATCAACTACACTTCAATTTAAAAAAAAAAAGGAGCTCCAAAAGCATCAAGTCTCACACCAAGAGTTTTCAAGTCTTCATACCAAATGACATACTATAAACCAAAGACCAAGGTCAGCAGAACAGAACACAATGAACAAGTTAGACCAAAGTCACCACCCAGCTTGTACCTAATAGATCATTCACAGCATCCGGACTTGTCCCCTAAAAGGACTCCATTCCTGACTTTTACTATTCAGAGATGCCCAGAGAGACATGGATCCTCCCTGGAAAAATGACTTCTAACCCAAGAAAAAAACTGGCAAGTCCTCTAGGGCAGGGTTTCTCAAGCCTGTCTATACATCAGAATCACCTGGAGAAACACTTTTTTTAAAAAAGGATAAAACACATTCGTCTACATAAATATCTGAGTGCCTATTATGTGCCAGGCACTATTCTAGATATTATTAATAGAAAAATAGCAGTGACTAAAACTGACAAAAATCCCTGCCTTCATGGAGCTGGAATTCAGGTAGAATGAAAAAGAACTGGAAAAAAAAATTCAGTAATACTAATGGGTTTGTTATAAAGTATGTCTCTTTCTCATCCCAACCATTGAGGGAGCTTGCCAAAAAATGTGGATTCCATGGATCAGCTTCTTCATGGATCAAGCTCCACAGGTGGGGGCCAAGAATCTGCATTTCAAGGAGCTTCTGGGGTGACTGCGATGCAGCACTGTATTAAGACCTGACGCTGATGAGGCTGCAGGGGCAACATGGGTCACTAATCCAACCAAGTGAGAAGATTCTACAGAAGAGATGCCCTGGTGTGAAACCTGGCTTGAATACAGCCCTCTCTTCTGCCGCTTATAATTTTCCAGCAGTTACCTGGAGCCATTCCTCATATTAGGACAAGATCACAGAGAGCAAAGGGCTAAAACATGACCAGTCCAGCCGCACAGAAGCAACCATCCTGCGTCCTTGCAAAAACAGGAGATCTCCCTGCAGGTCACCTCAAAAGTGATCACTAAGGCATGGTAACAGAGGCCAGGGAGCCAGGAGGATGCAAGAAAGCCCTACAGTAAAACAGCCCTGAACAATGTGACAGCCCTGCGGATGGCGAGAAAGCACAGCAGCTGACAGACCAGCCTGCTTGGAGCTATAATGGACTTGCTCTTTTAAAGCAAAGACGTCCCGGCCGACAGAGACAGACCTTTCTGATGGCAGCAGCTGCAGATGCTAATTAAAGGGCAGATCTTACACGCGTTTAGTTTGGAAGGAGCGGCAGCTTTTCTGTTGGTGTTTGCATCTCGACCCCAAGTGCTGGGATGGCAATTCCCATCAGTCGTGTTGTATTTGAAACAAAGGACAAATGTGTTTCTGTATGTGTGCATACACACACATACGCCTGCATGTATGTGTATACATATGGGAGTAGATTTATAATAGTTTTTTGCATTCTATCCCAATTTGCATACTGGTGTCATTAGAGGCATACTGTGCTGACCGCCTCTTAGAATCATGTCCTTGAAATGCCTGCACTACAATCAGCATGACTGAAAGTGCCATGAAAATGTTAAGGTTGCTACTGGCATCGTCACCCGCCCTGCCCAGTGTTCCTGATCTTTGGCTCAGGAGAGGACAGGATGGATACTCTAAGGAGAGAGGCGCCTGGCACAAACCCTAAATTCTTCTTCTTGAAGGACAAGGTCACCAAGAGAAAAAGAGAGAAGGCCCTTTACTTCAGGAAGTATGAATCCCAGCCTGAGTCATCCTCCTATTCAAAAAATCCTCATTGAGCATCAAATCATCCAGAGACTTGGCAGGAAGCTGACCCCATACACAAACTAGATGATTTGAGATCATGAACTGAGGAAAGGGCTATGTGTAGAGGTGTGGGAAAGGTTAAAGGAAATGAACACCAGATGCTGAACACCCCGGGGCGAGAAATAGCAGGGGAGTAGGTACCATTCGTTGGCCTGAGAGGGTAAGGAAAGCGGTCTCGGAGGTGCACACTGTGACTAAAGAAGCACGAGGAAGAAGCGGTAACCAGAAACTAGCTGTGGCTGTAGGTCAATGGTTCTCAAAGCGGGGTCTGGGACCCGATGAGAAATATGAACTCTTGGGCCCCACCCCGCAAGACCTACTGGATCAGCAATGCTGAAGACTGGGGCCAGGCAAATCAGGACAACGTAACTACAGTCCCCGAAATGGTGAAACTCTAAATGCACTCCTCTGAAATATGCCTCAAAAGACCAACATGCAGTACCACTACTTCAAAGGCACTGAGAACTCAAAGAACCCCCCGAGGCAATAACACACTCAGCAATCGAATTGGAGTCAATAAGACGTATTAATATCTCATTTCGCCAATGAGAAAATTGAAGCTGAAAAGGCCAATGACTCCAGAGAGACCAAGCAAGGAACAGAATAAAACAGGAACCTATATTCTAAATAACAGCTTCCTTCTGATGGGCATCTGGCTTGTGAAGCGGCAGCACTGGTGAGTTTTGAGGCATGCCTAAAACTGGATCATCTTACCCAAGAGATCAAAACAGCACATGTCTCGCTATCAAAACGATCCTAAGCTGCCGTATTTCACTCAAATAAAATAAAGAAGCAGTATTCGTTAACCCTCTCCCACCCCCAATGATGGCAGAGGCTGGTGATAAGACAGTCCCTGGGTTACTGCCTAGAACAGCCCCTCTTCAAATGACTCCTGCGTAGGAAGGGAAATGTCCACAAAACGGTATCCCTATGGGTTAAAAGCAAGACAGAAATGTAAAGAACTAAACCCAAGCAGGACATCCGAACACGGCTGTGTTAGAAACGGCTTTGTATGTGACAGTATAAACGTAATAAGGAAGACCACAGAAGGTGGAGCTCGGGGGCCTCATGTCTAACCCTACCTGTTAATCTACAAAAGGAGCTGTTTTAACCTCTGGGCCAGATTCTAACTGATCCCCCAAATCCATTCTTTCCTTCTCCCACAGCAGTAAGAGGCCACGCAGTGAGACAGTACAGACGTGTACATGCATGATGAAGTTCTCGTCAACAAGACGTGAGAGGAAGTGATGCGTCCCACTTCCACATCATCCTGTGTAGAAGGAATTTGCTTTCTCTGCCTTTCTGCTCTTTTCTCCTCCCAGCCACATGGAACATATAGACATGAAATGGTCCAAACTTTAAGCATGTCAAAGAGGACAACATCCTAGGGCACAGGAAGGAATCATCATGTGCAACAGGCTGCCCACCAGTCTGGACTGTATTTGAGGGTTTGTTACATGACCTTAGCCTATACCTTAACTAATAAATCCCTGTGTGCAACTAGGAGGAAGGAAACTTTGGGAATGAACAGAAGGAAGCTCATGTAAGGTCACAAAAGGGAAAATAGATTCGTGAGCCAGTAATAGGCTCAGAGCATGGGCAACCTGAAAAGACCTACAGTATGAAAAATATCAACACAAGTTAGGAAGCTTTACGAATCGCACAAAGAATTTAGATACAACACTACAAGTGATGAGTTGCAGAACAATGTTTTCTTTGTGGAGAGCGGCAGCTTCTTCACGGAAGGACATTGCGGAAGGCATCTGTTAAACAGAACGGAAGAGATTTCATCATGAACCAGATCAACAAAGTACAGCTTCTGTGGGCCACCTGCCAGAATACGTGACTTGCCTTGTTATATGGAACCAGATGTTAAGACGGACTTTGCTAGGATTTTCTATAGTAAAACCTGGTAAGCCACGCTCACTGGTGTGTAACTATGAATGGGAAATTTTTAACCACCAAAACTCAAAAAGATCCAAGTTCAATTTCCTTGCACTGCAAATCAAATTTTAAAAAATTTCAGTGGACCTGTCTTCAACAGCATACTTTGGAGAAAAAAACTCATACTATTAACTTAACAGGTTTCCCAAATGACTTAGGTGTAAAGAATCCACCTGCCAAAATACAGGAGACACAGGTGTGATCCCTGGGTCAGGAAGATTCCCCTGGAGAAAGAAATGGCAACCCACTCTACTATTCTTGCCTAGGAAATCACATAGATGGAGGAGCCTGGCAGGCTACAGTCCACGGGGTCGAAAAAGAGTCAGACATGATTTAGGGACTGTGCTGTGCTTAGTTGCTCAGTTGTGTCCGACTCTCTGTGATCCCATGGATTGTAAGCTATCAGGCTCCTCCATCTATGTAATTTTCTAGGCAAGAATACTGGTGATCAGGTAGCCATTTTCTACTCCAGGGGATCTTCCTGCCCAGAGACTGAACCCAAGTCTCCTGCATCTCCCGCACTGGCAGGTGGATTCTTTACTGCTAATGCTACCTGGCAAGTGACTAAACAACAACATTAACATAATACAACTTCCATAATGCTGTAAGTACACTGTCTGTAAATCAAATTTATATGAAAATTAATCATGCATCCAATCAATAAATATTTCTTAAGCGACAACCTGTGGAAGCTCTACTAGCAGCCAGGGAGATATCATCGCTCTGATGGAGGCTGAAGCCTGGTGGAGGCAACCGCCACCCACTCACTAAGAGCAAGTTCAGGCTGCTCTGAGCACACACCAGAGTGTCCCTCCCAGAGGTCCAGGAAGGGTTTCTGGAGGAAGTAACATCTGACTCGAGCCCAGAAGGAGAAACAAGAGTTAACCAGGTAAACAGGGAAAGAGGCAAGAGTGTGGAGAAAGTATACATATTTTTTCAGATCCTTTTTCATTATAGGTTATTGTAAGATATTGAATATAATTCCTTATGCTATACAGTAGGTCCTTGCTGACTATATATTTTATCCATAGTAGTGTGTATCTGTTAATCCCAAATTCTCAGTTTATCCCTCCTCTTCCCCTTTCTCTTTTGGTAACTATGTTTGTTTTCTATGTCTATGAGTCTATTTCTGTTTTTTAAAATGTTCATTTACATCATGTTTAGAAGCAGGAACATACAATATTTGTCTTTCTCTGACTTATGCCACTTAGTGTGATCATCTCTAGGTCCATCCATACTGCTGCAAATGACATTATTTCATTCTTTTTTATGGCTGGATAGTATTCCACCGTGTATACATACCACATCTTTGTCCATTAATCTGTTGGTGTACATTTATGTTACTTCCATGTCTTACCTATTGCAAATAGTGCTGCTATGTCACTGATTTTAAATGTATCTTCAATTAAACTCCAATTGCATTATACATTAATATTTAACTGCCAGGGGAGTTTACTGTGATTTGTATGTCTCCCCAGATTTCAAAAGTTTAACCATCTATAAGCACAGGGGAATTTCAGTGCTTTACAAAGCAAATACAGATCTATAGTCCCCTTATCTTACCACAGGCAGAACGTGTCTCCGGATTCAGAAATATTCAAATTTTAGGAGGGTAAAATGTTGCATATACTTTATGTAACACCCTCAGGTAGGACCTGGGGTAGCACCCTGTAATCACACAGATTCATAATTTGCAGCAAAATGGATGAATAGTTGCACTAAAGGAAATAAATAGGAGTTTGGGTCAAGTTTTGCTACAGAGTTCAAGTCAAGTCTTCTGCCAAATAAGCAATAAAATAACCTGAGGTTATTCAGAACACTGGGTATTTCAGAATTTCAGATAAGAGATGGTGGATCTATCATATCTTAAGTCCTATGCTAAGCTTGGATTTCTCATATGAAAACTGTACCCTTAGCAAGCATTTTATTTCAAAGTTCCAAAGTGCTGGAAAAGAAAATGCAGGCAAGGAAATAATTACCAGATTACCAAATACCCAGCAATAATTATACCTAAGTGCTGGAAAAGAAAATGCAGGCAAGGAAATAATTATCAGATTACCAAAAACCCAGCAATAATTATACCTAATGGAGCTACTTAAGAATGGCATAAAAACGTTCTTGCAGCCAGGTGTTGAGGGGCCGAGGCAACCAGAACTTCAGAAAACAGTCACTTTGAGATCAGTCCCATCTTGCAAGATGGCAGGTAGAAAAACTGCAAAGACCATCTTCAGCTAAGAATGTCAATGCTGGTGTCGCAATCCAGAGGGAAGCCCCACAACCTGAAGACCCCCACTGACAGAAGGCTGTCCTAACAGAGGAATGGCAGATATTCCCAATGCACAAGGTATTCCAGAAAAGCTATATCCAAATAGAATCCACAGCAGTTAAATTTGCAGTTAAATTAATAATTAAGGAAAAAATGGGAAGGTTCTCACTACTGTGACAGAGCCAATTAGTAAGGATAAAAAGAGTGAAACCAAAGAGTTTAAAATTCTCAAAATGCCCAATGTTACCTGCTTAAAGATGTGCTGTAAAAACTGTTGGTTGGTGGGGAATGAAAAAAAAAACAACTACAATCAATGTGAAGAAACCTACAAATGCTACTCCCAGGTGCCCTCTGATCATCCTCACCAGCCATTCTAGAGACAAGCAGAAGGTGGCTTCCCTCAAGTAACTCCGCAAGGACTTGCCATTTAGGGCCGAACTACTAGTAGTCCTCGCTCATCTGAGTTCCTTCACCTAGAACACTCGGAATCTGTGATCACCTCTACCAAAACTTACCATAGCAGTGTGAAAGTTCCAAAGTACTTCAACAGTGATTACTTTCCTTTTTTAACAGTGACTGGACATGGAACAACAGATGGTTCCAAACAGGAAAAGGAGTACGTCAAGGCTGTATATTGTCACCCTGCTTATTTAACTTATATGCAGAGTACATCATGAGAAACGCTGGGCTGGAAGAAGCACAAGCTGGAATCAAGATTGCCGGGAGAAATATCGATAACCTCAGATATGCAGATGACACCACCCTTATGGCAGAAAGTGAAGAGGAACTAAAGAGCCTCTTGATGAAAGTAAAAGAGGAGAGTGGAAAAGTTGGCTTAAAGCTCAACATTCAGAAAACAAAGATCATGGCATCTGGTCCCATCACTTCATGGGAAATAGATGGGGAAACAGTGGAGACAGTGGCTGACTATTTTTCTGGGCTCCAAAATCACTGCAGATGGTGACTGCAGCCAGGAAATTAAAAGACGCTTACTTCTTGGAAGGAAAGTTATGACCAACCTGGACAGCATATTCAAAAGCAGAGACATTACTTTGCCAANGACTATTTTTCTGGGCTCCAAAATCACTGCAGATGGTGACTGCAGCCAGGAAATTAAAAGACGCTTACTTCTTGGAAGGAAAGTTATGACCAACCTGGACAGCATATTCAAAAGCAGAGACATTACTTTGCCAACAAAGGTCCGTCTAGTCAAGGCTATGGTTTTTCCCGTGGTCATGTATGGATGTGAGAGTTGGACTATAAAGAAAACTGAGCGCCAAAGAATTGATGCTTTCGAACTGCAGTGTTGGAGAAGACTCTTGAGAGTCCCTTAACTGCAAGGAGATCCAACCAGTCCATCCTAAAGAAGATCAGTCCTGGGTGTTCATTGGAAGGACGGATGTTGAAGTTGAAATTTGAAACTCCAATACTTTGGCCACCTGATGCAAAGAGCGGACTCATTTGAAAAGACCCTGACGCTGGGAAAGATTGAGGGCAGGAGGAGTAGGAGACGACAGAGGATGAGATGGTTGGATGGCATCACCAACTCGCTGGACATGGGTTTGAGTGGACTCTGGGAGTTGGTGATGGACAGGGAGGCCTGGCGTGCTGCAGTTCATGGGGTCACAAAGAGTCAGACGCGACTGAGCAACTGAACTGAACTATTAAGAAGTTGCACGAAACTGGAGATCAAAAAGGCTAAGCTCCAAGAGAAGCCACCGGCACGAGAAGCATGCACACTGCAGCCAGAAAGTAGCCCCTGCTCACCACAAGTGGAGAAAAGCCTGCACAGCAATGAAGATCCACCAGTCAAAAAATAAAATAAATAAAAATTTAAAAAAAAAAAAAAAAAAGGTTGAGCTCTTCGACTCAGAGGAAGAGAATCATAAGTTTCTGGAGCAGTGTGAGGCAGACCAGAAAATTGGATTCTCAACTTTCACCAAAAATCAGAGCCCTTCCCACTCCTGGGACAGCCCGTGTGGCCTCAGAAACAAACCTTATGCTCCGGAGCTGATGTTCTGTATCATTTGCAGAGCTCTAGTTAAAAATATCCAAAACAACGATAATGAACAAAGAACCTACTGTGTCAAAGGAATTGCTTTTCTAAAAGATAATGAGTGAATCTGTTAATACATCCAAATACGAAGGGCTCCACAAGACACACACAGCACAGGACAAATATTACCAGAGGCAACAAATGTCCTAGGACACCAGTGAGCCTTGAAACACACCAAGGTCATTTGTAAAGGTCAGGGCTTCAAGCTCCAGGTTTCAAGGAAGGAAAGCTTCCAAGACAATATTCAAGAAAAAGAAGTTTCAGGACATAGAGCCACAGGCATGGTGATGGCTCTGAAGGACCAGATGGTGAGCACAAGGCCAGTCTCCCAGCATATCCATGTGAGGATACCCTTGCTGAGAAGGCAGGATGGGACCATAAGGAGCCTCCCCACCAGTTCTGGTTCCCAACTAAGATGAAACCAAGGCAAATAAACTGTTTATTACGGGTCAGAAATAAAGGTGGTGAGTTTTCCTCGTGTTAGTTCCTCAGTTGTGTCTGACTCTCACAACCCCATGGACTGTAGCCTGCCAAGCTCCTCTGTCTATAGGATTCTACAGGCAAGAATACTGGAGTGGGTTGCCACTCTCTCCTCCAGGAGATCTTCCTGACTCAGGGATCAAACCCAGGTCTCCTGCACTGCAGGCAGATTCTTTACCATCTGAGCCACCAGGGAAGTGCCCCCAAAATGCCCAGTGAAGATTCAAAACAAATAGGCATCTGTCTCTTACCCTCTCCTCTTATGTGAGCTCTATAAAAGTTTATCTCCATCCAACATAATAGGATAGGCTTGTTTTAAGGGCTGAATCAGGAACAAAACTTGCTTTTAAGATACCTTTAACTTTAGGAATCTAAATCCCTGGAACCTAAACAAGGCCGCAAAATGAATTTTAACATTCTGTAAGTTATGCTACATGCACATCAGTGAAAACCATGGTGTTGCTCAAAAGAATGCAGATCTGCATGTACTGACATGAAAAGATGTCAGGGAGAAATTACTGAAAGGCAAAAAGCAAGTTGAAGAGCAGAGTAGACAATAACACACCATTTTTGTGAAACAAAATTATATACATGTGTGATAGGCACAGGCACAGAAATATTCTTTCCACAACTCACAGTTAAGAGCCAGAATGAACATGCATAACCACTAACATGTGTTTCTCAGGGGAGAGTGATTAGAAAGGTCAAGCATGTTCTCTTTTATTTCATACATTTCCACAGTGTTTGCATTTTCTTATAATAACCATGCTCTATCTCAATTTTTAAAATTTAAAGTAAGATTTTGTTAAAGGTACTATTAGACTATTGCCAATAAATGACTTCTCTTTATTGCCCTTTGAGCCATAGCTGCAATATCCAGCAATAAATGGGGCTGTTTCTAAATGGATTAGGTCTTCATCTTTAGGACAAGAACAAGAAGACAGCTGAAAGGCAGGAGAGCATGAGAATGAATGAAAAGTGTCATGGGCCATGTGCCCAAGAACCACATTCAATTACACAGCCGTGCTATCTGATTATTGCAACACTAGGCTAATTCTACAGAGACGGATGGAAAGACTCACCAGGTAAAGGTTATTTTTGTCCTGAAAGGCGTACTGCAACTGGGGGATCCAAGGACTTGTACTCCTAGATAATATGTTCTGTTCTTCCTCAAAATATGAGACCTAGGAGGAATAGAAACTATTAAGACAATTATAAAGAACTAAGTGTGATGGGGGAAATGCTCTTTGTTCTCCCTTTAAGCTTAAACTGATACCTAGTTTTGTTTCTTTTTTAAAAAGCCATCACATAGCCCAACATTCCACAAATCTCAATCTTATGCCTACTTTGCTCAATTTTTGCCAGACCCATACAATAGTGTCCAGTTATTTACTTAAGCTCTTTCTTCAAAGTCAACCCACTTCTTTTAAATTTAAACCTTTCTCTTCATCTTCCCTTATTGGGCAATTCAGTCCTAAAACTGTTAGATGGAGAATAACCAGATAAACATCCATGACAAGTGACAAGGAAAGCCATGGTGGCCCAGAACAGGGTGACAGATCCGAGCAGGGTGAGGAGGGAAGCAACCACGTGTGGAGCAGACCAATGTGGGGTATCAAAGGCTTACATACGGTGAGGAAGTCAATCTAGGTCTAAATGACCTAGAGCATCTGAGCCCATCAAGGTAGAGTTGACGGATGGACACAGGTGTATAAAATAAGTAAAAAAACATTGAGGGTAATATCAGAGGAATTACAAACATGGAAAGGGTGAAAATTATAACCAACCTTGTGAACCTGGATAGGACCTGGAGATGTTGATGTGAATACCTGGTTTTCAACATACGTAAGTAGATACAGAAATAAATATAGATGTTAATGTTCGTGTGGCATCACAGACTAGATAGGCGTGAATCTGAGTGAACTCCGAGAGATGGTGATGAACAGGGAGGCCTGATGCTGCGATTCATGGGGTCGCAAAGGGTCGGACACGACTGAGCGACTGAACTGATACTGCATACACATACATGTATTTCCTGGCCCTGTCCACTGAATGGAGTCTGGCAGCAATGACATCCTGATAGCAAAGAGAACACCTCGTGCCCAGACCTTGGCCTCTAAATACTGTTTTCGAGTTTTAAAAATAAATAAATAACAAAATACAGGGCTCCCAGAGAAATGACTGATTGTGGGGCTGGGGCAGGTAAAGTGAGTTTAAGAGCCCAAACATCTTGTTGTACCAGAAAGTAACACAGAATTCACAGATGGGGAACATGTCAAAAGGATATACAAAAGCCAACCTGAAGAGATTCTCATTGGCCAACTTGGGAACAATTTGAGTATAAAAACATATACTGACAGGAATGGACTGTAACTCAGTAACAGGCAAACACAAGTGCATACAGATATAAATAAATGGATGGATTGAAAGTTTTATCAGAAACAGTTATTTCCACAGTTTGAAAGTATCCCCTTCCAAAATACCTAAGCAATTCAAAGAGGAAAGGAGTAACTCCAACGTGACATCCTCAGAAACATGACAAACCGCAACTGAGACTTCCCTGTTGGGATGCCATGAGAGGAACAGCATCCTGTCTGTGACAGTCCTGCGTGGCTCAGGTAACGAATGGGTGGGTGGCTTTAATTAGCTCCTGGGTATGTGAGATTTTTAAATCCCCCAGCATACACCTCACACAGGGTGACTCAAGTCATTCACCCCGAGGAGCAAACCTGGGTGAGGGTCCCTATCCCTCACCTGCAGTATGGGATGTGCTGAGTGAGGGTCTCTATCCCTCATCTGCAGTATGGAATGTGCTGGATTCATTTCCTTTTCTATGCACCATTGCCCATATGAAATATAAGGAGCAAAAGGCTACATCTAAGGCCTCTTCCAAAGACCTAGGACACACCAGACCCAACAGGTGCTTAGTAGGTGTGGCCTAATGGCAGGTGGTTCTTAGGTGCTGGGAGGCTCAGTGAGCATCTTCCATACCTCTCTTCCAAATGATCTGCCCACATCCTGTCATGTAATCTTTTGATGAAGTTGCCCACATTTCATTCCTGAATAAAGGATGCAGCATTCTCAGATTCTGACGAGCAGCTTTCTGCCCTCTGCTGTGTCTCTGACCAGAGGTCACACAAAGTCACTGAAGTGCTGAAACCCTGATCCCAACCTTCTGCTTCCAAAAGCCTATGTGAACCCCAAGCATCTCACAAATTGAATTACAGCTCCAAAAACCAGTTCTTTGGGGAGATGATGAGTTACTGTTTAATGATGAAAAAGTCCTAAAGGTGGACAGTGGTGATGGGGACGCATCACTGCCAATGTGCTTAATGCCACAGAACTGTACACTCAAAAATAAAGTGGTAAATTTTATGTGATGCTTATTTTATCACAATAGCAAGAGAGTTCTTGAGGTTTCCCACCAATCACCTCCTCCCAACTCCAATGTCCTTACTTCTTCTCATTTTTCAGTCTATTTGTTCTAAACTTCTAAACACACACAAACACATACATCTGCATAGCATTCTAGCACTTACACCTCCAGAACAGCACAGTGCTACCCGGTACATTCTCGTCACTTCTCCCTGCCCAGAGCCCATGTTCCCTCTTAGCAGTGTGAAACTGCCCTGTCTCTGGCTCACCCACATCTTTCCTCATTCTGTCGTTTGTGAATTTGCTAACTGCTCCCTCTTTTGTGATGCTTTAACTCCTAAATGCCTGCTTTATGGATCTGCCATTTTTTCTCAACTTTCCAAGGCTGTGCTGAAACCCTGAAACTAACAGCCATGGAGCTTTGATTCCTTTTGCAGACTTCCCACAGAGCTGGGTCCATTATTGGACACATGATGTGCTCTCGAACATGGGTAACTAATAAATTGCTCTCTGAACACCAAGGCTGATGGCCGTCTCTCTAGAAACACGGCAAATGAATCAATAACGTCTGGGAGCAGCAGCCTTGTTTTAAAAGAGAGAAAAACACCACAACCAGAAAGATAACTTCTCACCTCCTCTCAGACTGGCAACTCCCTAGCCACAGAACAATTTAATTTCTTCAGAGGCCTGTTTTAAAACCAAAAAAAAAAAAAAAAATCAAGTACAGATGCCCCCAACACAAATATATAAGATGTGTACAAAAGCAAAGGTTATCTGACTCACCCCATGATATGCACATCTCTGAATTCCCAGTGGATGGTCACAAAAGATCATCTCAAATTCATTAGTGAAAAGGCCAAGTTGGTTCTGAATAATATGCAACTATAAAAACATAATCAAGCAACCCAAGGGAGCTTGTCAATGTTCAAAATTAGTCAATATCAGCTCAAGAAAGCATGCTCAGACCTTCCTGGCTGAGTAATTGAGTGCCACAGTAATTAAAACTAGGGATGCCGAGGAAAACTGGCTCCATCCCAGGTGTCAATCCAGCAGATTCTCATCTCTGCAATGAACCTGCTGGTACAGACAGGGGAGGCTGGATGTCAGATGCTCCTACCTGCTCCTGGGCCAACAAGGCCTTCTTCTTCATGACTTTCATGGCATAGACATCCCCAGTCGCTTTCTCTCTGACCACCTGTACTTCGGCAAAGTGACCGCAGCCTACAACACTTCTCACTTCAAAGTCCTTCACTGAAGGCTGGAGCTCTTGCAACTCAGCTATAATATCAGAATCTGCAAAAGACGGAAGAGTGACTCCTGGATCCATAACGTGCTTCAAATACTTGTATCTTTATGAAAGCGAGAAGAAAGGAAGAAAGAAGAAAGCGTTGCTGTATCTTCCCTCACTGTCAGGAGACATTTAGTCACTTTCTCCTTGTCGTGAATAATTATAAAATCAGCACAAAAGTGTTTTTTCTATGCTAAGTTAAAATTAAGGGCTCCAGAAATTCCAACGCACAGTTTCCATGGCAGCTATGATCTGAATCCTGTAGATGCAGAAAACAGGGGCAGGAGAACAGAAATCATGCTTTTCCTCCCCCTCTCCGGGGGCTGCAGGGCAGTGAGTGTGGTCAAACATGTTATCAGCATCTGGAGTGGTTTATAACGGGATATGAGCGATGTGATCTCCATCCCCAGTTGACTTTGGGATTGACTTCCAGAACATTCCATCCTGATTCCATATGTTCTACTCAGTTTTACTCCATTAGCCCAGGTCTTATCTCCCTTGCATCGTGTCAGTAAACATCCTTCTTGCCATACACAGTATGTAGCAGCACTACCAAGGGAGAAAAAGCCTGAGGAACCAAGCAGAGGCCTGACCTTGGCCCTGCAGAGCTGACGTGTCATGCAGCTTGATGGGTTTGCAACTGTCTCTTTTCTTAGCATAGTCTTACTCCTTTTCTGAATGCAATTTCTTAGCCAGTGTCTTCCTCTACCCTAAAAGCTTTAACCACAGCATCAGACACACAGATAAAGCACTTTAAACAACAGACATTAATTTTTTAAAGTTCTAGAGGCTGTGAGGGCGAGTAGGCTGAGAGCCTGTTGAGAACCCACTTCCTGGCTGACAGGTAGCCCCTGTATTCCTCATGTGGTAGAAGGAAAAGGAGCCCTCATCTCTCTTCCTCTTCTTCTAGGGACATGAATTCCATCATGGGGCCCACCTTGATGAATTCATCTACATCTAATTATCTCCCAAAGGCTCTAGTTTTGGGGGGTCAGAGCCTCAACATATAAATTTGGGAAACTGGAGAAGGAAGCAGGAAGGTCGGCAAAAACATTCAGCCCATAACAGTCAGAGATTCTCCGTGTTTAAAGTGTGGACTACACAGGTGGCAGATTTGGAATGTAACATACATTTATTAACAACATTAAATTGGGGCATCATAGGATAGATATATAGTGATTCTAATGATCTAAACTATAATGAGGTATCATCTCACACTGGTCAGAATGGCCATCATTAAAAAGTTGACAAATAACAAATGCTGGAGAGGGTGTGCAGAAAAGAAAACCCTCTTACACTGTTGGTGGGAATGTAAACTGGTATAGCCACTATGAAAAACAATATAGAGGTTCCTCAAAAAACAAAAAATAGAGCTAACATACGATACGGCAATTCCACTCCTGGGCATATACCCAGACAAAATTGTCATTTGAAAAGATGCATGCACTCCCATGCTCACAGCAGCACTATTTACAATAGCAAAGACATGAAGCAACCTAAATGTCCTCTGACAGATGAATGGACAAAAAAGATGAGGTATATACATACAGTGGAATACTACTCAGTCACAAAAAATGGATGAATGCCATTTGCAGGAACATGGACAGACCTCAAGATTATCATACTAAGCAAAGTAAGTCTGGCTTCCCTGGTGGCTCTGACAGTAAATAATCCACCTGCAGTGCGAGAGACCTGGGTTCATTCCCTGGGTTGGGAAGACCCCCTGGAGGAAGGCATGGCAACCCACTCCAGTATTCTTGCCTGGAGAATCCCATGGGCAGAGGAGCCTGGCAGGCTACAGTTCATGGGGTTACACAGAGTCTCATAGAGTCAGACACAACTGAGCGACTAAACAACGGCAACAACACACACAAGCAAAGTAAGTCAGAAATAGAAAAATGAAATATCATATAATATCACTTACATATGGCATCTAAAATACAAAATGAACGTATCTATGAAACAGAATCACAGACAGAGAGAACAGACTTCTGGTTGCCAAGGGGGTTGGGTGAGGGGAAGGACTGAGAGCCTGGGATTAGCAGATATTAACTGTTATTTATAGGATGAATAAACAACAAGGTCCTACTGCACAGCACAGGGAACTATATTCAATATCCTGTGATAAACCATAATGGGAAAGAATATGAAAAAGAGTATATATATATATATATATGGATTATATAACTGTATTGGTGTACAGCAGATATTAACATAACATTAGTAAATCAACTATACTTCAATATTTTTTAAAAAAAGGAATAGAGCGCAACAGCTGTGACTGACCAAATCCTTCAGTCCTGTCCATTACAGGGAAACTGCATCATATACAGGGTTTTACTCCAAAGGAAGACAAGAGTAACATGTCATCAAAATTATCGTGGAGAAAAAGATGCCATGGTGAAGACCAAGGGACTCTTTAAGTCCCACAGGGGCACTGGAGCCACTTCTGTAGGAGGGCACCAGGTACAGCTGGGAGCTACATTCACTCGGCAAGTTGCTCACACAGCTAAGGGAACAGAGCCCAACAAAGGGCAGAGCCATTTCATAACCACGGTCACTTGGCAGCACACTGATGAATTAGCCAATGCAAATTTAATTGTTGTTACCCACTCCCTTTCTCGGTTGCATGGGTGGAGTTGAATTCATTTGGATCAAAGGCACATGTGATGAGCACCACTGCACTAATAACATCTCTTGTTATCCTAAAAACATCTTCTTTTGTTCCCTTGAGGAATCAGGCAAGAGGGGTGAGTAGATTCGCTTCGATTCCCCGTGGCCATTGTTAAACAAAAAATAAATCTAGAGCGCCTTCGGGCAGGATTCCATGCAGAAGCAGAACTGAATGCGGCACATTTTCTGTCTGCCTTGACATCACTGTGGCAAGCCCAGTCTTTCTTCCCTTCTTCCAAGTTTCTCTCAGACCTAGTACTTGAGTTTTTGAATTATTGATTTCCCAAATATGCTGACTTGCAATTTTCTGACTTGAACCTGATTCCATTACTGTTTGCACACAAGGCCAGCCTCTCCTGATTCTTCTCTAAGGCCTTGGGCCCTCGCGTTGCTTACAGCACTGTCCAACTTAATAACTCTAGGTCTGTCTCCAGCAGCCACCAGGCATCTCAGTCACCCCAGCAGACAAAACCGCTTGCAGGCAAAACCACCATGACACTCTCAGAATTCTGAGAAACCACTCCAAGTCGCGATGTTGTTATTCAAAGACTTTGGGATAATCGAGGTGAACAGGTGAGATGATAAACACATACCTATGACTGAAAAATAACCCTGCACAACTTCTCTTCCCACCAGCAACTTCTATGACTACAAAGCCATATCAACCTTCATCCCCGCCCACTATGAACATGGTGGGAACTGACATTGAGGTAGAGACCCAAAGCATGAAATGAAAATGCAGTCAGAGAATGATCTTCCCAGATACATACATAGATCCAGGGAGCAAAGGCCACCACAGCTGAATGCTGCTTCCTTTTTTAAACTTCACTCTCTAGGAATGCATCCTTCACAGAAATGTTCAAAAGACACACATATCAAGATACTTATGATGGGCACTGCTTGTTACAGAAAAATCAGAAACAATGTAGAGGTCTACAATTAACAGGAAAGCGGAAACAGCATAAGAGTTCACCCACAGAAAAGAATACTAGACACATATTTAAAAGAATTAAGTAGCTCAACCTCCACTGGAGTCTCTTCAAGGACAAGGATTTGCTTCTGTTTTGATCACTACTGTAAACCCAGTACTCAGAACAGCAGCAGGCACATAGCGAGTGCTCCACAAATATTTGTTAAGTAAATATATTGCTAGGTGAGCAACACTAGTGGCAAAACATTATCAACATACAACCCATTTTGCATAAAATTAAACCATAGTAATGTTAGAGCCTCTTGATTAAGGTGAAAGAGGAGAGTGATAAAGCCAGCTTAAAACTCAACTTCAAAAAATTAAAGATCATGGCATCCAGTCCCATCACTTCATAGCAAATAAATAGGGAAAATAATGGAAACAGTGACAGATTTTGTGTTCTTGGGCTCCAAAATCACTGCAGATGGTGACTGCAGCCTCGAAATTAAAAGACGCTTGCTCCTTGGAAGAAAAGCTATGACAAACATAGTGTATTAAAAAGCAGAGACATAACTTTGCCAACAAACAGCCATATAGTCAAAGCTATGGATTTTTCAGTAGTCATGTACGGAAGTAAGTGTTGGATCATAAAGAAGACTAAGCACCGAAGAACTGATACTTTCAAACTGTGGTGCTGGAGAAGACTCTTGAGAGTCCCTTGGACAACAAGAGAAATCAAACCAGTCAACCCAAAAGGAAATCAACCCTAAATACTCATTGGAAGGACTGATGCTGAAGCTCCAATATTTTGGCCACCTGGTACAAAGAACCGACTCAGTAGAAAAGACCCTGATGCCAGGAAAGACTGCACGCAGGAGAAGGGGGCGACAAAGGATAAGATGGTTGGATGTGTTAGGTAGGTAGAACAGGGAAAAGGAGTCCAAAATGGCGGTGGCTACAGACAAGGAAGGGAAAAGCCCGTGAAAATGAAACAAAAGAAGGTCCGAGGACCAGAGTGAGGACCTCAAGTAAAACAAACACTCCTGGCTGGCCCAATTTACATAGGACAGGCCCAGGGAGAGATAAACAGAAATAGAGGAGCCAGAGCCAGCTCTCTCTCCCCACCCCACTCCCCTCCGCACCCTGGGGCGTTCTCCTCGTGTCTTTGGATCTCCGTGCCCTCACGCCTCGAAGATGGATTTTCCTGCTATCTTCTAAATAAAATAGAGCTGTAACACTGAGCTGTAACACTGATTTGTCTAAGAGCTATAACACGGTCTATCCAAGACCTGAGAGCTGTGACACGCCGAGGGGCTTTAATGTCCGTCACTCCAAATCTTTGTTGTGACAAGACAAAGAATTGAGGAACACACACTCGCGAGACAGATGGCATCACCAACTCAAAGGACATGNTGTTCCCTTGAGGAATCAGGCAAGAGGGGTGAGTAGATTCGCTTCGATTCCCCGTGGCCATTGTTAAACAAAAAATAAATCTAGAGCGCCTTCGGGCAGGATTCCATGCAGAAGCAGAACTGAATGCGGCACATTTTCTGTCTGCCTTGACATCACTGTGGCAAGCCCAGTCTTTCTTCCCTTCTTCCAAGTTTCTCTCAGACCTAGTACTTGAGTTTTTGAATTATTGATTTCCCAAATATGCTGACTTGCAATTTTCTGACTTGAACCTGATTCCATTACTGTTTGCACACAAGGCCAGCCTCTCCTGATTCTTCTCTAAGGCCTTGGGCCCTCGCGTTGCTTACAGCACTGTCCAACTTAATAACTCTAGGTCTGTCTCCAGCAGCCACCAGGCATCTCAGTCACCCCAGCAGACAAAACCGCTTGCAGGCAAAACCACCATGACACTCTCAGAATTCTGAGAAACCACTCCAAGTCGCGATGTTGTTATTCAAAGACTTTGGGATAATCGAGGTGAACAGGTGAGATGATAAACACATACCTATGACTGAAAAATAACCCTGCACAACTTCTCTTCCCACCAGCAACTTCTATGACTACAAAGCCATATCAACCTTCATCCCCGCCCACTATGAACATGGTGGGAACTGACATTGAGGTAGAGACCCAAAGCATGAAATGAAAATGCAGTCAGAGAATGATCTTCCCAGATACATACATAGATCCAGGGAGCAAAGGCCACCACAGCTGAATGCTGCTTCCTTTTTTAAACTTCACTCTCTAGGAATGCATCCTTCACAGAAATGTTCAAAAGACACACATATCAAGATACTTATGATGGGCACTGCTTGTTACAGAAAAATCAGAAACAATGTAGAGGTCTACAATTAACAGGAAAGCGGAAACAGCATAAGAGTTCACCCACAGAAAAGAATACTAGACACATATTTAAAAGAATTAAGTAGCTCAACCTCCACTGGAGTCTCTTCAAGGACAAGGATTTGCTTCTGTTTTGATCACTACTGTAAACCCAGTACTCAGAACAGCAGCAGGCACATAGCGAGTGCTCCACAAATATTTGTTAAGTAAATATATTGCTAGGTGAGCAACACTAGTGGCAAAACATTATCAACATACAACCCATTTTGCATAAAATTAAACCATAGTAATGTTAGAGCCTCTTGATTAAGGTGAAAGAGGAGAGTGATAAAGCCAGCTTAAAACTCAACTTCAAAAAATTAAAGATCATGGCATCCAGTCCCATCACTTCATAGCAAATAAATAGGGAAAATAATGGAAACAGTGACAGATTTTGTGTTCTTGGGCTCCAAAATCACTGCAGATGGTGACTGCAGCCTCGAAATTAAAAGACGCTTGCTCCTTGGAAGAAAAGCTATGACAAACATAGTGTATTAAAAAGCAGAGACATAACTTTGCCAACAAACAGCCATATAGTCAAAGCTATGGATTTTTCAGTAGTCATGTACGGAAGTAAGTGTTGGATCATAAAGAAGACTAAGCACCGAAGAACTGATACTTTCAAACTGTGGTGCTGGAGAAGACTCTTGAGAGTCCCTTGGACAACAAGAGAAATCAAACCAGTCAACCCAAAAGGAAATCAACCCTAAATACTCATTGGAAGGACTGATGCTGAAGCTCCAATATTTTGGCCACCTGGTACAAAGAACCGACTCAGTAGAAAAGACCCTGATGCCAGGAAAGACTGCACGCAGGAGAAGGGGGCGACAAAGGATAAGATGGTTGGATGTGTTAGGTAGGTAGAACAGGGAAAAGGAGTCCAAAATGGCGGTGGCTACAGACAAGGAAGGGAAAAGCCCGTGAAAATGAAACAAAAGAAGGTCCGAGGACCAGAGTGAGGACCTCAAGTAAAACAAACACTCCTGGCTGGCCCAATTTACATAGGACAGGCCCAAGGAGAGATAAACAGAAATAGAGGAGCCAGAGCCAGCTCTCTCTCCCCACCCCACTCCCCTCCGCACCCTGGGGCGTTCTTCTCCTCGTGTCTTTGGATCTCCGTGCCCTCACGCCTCGAAGATGGATTTTCCTGCTATCTTCTAAATAAAATAGAGCTGTAACACTGAGCTGTAACACTGATTTGTCTAAGAGCTATAACACGGTCTATCCAAGACCTGAGAGCTGTGACACGCCGAGGGGCTTTAATGTCCGTCACTCCAAATCTTTGTTGTGACAAGACAAAGAATTGAGGAACACACACTAGCGAGACAGATGGCATCACCAACTCAAAGGACATGAGGTCTGAGCAAACTCCAGGAGATAGTGAAGGACACAGGAGCCTGGTGTGCTACAGTCCATGTGGTCACAAAGAGTTGGACACTACTGAGCAATTGAACAAAAAAATGTTAGAATACACATGGTAAAGGGTTCATTGTTCAAGCTACTTGATTGGTATGTGGGGGTTTATGACACTTGTCTCTTTACTGTTAAGATAGGTTTGAACAATTCCACAATAAATATCTTATAAGGACAAAAGAAAAATTGCAATGCTATGCACGCAACCATTAACAGTGGTTATCTTAGGTAACCACTGAGGGATTTTCTTCCATTCTGATCTTTTATATTTAACTTTGTATTTTTTTAATTTTTACTGAAATATAGTTGATTTACAGTGTTGTATTTTCATGTATACAGCAAAGTGATTCAGCTACATATATATATATTTTTTAGATTCTTTTCCATTACAGGTTATTACAAGATATTGAATAATAGTTCCCTGTGCTATCGGTCCTTATTGGTTACCTGTTTTATGTATAGTAGTGCGTATATGTTAATCCCAACTCCTGATTTATCCCTTCCCCACCTTACACTTTGGTAACTATAGGTTTGTTTTCTATGTCTCTAAGTCTCATTTCTGTTTTGTAAATAAGTTCACTTGTATCCGTTGTTAGGATTCCACATATAAGTGATATCATATGATATTTGTCTTTCTCTTAGTATGATAATCTCTGGGCCCATCCATGTTGCTACAAGTAACTTTGTATTATGCTTACAGTGGGGGGAGAGTGGCACGGAGGAACTTAAAAGTAGTATTTTGCCCAAAATACTAAGATTGTGAACATTTATAGAAGAGTTTGCCTGCAGTGAGTGTAGCTGAAAGAGGGTAAAATTTCAGCCACTGTCAAATAACTGAGAAAAGTCCAACTTTAACAATTATCAACACTTTTTTTTGACTGTATATTTTAACATCGCACTTGTTTATTTTTTACATAAAATATGTGATTCACTGCTTAAGATTTTGCTACTTATTCTGTTCATTGGCAATAATTAGTCAACCAATATTTACTAAACACCTTCTGTGTGTGTCCATGCATACCTGGTCATGTCTGACACTTTGCAACCTCATTCTTCCAGGCAAGAATACTGGTGTGGGTTGCCACTTCTTTCTCCAGGAGGGGTCTTCCTGACTCAGGGATCAAACCCATGTCTCTTGCATCTCCTGCATTGGCAGGAGGATTCTTCACCACTGTACCACCCGGGAAGCCCCATCTTCTGTGTACCAAACCCAGTTTTAGGCAAAAAGGCTAGCTTAGAAATTAAGAAACAAAGAATTCCTCCCTGATTCCCAAATGCCAGCTCCCTGCCCTCCCTTGACCCAAACTAGGGGCACTGCTTCAGGGCTGTATTATTCTGTCTCACTTCCTCCAACAGTCCCAGAAGAAATTTTCCATCTCTATGGCAAGCGTCAAGAAACTTATGTGGTAACAGCTGTTGGACCCTTCTTCCCACAGAAAAATGAAGCTTACATTCTAAAACAGAAACTCAAAGAGTGGGGGGAGAAACATACTAATGCAATCACCCTTTTCCAATCATAATCTCTCAACCATGCTCTCCAGGAAGCCTCTTTAAAAATATGAAACAGTTTCCTAAAAGAGAAATCTATTAGAAAAATCTACATTTCACAAGTCTAGACTCCTGATTACTGAATGAGTCTATAAGATCCACTGCTTTAAAGGATGATCCTAACTGGAGGGCAATCTCAAGAAGGTGCATGTTGAAAGCTCAGTAAATTAGTCTTGTCACAAGCTTCTCCTTCCCCTCCTACTCCCTATTTGAGAGTTTAAATACTCAACAAAATAAACTGGGAACTTATTCAAACAAATACAGAATCATGAACAAATATGCCAAGTGCATTTTAAAGCTAAAGGTACACAATATGTTAAACATTGAGGTTTATAGTTATCATTATTGGGCAACATTTACTGAGTGTCTCCACACGCCAGGCAACATAAGCCTGGACTGTGCACTATCTTATTCAATCCCTATATCAGATATGTCTTTTCCCCCATCGTTCAAATGAGGACACTGAGAACAAACAAGTTACATGTAAACACCGATGTCACTTACTAGATATTCAAAACTTCCAGGTCCTTTAGGCAATAGCACATCCCCCATACCATGAGGTCCCAGTGATCATGGTGCCCTGGACCCCTGGGCACCTACATGAGGCCAATCATAATACTTCACACCCTGGCCCAGTGACTGGTCAAGGGATGAGCAAATGACCCAAAGCAGAGCCAATGAGAATCTTCCCTGAGATTGCATGAATAGAGACAGTAGACGATACACGTTGGGTACAGTGGGGTAGCCAGCATCCAAAGACAGTGCCCAATGCATGTGCTTTGTTGTTCCCCCGTACAAGAAGTCTGGGTGGCCCCATTGCCTCACTGCAAACCATGGAATGCAACCAAAGAGATTCTATGTCCCTTCCAGACCTAAGCCCTGAGAAGGCCTGGCAGCTTCGACTTTTGTATTTGGAAATGCTGAGTTGCCATGGAGGACATCTAGATATCTCTGCTAGAGTGACAGCGTAGACCATGGGTTAGTAGCTTTGTCTCAAAGGGTCAGACAGTAAACATTTTGGGCGTTGTAGGCCATATGGTCACACCTATACCTACTCAATTGCCTTGTGATGTGACAGCAGCCAGAAGGAACAGGTGAAGCTGCATTCCAGGAGAACTTTGTTTACAAAGCAGGCATCCCAGCCTGTAGTTGGCTGACCCGTCATGGAGAGACCACACAGAACAGCCATATGGAGAGCAAGAATCTCCGAGACTTCACAGAGAGAGAGAGACAGGCCTACTAGCCTCAGAGTCCTGGCGGAGCCCAGCCTTCTAGGCAACGTGCCAGACAATGGGCAGGTAGGTCATCCACTTCAGCCTACATGCCCGCAATCCTGACCCATGTCACATGGAATGGAAGAATTCTCAGCTAAGCCTAGTCAACCCACAGAATCATGATTCTTGTTTTAAGCCACTAAATTTTAGGGTGGTTGGTTACACTGGAAAGTCATGTGAGACGTGGTTTCTTTCAGACTTGGCACTGTCCGTCTTTGAGGCCAGATAATTCTGTGTGGTGGGGGCCATCCTGTGCATTGCAGGATGTTTATCAGCATCTCTGGGCTCCACTCATGAGCTACCAAGAGCACCCTCCCTGCCAGCTGTGACAACCAAAATTGTCTCCAGATACTGCCACATGTCCCTGGGGGAGGCAAAATCGCCACTGGTCAAGACACACTGGTGTCAGGTGAAAAAATACAAAACTAGGAACCAGCAAGCAGTCAACTTCCCGACCACGTGCAAGTCAAGTAGAGTCAAGAACAGGGTGAGGGCAGGGCCAGTTTATGGCTTTCATAGTCCCTAGGCGCTTGCCTTCATCAGTCCCTTGCTCTATTAAAAAAAAAAATTATATAAATATATATATCTTTGTGACCACACTGGTATAAAGATGAATATAATCCAGAATCATTATACCCATATTTTTTATGATTTTAAAATAAAGTAAAATTAAACTAATTACAATAATTGTGAATACTGTAGATACTAAGGACTGACTTCACAATGCCTAATGAATAATCAGCCTTGAATGAACATAATGAAGGAGCCAGAGACATTATTTAAGTCCTTGGAAGCAGCCATGCCTAAAATTTGACCCATCCCTGGACTCTCAGTTTCATGAGCCAAAAAAATTTACTTTTGGGGATAAACAAGGTTCTACTGTATAGCACAGGGAACTATATTGAATATCCCATGGTAAATCATAATGGAAAGGAATATGAAAAAGAGTATATATATATAAAACTGAATCACTTCACTGTACAGTAGAAAGTAACACAAGATTGTATATCAACTATACTTCAATAATTTTTTTTTTTAATTCACTTTTTGGCCTAAGCTAGTTTGAGTTGAGTTTCTCACTCACAATCAAGAGGCCTGATTTATCTGGTCTCCTAGCAACGGCAGGTGGGAGCTGACCTTGAAGCTGGGTCCATCTAAAGCAGAAATTCCTACCCACTCCCTCCAACCACAAATGTATCCCACCTCCAGTATCCTTCTAATTCTCATTAAGCAGGACAATTTTCAAGAAAAAGTTCTCCCCACACTTACACTTCTGGACAAAGTTGCTCACGTGCTTAATCTTCATCAGAGCCGGCTGACTGCATTCTTTAAAGAGAACAAAGAGGGCATCTAATATCGCTTCTCGGGAAAGAAGAGACATCTGCTGTTGAGTCATGGAGGGTGGTTTCCCCTAAAAACAGCAAACAGCAGATGGAGACACTGTCAATAATGAAAAGCTTTGATCAATAACATCCACGCAGAGTAAATTGCAAGCCACCAACTCAACTAACTGCTCACGACACATGCTAGCAGCGGAATTTGGTGGCCTCATCCTTTCAAGTGACGTCCACTGACAGTCATTAAGTTATCACTTGTATATGGGCTTCTTCCTCCTGCACCTGGGGAGAAAAACTTCATCGGCACGCCATGAATAAGAAACAGTTCTTCTGTCTTAGCAGTCTGAGGCTCATGGAGACATTTACTCTGGACCCTGCTAGTCCCATCACATCCCCGTGCCTCTTCAGGAGGACACAATGAATCCCTCTTCCTCCCTGTGTTCCCACAGGTTTGTTTAACATAACTTCAGTTTCTTGAATTCACTCAGACAATAAAGGGTCGTGTGAATGGAGTGACTGTGCTAAAGCTGAATTTATTCATGATCTCAGGCAACAGTTGCAAACTGGCAGACTGCATCTAGCCCACAGACATGTTTTGTTTGGCCTGTTATAGTTAAAATAATTTATCTGCCAATATTGAAAAATCAGGAGATTTTACACCAAAAGAAAAGGGGCGGGGGGAGGGGAGGATTTCTGGCTTCTCATGAGACACAGGCAGATCTGGCAATGCTGTACCACATTCCTGCCTGGGGAGGCTGAGCTGCAGCTGAGGAGCACTGCCCCTCTAGAAAGTGGATGTGTTTGGCACTTCACTGCAGACTCAACTCACAGCTCTTCCATCTGGCCCATTTGACTCCTTTACACTCACTGTCTGGCCACCCAAGACATGAGTTTACACCCCAGGTCTAGAGCAGTGAATCTCATGTGCCATGGACTGTATGCAGTTCTCTCTGCAAAGCTGGCCACCAACAATTCTTCTAACTCTAAGCACTTACCACTGCATCCATCAAGCATCAGAGTCTATTTCTTCTCCCCATGAATCTGTGCTGTTGCCATAACTCATGTGAAACAACAGAACGTAACACAAGTTACCCAGTGCCAGTTCAAGATACAAACCTTAAGAAGTCTGGCAGCTTCTACTTTTGTTTTTTGGGGGAAGCCAGCCGCCAAGTTGAGAAGCTTGGGCTAGACCAGGTGACAGTCAAATCTCACCCACTGCCTGTTTTTATAAATAAAGTTTTATTGGAACACAGCCATGCCTATGAATTTACACATCATCTATGGCCGTGTGTATGTGTGTGTTAGCTGTTCAGTCTCATGCAGCTCTTTGCGATGCTATGGACTATAGCCTGCCAGGCTCCTCTGTCTGTCCGTGGAATTCTCCAGGCAAGAATACTGGAATGGGTTGCCATTTCCTTCTCCAGGGGATCTTCCAAACCCAGGGACTGAACTCAGGTCTCCTGCATTGCAGGCAGATTCTTTACTGTCTGAGCTTCTGTGATATAAATAGAATGGNTCTGTCCGTGGAATTCTCCAGGCAAGAATACTGGAATGGGTTGCCATTTCCTTCTCCAGGGGATCTTCCAAACCCAGGGACTGAACTCAGGTCTCCTGCATTGCAGGCAGATTCTTTACTGTCTGAGCTTCTGTGATATAAATAGAATGGCAGAGTTCAGTAGTTACAGCGGAGACCTTAGGGCCAATGTACTTATTCAGAGGAAAAAATTACAAGCCCCAGCTTAGACTGAGTAACAAAAGACCTTTGGAGAAGAGGCCACTGGATGAACTGAGGCATCCCAGTCAGCAGTCAGCACCCAGAGGTTTTAGTCCCAGCCAAGCTCCCAACTCAATACAACCCATGAGTGACTCCAGCAGAAGAATCACCTAACTGCATGCAGCCGACCCACAGAATCATAAGAAAAAGTAAATCACTGTTGCTTTAAACTTTGTGAGTGCTTTGTTACACAGCCCTGGATGACAGAAACAAACTGGCTGTAACAGCCCAATAGCAGCCTCCTCAGCCAGAACCAGAAGCATGATAGGCCTTTCCTGCCCACTCCCTGGCACTGGCCAGCAAACACCATTAAAGCAGGGGTCACTCCACTACACCTCTCTGCACGTGGCTGAACCTAGCCCACCAGGTCGGTCCACGCCCACCACTAACCCACTGCCCAAGTGGCAGAAGGGAGCTCCACTCCCAGGATGCCAGCTCCTGAGCCACCTCATCAGTCACAAACTGACCAGTGAAGCCAGCTGAGGCCACAGCGTCTGCCGCCTCAGATAACCAGGCTCTACTGAGAGCCGGAGGACAATGATACTAGAGCAGCCCGGACCTCCTCAGACCCTGCCGCTTTCTGGTGTCGTGTGGCAACTTCCTACTCTGGGTGCAATAGCTGCGAGGCAGGCACAAGCTATAGGGCCTCTGCTCAGCACCACAGTGGACCTGCCCCCAAGCAAGCGACCAGTTAGTGGTCCTGCTGACCACCGGTCAGTGCCACAGTGGGCCCCTCCCCGAAGAAAGCAACCTTTAGTGAGCAACTGTCAACCGGCCACTTTCGGTGGTCCTGCTCGGCCATTGGTCAGTGCCACAGTGGGCCCCGCCCCCTCTTGTATATAAATGGGGCCAGAACTCCGACTGAGGAAAGATGGTTTTTTGAGATGCCAGTCTGCCATCTTCTCCATCTGCTAGCTTTNGCCACTTTCGGTGGTCCTGCTCGGCCATTGGTCAGTGCCACAGTGGGCCCCGCCCCCTCTTGTATATAAATGGGGCCAGAACTCCGACTGAGGAAAGATGGTTTTTTGAGATGCCAGTCTGCCATCTTCTCCATCTGCTAGCTTTCCAATTAAAATAGTTATTCCTTGTTCCAACAACTCATATCCTTCTTTATTGGCCTGTCCTGTGGCAAGCAGAACAAGCTTGGGCTCAGTAATACGACTACCTTTGAGTCACCTGGAGAACTTAACTAAAAACCAAAAACCAGATTCTCAGGTACCATTCCCAACCTACTGAATTAGAATTTACCAGTCTGTAGCTAAGAATATATTTCAGTAACACCTCCTCCCAAGACAGTCAGACCTCAACCAGGTTTGTGAAGCACTGACATTATCTGTCACATTAGAGTTCTGCCACTTCCTGGGAAAATAAGATTCCTAGTTTTTCTTTCCTCTGATGAGTTTAGACTAAGCAGCATTTCCCAAATACAGTACTGAGTCTTAACAAAGTTTTCACGTCTGTCATAAAGTAAGAAAAGGTGAACACTGCATGATGACTCTTTTATAAAGCTAACTGTATTCAAATTGTAAAATGGTCCTTTATTCTGGAACAACATCCCCTCCCTCTTGGTGTTTTTTAAAAATATCCTCTCTTTATGAAATAAAAGGGACCAGAAGATAATAGCATTTTCTTTTTTGTGTTTTTTTACATCCCTTACTTAGCAAAATACAAAGTTGGCAAATCTGTCAGCCTAGCAAATTTGTAAAATTTTGCTGGCTCAAAAATCTAAAAGCCTGCCAACCACTGACCAGGAACTCTTGGGGAGGTACTTACTGTCAAGTAGAAACTGAGACCCTGTCTACATGGAAAACAAAACCACTACTCTATCCAAACCTCATTAAAAGGACACTGGGATAGGGATAAAGTGGGATAATCAGTTAGTTTAGAAATCCCATGAGGGGATTAAAGGCAAGAGGAATTTTAAGGGCATTTGGGAGACCACTATAAGCTAATGACCACTCTAGAAAAGAACCCAGTAACCTAGCAACAATCTCCCCTGATGGCTCAGATGGTAAAGAATCTGCCTGCAATGTGGGAGACCCGGGTTCAGTCCTTGGGCTGAGAAGCTCCCCCTGGAGAAGGGAATGGCTACCCACACCAGTATTCTTGCCTGGGGAATTCTATGGACAGAAGAACTTGGCAGGCTACAGTCCATGGGGTCACAAAGAGTCGGACACAAAGGAGCAACGGACACTTTCACCTCAGTAACAATCTACACTACCCTGAAGGAAGACCAGATGCATCCATTTGCCAGGCACACTCAAGCCACAGGTGCCAATAGTTTAAACACAAGACAATAGATATCAGGTCTGTATCTTGTTACACGAAGTCAGGGAGTTAACGGTCCTTGAAGAATAGTATTTCTGCAGGTAGTCAAGACAGGAATAGAGGGGCAAAGGGAAAGAAACTAGGTGAAAGGGGTCATAATATCAAGACCTGAGATGAATTACCATATTTTAGTATACATTACCTTTCTTCTGTTAATATACATTTAAATAGCGCCATGACAGTCCTCATTAACTACACAGGGTCAAAGGAGAACTAAAGACCTAAGCTTTAAACATCTACCCCAAAATGAGGAAGGTGGTCTACTCCACTCCCCATTTTTTCTTTGACTATAAAAATATAGCCCTCTTTGTTCTCAGTGCTGTGCTCCCCTGCCAGACTATTTGTGTCTCTCACAAGCATCCTCTGCTAATAAACTCACTCTTTGCCGTTTCCGTGCTGAAAAGAACCTGAGCTTCAGAAAGTTCTGACACAAGATGAGCAGTTTCAATTAAAAGACAATGAGTTTGACCCACACACTGCAATAGAAGACCCGGTGCATCTGAATTAAAAAATTAAAATTTAAAAAAAAAAGCAGTGCGTTCAAGTCCCCTCCTAACTCAGGAATGATGGATTCAAGTCCCAGTCTGAGTTTTGGCTGGGTTCAAGTCCCACCCAAGAAGGAGTGGGGTTTCAGCTAGATGGGGGACAAAAACAGTATCCTTATTCTGCTTATATTAAAGCAAGTGCTAGGGTTATGCTATGCTTGCAAATAACAGCTTTTCAGGGCACAGGGTGGAACTTGTTTTAAAAAAAAAAAAAGGAATTGGGGATTTACACACAATCTTTGCTGGTATAATGACATTTAAATACAAGATACACTTACTAAACTCTGATATACATTGTCAGTGTTACCCAGCAGTTACACACCCACACCAAAAATGGGGTATGGCTTTGTCATTTAAAAGCTCCATGATTCTGAGCAAGTCTCTGTCCCTCTCCATATCTGCACATTATAAGAATTTTGTCATAAGTTGGAAGTTTTGGAGTAAAACAATTAATGGGTTAAAAAGTGGTAGCGCTCCAGTCAGTTGAGGTTAAAAGTAGACCATTCATAAGAGAAAAATACCTCATGACTTAAATGGTGACCCACAGAACAACCTAAGCTTTCACTCTGTCCGCATTCTGATCTGTTTGAATATTCCCCAAAACCAATATCTTGGGGAAAATGTCCTCAAGAACATATTAGTAGTGAAAATAATATACCATTGTAAATCACCTTAGATTTATCATCATACAGATAATCCTACCAAAATGCCTTATTTAGTAGTTACTGCTAAGTGAACATAAATTTATTATTACTGTAGCTAATACTATTTCTACACTCATCATTAATAATAGTTATCATTTATAAAGGGCTTACCAAGAGCTGGGCAAGAACTAAGTACATGAATTATCTTATTTGATCCTAACTTTGTAAATTAGGTGCTATAACTTCTATCATAATACAAAGAATGGAAAATGGATATAGACAAGGCAACTGACTCACCCAAGGTAACACAGCTAACACATTCTGAGGCCAGGATTCAAACCTAAACCTTCACCACTATCTATATTTTCTCTTTGACTTATCAAATAAAGATTTCTACAACAAACGAAAGAATTAGAAATCCACTTGGGAAAAAAATTTCACAACATTAAGTTTTAATCTTTTGGGGGGTGATGGAAATGGTCTATATCTTGAGAGGAATGTGGGTTGTACAGGTTTGGTATTTATCGAAACTTTTTTAAAACATAAACATCCCTTGAATGAAAAAGATTTCTATATTTCTATAGGGTTACACCTATAGAAATTCCAGTCAAACGAGTGTCTTTGTTCATTTACTTTTCCTTAATAAAAGGGCAAACTTTAGTGCAAAAGTGTAACGTGTGAAATCTTCAAAAAGGTCCCCCTTCGAGGGCAAGTTCAGCTACCCATTCCTGGCACAACAGCTCCTTTTTCCACAACTTTCAGCATATATAAAACACCAAAGGAAATTTCTCTGAGATTCGCCTCAGTCCTCTAACAAATTCCTATAACTTCTGAGTCACAAAGAGGTTCCAAGGAAACACAAGTGAGCAAAGCTGACAAGCCAGTCTGTTACCTGGAAGAAAAGATTCAGCCTGGAGGCCCGGCTGGCAATGGATTCAATAGCACCAGCGTCCAGCAGATTCCTTGCTCCATACTTGAACTTCAACATCTCCCCACTGGTGACGAAAGTAGACAGGAGAAGGTTATTGTGTTCCGCTGATTTGAGCGGGAAGGGTTTGAGAGATCCTGAGCTTTCTCTCCAGATATCAGGGGTAGGGAGGTGAAAAATCAGCCACCACTGGGTCTTGGGAAGCTCAGTCGGGTGACACAGATTAAAAATCAGACTTTTATTCAGTGTAACAAAAGTAACACTGCAACACTGATCTGACATACTCACTTACTTAAAATTTGTTTTATAACTGCAGACAGTGACTACAGCCATGATATTAAAAGATGCTTGCTCGCAGGAAGAAAAGCTATATGACAAATCTAGACAGCATATTAAAAAGGAGAGAGATCACTTTGCCAACAAAGAACTGTATAGTCAAAGCTATGGTTTTTCCAATGACTTTCCGGGTGGCTCAGACAGTAAAGCATCTGCCTACAATGCAGGAGACCCAGGTTCGATTCCTGGGAAGGGAAGATCCCCTAGAGGAGGAAATAGCAACCCATTCCAGTACTCTTGCCTGGAAAATCCCATGGACGGAGGAGTCTGGTCAACTACAGTCCATGGGGTCGCAAAGAGTCGACTTAGCGACTTCACTTCACTTCATGGTTTTTCTAATAGTCACGTACAGATGTGAGAGCTGGACCATAAAGAAGGCTGAGCAGCCAAGAACTGATGTGTTTGAATTGTGGTGATGGAGGAAGACTCTTGAGAGTGCTTTGGACAGCAAAGAAATCAAACCAGTCAATCCTAAAGAAAATAAACCCTAAATATTCATTTGAAGGACTGATGCAAAGGACCTGACGCAAAGAGCTGACTCACTGGAAAGACCCTGATCCTGGGAAAAACTGAGGGCAGAAGGAGAACGGGCGACAGAGGATGAGATGGTTGGATGGCATCGCTGACTCAATGGACAGGAGTTTGAGCAAACTCTGGGAGAAAATAAAGGACAAGGAAGTCTGGCAAGCTGCAGTCCATGCAGTCACAGAGTCAGACATGACTTAAACACTGAACAACAACAACCCCCTTAATTGAATATAAGCTCCACCAGAGCATGCTGCTGCTGCTGCTAAGTCGCTTCAGTCGTGTCCGACTCTGTGCGACACCGTAGACGGAAGCCCACCAGGATCCCCCGTCCCCAGGATTCTACAGGCAAGAACACTGGAGTGGGTTGCCATTTCCTTCTCCAATGCATGAAAGTGAAAAGTGAAAGGGAAGTCGCTCAGTCGTGTCTTACTCTTAGCAACCCCATGGACTGCAGCTTACCAGGCTACTCCATCCATGGGATTTTCCAGGCAAGAGTAGTAGAATGGGATGCCACTGCCTTCTCCCCACCAGGGCACAGCCTGGCACATAAATGCTAATAAACAGTTATTGAACAAATGATTGAAAATAAGTAAATTACATAGTACAGGTATGTTGGAAGCTATGGGGTTCAAAAAAAATAAGAAAAAACAAATGGAGGAATTGGGTCATGGGCAACCCGCTCCAGTGTTCTTGCCTGGAGAATCCCAGCGAGGGTGGAGCCTGATGGGCTGCCATCTATGGGGTCGCACAGAGTCGGACACAATTGAAGCGACTTAGCAGCAGCAGCAGTGTGTGTATAACAGTGTAGTCAGAGTAATCACTGTTCAGTTATGTCGTGTAGTCAGAGTAATCACTGTTCAGTTATGTCCGACTCTGTGCACGGACTGCAGCACTCCAGGCTTCCCTGTCCATCACCAACTCAGGGAGCTTGTTCAGATTCACGTCCATCGAGTTGGTGACGCCATCTAACCATATCATCCGCTGTAGTCCCCTTCTCCTCCTGCCTTCAATCTTTCCCAGCATCAAGATCTTTTCTAAGCAGTCAGTTCTTCGCATGAGGTGGCCAAAGTATTGGCGCTTCAGCTTCAGTCCCGTCAATGAATGTTCAGGATTGATTTAAGGATTGAGAGGTTTCATCTCCTTGCAGTCCAAGGGACTCTCAAGTCTTCTCCAAGACCACTTCACTGAACAGGTAACATTCGAGCCAAAATCTGAAGGAAGTAGCAGCAAGCCTTGCCGATATGTGGGTAAAGAAAAGTACCCTGCGGTCAGGGCGAACAGCCAGAGCTAAGGTTCTGAGGCAAGACCTGGGTTTCTCTAACGGTAGCTGGGAAACCACGTAGGGCTGGAACAGAGGGAAAGAGGCAGGAAGTAGGCGGTGACGGGTTGGGGCAAAGAGTATGAAGACACCAAAGTAAGCTAAGGTCACACAGATTCTAAGGCGTTGCCGGCCCCGACTAGCAATGCCGACAGGAGGCAGGGCAGAAGAAACACAGGACCCCACCCAGCTGGAGAAAGGAAATTCCTCTAGCCGCAGCACAGTCTAGCCAACCCTTCGGCTCAGACGCGGGATAAGCCCTTGCACCGCCAGCCTGGGAAGACCTTCCCGACTCCCCGCCGCCCTCCGTGCTGCGAGAGGCAAAGCCAGGGTTGGTGTGGTGGAAGAGGCCCTTCCCTTGGTCTTGCAAAGTGGGGTGAGGGAGAATAGAGCTTGAGGAGGCCAAACTCACCGTTCAGCCTACTCCGGCTATCTGCGCGCCGTTCTGTCCCGTGCCTCCCGCGGCAGCGTTTGAACACTGGGAACGGCGTGGGTGAGGCCCGCCAAGTCTAGACCAATCAGTGTTCCCGCTCGTATGATGGACAGTTCTATCTCAACCAGGTCCTGCCCAAGTCCTTAAAGGGACCGAGGAAGTGAACGAGAGGGCCAATGAAATTGTTCCTTCCGACCCGGCAGGGCAGGTCTTGGAAGTTTGAAATTGGCGGTTAAGCAGAAGGATGCAAGGTTTGAGGACGCGTCTGTTTATGTCTGGGATGTCTGAGGACAATGCTGGGGCAGTGGCCCTTGCTCTCATGGCCTCCTGCAAGGAGGAAGACAGCCCGGCCGCTCTGATTGGTGATCTTGTTCATTAATCCTGGCTAAGGTAAAAGTAGTTGTTACTTTGTTAAATAAACCAGCTGGTTCTCTGCTAACAGGCTACTACAACTGAGGCTTTGAATTTGAGATTCCACCTGCCTCAATGCCTGGTTGTCGACTGCAACAAAAAGGCGATGATATTGAAACTGTCTCATAGAACATTTCAAAATAAAGACAAGAGACTTAAACAGTCGAAATCCAAAAGGCCAACAAATATATGAAAAGGTCTCAACGTCACTCATCATCAGGAAATAAGAAAATTAAAACCACAAAGAGATACAATAACGGGCAGCCAGACTGGGGCTGATTAGTGGGGAGGAGGTCTGACAGTGTTGGCAAGACTTGGCGGTACACAGCTGATGGGAGTATAAATCATAACGTTTGTTTGAAAAAGAGTTTGCCATTCTTTGCTAAAGTTGATGATATGCACAGTCTGTGACTCACGCCTGGGTATACCCTAGAAAAACTCCTGTGTACACCAGGAGACATGTACAAGAATGTACAGATAGTACCATACAGCATCATGAAAAAAAAACAAAACTGGAAGCAACCCAAATATCCATCAGTAACAGAAAGGATAATTTTTTATATTGCAGTACTTTCATACAGCAATAAAAACAACTGCAGCTGAACACAACGACATAATGCATTTCAAAACTACTGAGTGAAGGAAGCATAACAAGAGAATAAAGCATGTTTTCTTTTTCTTATTGAAGTATGTAGTTCATTTACAATGTTGTGTTTCAGGTATACCGCAAAGTGATTCAGCTATACTATATTCTTTTTCGTTTCTTTTCCCTTATAGGTTATTAAAGTATGTTTTCATTAATATAAATTTCAAAAGCAAAACAAAATAGTGAAGGATGTACCTACAGGTGGTAAAATCAGAAAGTAAAGCAGAACTCAGGATAGTAGTTATCAAGGGCATGGTGTCCTTTCAGGGAGTCAGGATGCTGCCTGCTAAGTCGCCTCAGTCGTGTCTGACTCTGTGTGACCCTATAGGCTGCAACCCGCTGGGCTCCTCTGTCCATAGGATTTTCCAGGCAAGAATACTGGAGTGGGTTGCCATGCCCTCCTCCCCACCCACGAATTGAACCTGCGTCTCTTACATCTCCTGCATTGGCAGGCAAGTTCTTTACCACTAGCGCCACCTGGGAAGCCCCAGTCAGAATGCTGCTGCTGATGCTAAATCACTTCAGTCGTGTCCAACTCTGCGACCCCATAGATGGCAGCCCACCAGGCTCCCCCGNCATCTCCTGCATTGGCAGGCAAGTTCTTTACCACTAGCGCCACCTGGGAAGCCCCAGTCAGAATGCTGCTGCTGCTGCTGCTGCTGCTAAATCACTTCAGTCGTGTCCAACTCTGCGACCCCATAGATGGCAGCCCACCAGGCTCCCCCGTCCCTGGGATTCTCCAGGCAAAAACACTGGAGTGGGTTGCCCTTTCCTTCTCCAATGCATGAAAGTGAAAAGTGAAAGTGAAGTCGCTCAGTCGTGTCCGACTCTCGGCAACCCCATGAACTCCAGCCTACCAGGCTCCTCCATCCATGGGATTTTCCAGGCAAGAGTACTGGAGTGGGTTGCCATTGCCTTCGATACTATGATCTAATTCTTAGCCTGACTATACTAATAAAATAGATTATTGTTTTATAATTAGTAAGTTGTGTATATATATATGTTCTATTTTGGAGAAGAAAATGGCAACCCACTCCAGAATTCTTGCCTGTTGAATCCCATGGACAGAAGAGCCTAGTAGGTTACAGTCCATGGGTCACAAAGCATCAGACACAACTGAGTGACTAAACACACACACATTTTCTACTTATGTCTATTTTTAAAATTGGAAAGGGAGGCAGTCCTCTCGGCACTTTATAATCCCTACACTACTAGAACTAGAAGTGTGTTATCATATGCCGGCCCACACACTCACAGCACATCAGTACAAAACAAAGTGCAAACTTGCTTAATACACTTTTTTCCCCCAGAAACATAATTTGCTATTCATCCCTGGGACAATAATGACAGTTACAATTGATCAAGCCCCTTCTCTCTTTTTGTCTTTATAAAATACATCTCATTTAATCTTTACTATAACCTAATACTGAGAAGGAGGAATTATAATCCACATTTTCTAGGTGGGGAAACTGAGTCTGAAAGACACTCAGTGACTAATCTGGAGTTGATCGGCTCTAGGTGATGAAGCTAGGTTTGGGACTCCTGGACTATCTGACTCCTAATCCTTTTCTCTGTATGAAACCTGCTTCTCAGAAGACGTTAGAAACTTTCCCATCCTCTGCGTTTGTCATGTAGCAAGGGCTGACCCAGTCCAGAAAAATGTATGAAAATAAGAATTACTTCTAGGGACTTCCCGGTAGTCCAGTGGTTATGATTCCACTCTTTCACTGCCAAGGGCCTGGTTTCAGTCTGTGCTGGGGGAGCTAAGATCCTGCAAGTCGAGTGGCTTGGCCACATTTAAAAAGGAAAGCAGGAGGGGAAGAGGTAGGGAGAGAAAGAAAAAGAAAGACTTCTAATGATATAAGAAGGTTAGCGAAAGTTCGGGGATGGTAAGTTGAGGAGAAATGCAAAATAGGTCTTAGCCACTTTTGACTTGATAAAAAGAATCTCAGAAAGATGTGAATGTGGATCTAGTCAATGCTTCTGGTTTTTCTAATGTTGCTGTTTTTTCTAATCCAGGCAAATCTATTAGTTTTCAAGTGTCAGAAATAGGCTTTACCAGAATTATGGGACTTGTTTATCCTAAACTAGAATACAACGTTAACAGCATGATTTTGTATTGCCCTGAATCCTGCCTGCTAATATCCTATTAGAACAACTGCTGGTCTTAGCAAAATTTGTGTGAAACAGAACAAAGAATACACAATAAATAAAAATAATAAAGAAACATAAAGCAAAAACCACAGGAACACCACCAATTTTCTTTCAAAAGAAGCAACTAACTGCACAGGAAGCGTATGAGGAAAGAGAATTAGGAAGAACCAAGAATGGTGCGCCAGTACTAAAAGGATAAGACACTGCCAAATAGAATTAACCATCATTAAAACTAGACTGACAGGAAAGCTGACACCTTCTCTTTGTTCTTGCAAAAAATGAAACAATTACTAGTTCTGTGCAGAATGTGAATCCCTGAGGAATACTGTGATGGAGATTCTGGAAGAACATCATTATAACAGAGTCATAATGAAGGACATTATGATGTTCTTACATTCAATCTTTCATTTGTTTTTTAAAAAGCATTTATTGTGCCAAGCACCAGGGATACCAAAAGGAAACAGATACCCTCCTTATCAGTTTTTGAAAAGTCAGTTATAGTGGGGAGATGGAGCTATGGGCAAACGATTGTGAAACTCTGTAATAAGTTCCTGTAACAGTGGAGATGCCAGAAGACTGTGGCAATAAGAGAGGGGATGGCAGGTGGTACATCATAGCAAATACCCAAAACATGAAGACAAAGGAAACGTGGTTGCCCTCAGAGCATTCAACTGGACAATAGGCAGAGATACTCCAAGGCATCTTAAAGAGATAAGAGGAATGACCGTAAGACTCAAACTAGACTTAGTGGAACATTAAGAATTGTATCCTATTTGTAAAGCAGAAATAGAGACGCAGGCATACAGAATAAAAGTATGGATACCAACGGGGCTGGGGGGGGGGATTGGGAGATTGGCATCGACATATATATGCTATTGATACTATGTATAAAATAGATAACTAATGAGAACCTACTCTAAATACCACATAGAACTCTACTCAAAGCTCTATGGTGATCTAAATGTGAAGGAAATCCAAAAAAGAGGGGGTACATGTGTATGTATAACTGATTCACTTTGCTGTTCAGCAAAACCTTATAAAACATTGTAAAGCAACTGTACTCCACTAAAAATTAAAAAAAAAAAACAAAACTAAATTTGTACACACCATCCCCCCAAAGGACAGAAAAAGTATCTGAGAAGCTAACCCCATTCTAAGTATGAAGAGACAGTTATTCTGGTACTTTTGGCAAGAGTTCCTCAAGCTATTTTGGCAGTGGGTAACTACTAAGTCATGTTTCTACAAAGCACCATTAGCTGAGTGCTTTCTCAGAGCAAGCTATATCCCAGGTATGACCTGTTTTCCCCACCACTGATATGAAAGACACTTTCAGGTCATATATGAATGTCATTTATTTTTTAAATTATACATGTTACTGAATATTAGGAAAAAGAATAGCTAGTCCACCAAACCAGGTATTTAGGCTGTTTAACAGTATCCTGGCTTCCACCCTATCTACTAGCATACATTCCCAGAGATTACAATCAAAAATGTCTCCAGACTTTGCCAAATGTCCTCTGGAGGGCAAAATTGCCCTGAATTGAGATGTTTGACATGAAATTTTCCAATGAATACATTCAGCATTTTTGAATATTTGGGGGCTTTCTCCAGTTGCACCAAGGGGGGCTGCCCTTCTTTGCGATGCACGGGCTTCTCACTGTGGTGGCTTCTTGTTGCAGAGCACAGGCCTTAAGGCATGCAGCCTTCATAGTTGGGGCACACAGTCTCAGCAGTTGTGGTGCATCGGCTTAGTTGCTCCAAGGCATGTGGGATTTTCCCAGACAGGGATCAAACCCGCGCAGTGCAGGAGCAGGATTGAACTCTCATGTCCCCTGTATTGTGCCACCAGGGAAGTCCAACTTTTTTTCTTTTTTTACCTTATGACACGTGGGACCTTAGTTCCTCTACCAGAGATCAACCCACACCCCTTGCATCGGAAGTCAGTCTTAATCACTGGACTCCAGCAGAATTCCCAAACAAATCAAAATACATTTTAAATGTTTTGACATTTTTAACTGATTGTTAGAACTTCATTCTGACAGCTTCATTTTCCAAATGTTTTCTGCAAGTTTGCATGAGTTCCCATCTATGTTTTTGTGGCGATTTTTTTTTTTTTTGCCTTCTTTGACCTTAGACACAGTGTCTAACGACGAAGAATGAATTTTCAAAATTCAATTAAACAACAATTAGCCTTTCTGCCATTTAATTCTAGACATTTTTCCTGTAACACTGAGCTTATCAGTTAATTGTGTTGCTTCAAAAATGTCATAAACTGTAAAACATACCTCTAATCCTTCAGCCCAGTGATTTCAGAAGTGTTTATAATTTCCAATCCATTTATAATACAAGAAATTTAGGCACCTGACTCACAACTCCTTTCCAAGGACAACTAGAAAAAAAAAATGACATCAAATCCCTACACTGTTCAAGAGAATTAAAATAGAAACCACAGACTGGGAGAAAAAAGATATACCCAATAAAAGACTGCTATTCAAAATATACAAAGAACTCTTAAAACTTAACAATAGGAAAATAAGAAATTCAATCTTAAAATGGGCCAAAGATCTTAATAAGCACCTCCTCAAAGAAGATACACAAATGGCAAATAAATACATGAAAAGATGCGCCCCATCATATGTCATTAGGGAAATGTGAATTAAAATGAGATATCACTACAGTCCATGGGGTAGCAAAGAGTCGGACACAACTGAGCAACTCACACACGCACACACACACACACACACACACACACACACACACGCATCACTACATACCTATTCAAATGGTCAAAATCAAGAAGACAAAAGCAAATACTGGTGAGAATTTAGAGCAAGAGGAACTCTGCTTTGTCACTGATGGCAGTGCAAAATGGACGGCCACTTTGGAAAGACAGTTGGGCAGTTTCTTACAAAAGTAAACATTCTCTTACCATATAATCCAGCAGTCACATTCCTCAGTAGTGACCCAAAGGAGCTGAACACTGTTGTGCATACAAAAACCTGCACACCAATGTTTATAGCTGCTTCATTCATAAGTGCTGAAACTTGGAAGCAACCAAAATGTCCTTCAGTGGACAGATGGATATAAACTATGGTACGTTCCAGGCAACGGAATATTATTTGGCACTAAAAGTAAATGAGCTATCAGGACATGGAGGAAACTTCAACGCATATTGCTAAGTGAAAGAAGTCAATCTGAAAAGGCCAAATGATACTGTTCTCTTTATTTCTCAACTTCTATTAAAACACCTGGGGAGATGGCACTATAAATCCTTTCAGCTCTTCATGTGGGGAAGATACTATCCAGCCTTGTATAGCTCTTTTACTTTTCACTTATTTTTACTTGTGGTTAAGTATACATAACATAAAAGTTACCATCTTAACTATTTTAAAATTTACAATTTGGCAGCGTTAAGCACATTTATATTGTTATGCAAACATTACCACTACCCATCTCCAGAGCTCTTTTCTTTTTGCAGAACTGAACCTCTGCATCCATTACATAGTAGCTCCCCACTCCCTCCTCCTCTGAGCTTCCTGATAACTTCTATTCTTTCTGTCATTACGAGTTTGCCTGCTCTAGATACCTCAAATAAGTGAAATCATGCATTATGTAACCTTTTGTGTCTGGTTCATTTCACTGAGCATATTGTCTTCAAGGCTCATACATGTCATAGTATGTGTCAGTACCTCATTCCCTTTTATGGCTGAATAATATTCCATTGTATGGATATACCACATTTTGTTCATCCATTCATCTGTTGATGGACACTTGAGTTATTTCCCAGTTTTGGGCTATTATGAATAATACTCCTGTGAACACTGATCTACACGTATCTCTTTGAGTCTCTGCTTTCAGTTCTTCTGAGTATATACCTAGGAGTAGAATTGCTGGATCATACAGTAATTCTACACTATTTGAAAAAGTGACAAACTGTTTTCCACAGGAATTTCACCATCTTACATTTCTACTTACAAGGCATCAGGGCTCCAGTTTCTGCATGTCTTCATTAATGCTTGTCATTCTCTGTGCTTTTTTTTTTTTTTAAATAAAAACCACTCCTAGGGGATTCCCTGGCAGTACAGTGGTTAGGACTTTGTGCTCTCACTGACACAAGAGCCCAGTTTTAATCCCTGGTTGGGGAACGAAGATCCCGTAAGTCTCGTGGTGCAGCCAAAATGAAAGGAGATGGGGAATATAAACCTGCCTTAGGAATGAGCAATACCATCTGATACATATTTACTAAGGAGAAATAAAAGCATGCCCACAAAAATATTTTAAAATAATAATAATAACCACTCCAAGTGGGCACGAAATGATTAGATTTACTTTTTTTTTTACTTTCTTTGTTTAGCAATAGAAGATTTTCATATGAAATGCAGGCATCTCTGCTGATCACATTCATTCCACACTGTCTAATGAATCCTATATTTCATTTCTAATAACCTTTAGGCTCTTGCCTTGGAGACAACGGGGCTTCCCTTGTGGCTCAACTGGTAAAGCATCTGCCCACAGTGTGGGAAATCTGGGTTCAATCCCTAGGTTGGGAAGATTCCCAGGAGAAGGGAAAGGCTACATACTCCAGTATTCTGGCCTAGAGAATTCCATGGACGGTATAGTCGGACACGACTGAACGACTTTCACTTTCACTTTGAAGACTACCACCTACTTCCACCCGTGGCTCCCTCATCTCTAAAGTAGCTAAGGCACCGTTGCTTACTCTGTATTTGCCGCACCAGAGCAGTAGCGCCATCTAGTGGTCCAGAGAGGTAGTTGCAGGAGCAGCGCCCACTATTTCACTGACTTTATTATATACCTGGTGATGCCCATCTGGTATTAGTATGAAAAGCGAAATCCGATTCGAAAAATGGTGACTTTTAAAAAATTATATAGATGGGCTTCTCCTCAAATGACAAAGCTTTCTCCAGTGTCCTTTTAATTACACCCCTTCCTAAAATAGGAACAATAGGAATGCAGCTAACATTTTAAATGCAACTGGCTTGCTGAAAAATCTGTCCAAAAAAATTTTTTTTTTCAATCTTTTCTATCAGTCATCTTCTATCGAATCTCCATTTTCAACCTTTTAAAGACATCTCTTGGAAACAGTCTAACACTTTCAGGGTTTTTCAAGTTTTCACAGTTTCTGACACCTCACCCTTCTCCTCCCTAGAATAGGAGCTTTGGAGTGGGGTGGGGAAGTGGTCTTGTCTTTATGCTGTTTCCTCCCCTCCTTCTTTCTTTACCAATTCTCTGATGTTTAAAACAGAGACNGGTTTTTCAAGTTTTCACAGTTTCTGACACCTCACCCTTCTCCTCCCTAGAATAGGAGCTTTGGAGTGGGGTGGGGAAGTGGTCTTGTCTTTATGCTGTTTCCTCCCCTCCTTCTTTCTTTACCAATTCTCTGATGTTTAAAACAGAGACTAGAAATTATGGGGAAGGCCCCGCCCTACACAATTTTCTAACATAAGAAACGGATCCCTTTTCCAACTGCTTGCCCCCCAGCTCACACCCCTAAATTCTAAGGTATCTACTGATTTGATCTGTGCCCCACCCAACATCAAGAAAGAGTTCAGACTGCTTCACTTATTTATTATTATTTTGGCCATACCACGTGGCTTGTGGGATCTTAGTTCCCTGACCAGGGATTAAACCTAGGCCCTCAGCCGTGAAAGCACAGAGTTCTAGCCACTTGACCACCAGAGAGTTCCCAGGCTGCTTCATTTAGATCCTCTCTCTGCCTCTCCACCTTCACACCCAAGCCATCTTCCTCCCTTTCCCTAGAGATCACAGGAATAAGAATGAGAAATAAGTATCACTCTTAGAAAATGAGATGTTATCATTAGACAGGACTGTAAACCTGAAAAACACCAAGAGGCTGAACTAAGAAGCTATTAGAACCAACAAGAATTCTAAAAAATAGCCCACTATAAGATGAATGTTCAGAAAAATCAATAGCTTTCCATTATACCAGCAGCAACCATTGAGCTAAGGTTAAGAAAAAAAAAAAAATTCTATTCCAGTAACAACAAAATATCAAGTTCCTAGAAATAAACTCAGTAAGAGCAGAGGCCACGTAAAGAAAACTACAAACTACAGACATAACAACAAGATTTGAGTAATAAAAAAATGAAGAGGCATAGCTTGTTGCTAATTAGGAAGCATCAACATTGTAAGAATTTCTTTTCTTCTCAAATTAACATAAACATAAAACAGGATAAATAAGTTACAGCCTATCCAAACAATGGAATCCTACCCAGCGATAAGAAAGAAAGAAGTATTGATATACATAACGACACGGAAAAAACCCAAAATCATTAGGCTGAATAAAGGAAACCAGACACAAAAGAGTACATACTGTATGATTACATTTATGTAAAATTCTAGAAAGGGGAAAAAAAATGATAGCAGATGGAATTGGTAGTGGAAGTGAGGATTAAATGTGAAAGGGCATGAGGGACTTTTCCAAGGCTGTTGAGAATGTTCTATATCTTGATTGTACTGATGGCTATATGGTGTACACATCTGTCAAAACTCATCTAAATGTATCCCTAAAATAGTACATTTATTGTATGTGAATAGTACCCCAGTAAAGCTGAAAAAATTAAATGCAATTCCAACTAAAATGCAACTCAAAATAGGGTTTGAGGGAAAGGGGGGCAGAGACACTGAAAATAAAATTTGGGAGGAAGAATAAATGGATGAGGCCAGCTAAGACAAAAAAAAGCATGAATGCAGAGTCCTTCAGCAAGTTCACTGACTACCCTGGTCTCTCTGGGAACAAGATGCCTTCAGCTCCTCCGTAGTCCCCTCCATCACTAAGAAAGTTTCCCCCATGGGAAGGAGAAGGAACAGTCTCACCCCCTTGCCTTATCTCCACCCTATACAGCGTAGCATCAGGCTGCAGATAGCAAAGGAGTTTGGTTCCTTTTTACAGAAGAGGAGGACCTCAGTTGTTTTCTTCCCTTTGGAATGTGGGGTCCATGAAGCTATTTTCATTCTCAGCTTTGAATCCTGGATGCCCTTTCCAGAGTTGTCCTATTACCAAAAGGCCAACAAGAGATTTAAATTCCTTTAGGATCCCCCCTTTATCACAGAGGGCTCCAAGAATATATAATTTCATGGCATAAAAAACAGAGCCACCTGTAAACCAAAATACATTCTAGGGTTTTAAGAGGAGAAATGTGCAAACATCAGATGGTAGATTCCACCACACACTAAGCAAGAGAGAAGAGAATAGGCATGAATTGGTTTTGCAAACTTCAAGGTTGGCTGTTATTTAGGATGAAGCACTTGAGAAGGGAGAATGATGGATTGATGCATCAGGATCCTTTGTGTTGGCTGTAGACAAAAGTATGACAGCATTTTAATATAACTAGTTTTTTGGGGGCATGAAAATTTTCCATGACCATTAACACATTTCTCTTTTAATTGGTGTGCTTGGGGGTTTATTTTTAGAAATGAAATTTCTCATTAAGGAGTGATGTGGTTTGAAGAGGATCACTCTTCCAAGCTAGTTTTCTCTCCACTCTCCATTAGTAGGGTCCAAAAAAATCAAATTTCAGGGGGAAAAAGGCTTTCTGCCTTCAGGAGCATGATTTCTATCTCACTTTTCTTTGCCAAGTAACAAAAAGGTAATACACCCAAGATCCTCTGCCAGTTTTTCACTCTATGTAGCTAAGATTCTGCAAAGATTAAGAAATCATTAAGATCTGAGATCTATTGGAAATATTCGTGGCAGCCAATCAATGACAAAAATTGGGGCCTATCTCTCCATGGTAACTGGTGGAAATAGTTTTCTGTTTTCTGAGCCACTGGAGTATCTGTTTATTCATTGTTGGTCAATAAAATGAGAACAACCCTATAAGGTGCTGTCTACACCTGTTGCAAACTAAATGGACCATATCACTCAGGTCCATCTATATCAGTTATCTAGTGCATTACCACAAACATGGAGGTTTATCATCTCACAGTTTATAAGTCAGGAGTCCAGGCACACTGAGACAGAACCTCTGCAACAATGCAATCGAGGTTTCAGTCGTATTCAGTGAAGGGTTTGTGTTTAACCACATATGGTTGCTGACAGCATTTGGTTCCTTGAAAGCTATAGCTATAATTTCTTGCTGGCTGTCCCTGAAGGTCACCCTGTTTCTTGTCATGTGGTTTTGTTCATAGAGAAGCTCACCAAGTTTACTTCCTCAAAGCTAGTACAGAAGAGAGTCTTGCCTCAAAACAGACATTAGAGGCTAACATAATTGAATCACAGGTGTGACAGCCCATCACTTTTCTATTAATTAGTTAAGTTTTTACGTTTTTGGTTGCACTGGGTCTTTGTTGCTGAGCACCGGCTTTCTTCAATTGCAAAGAACAGGGGCAAGACTCTAGTGCAATGCTGGGGCTTCTCATTGAGGTGGCTTCTCTTGCTGTGGGGCACAGGCTCTGGGGCATACGGGCCTCAGTAGCTGCAGCACTCAGGCTCAGTAGTTGTGGCTCATGGGTCCTAGAGCACTGGGACTTCAATAGTTGTGGCTCATGGGCTTAGTTGCTCCATGGCATGTGGAATCTTCCAGAACAAGTGATGGAACCCGTGTCCCCTGTGTTGGCAGGCAGATTCTTATTCCACTGTACCACCAGGGAAGCCCAGCCCAGCCCATCACTTTCGCCATATTCAAGTCACAGGTCTCACCCACACTCAAAGAGGGGGTCACACAGGGACAAGAACACCAGGAAGCCTAGGTGTTGGGGGTGGCCTTAGAGTCTGCCCTCCACATTGCCAGATTGGCTGCTAATATCACCTTAATTTAAGTGAGGATGACTTGGATTAAACGGGGATTACTCCATCCCCAATGACTGACAGATGGACCACCCTCTACCATAACTCCTTCAAGAATAGCATCCACCACACAGGTAAGGGCAATCTCGGGTGATTCTCTCATCTCCTTACCCGCTCCTTCTTTGTCCTTCTCTTGTCTAGCTCCCCTCCAAATACTGAGAGCCCACACTGCTCCTCTCCCGGAGGGCACAGCTTGGATTCCCGCCACGCCCCGCAGCAGGGACATGCTTGTCTCTGAGAATGTAACCATGTGAATATGGAGGTCTCCACCGCCACCACTGTCATTGGCACAGTTGCTCAGTGCCAGGCAGAGCAGAGTGTTAGCCATGAAAGGTGATGCAAAGAGTAGGAGGCATGGCCTCAAGACGGTCACAACCCAGATGACCACTGTTCTGCAGTCTCACCCAAAGAGTGTAAGAAAAGGGTTTTAGTGCGCCACTCCTGTTCACTGTGTTTGAATTTTTAAATAATGAGCATGCAGTATTTGTGTAATCAACAGCAAAAAAATGTATAAATTGCCTCCAACTCAGAGCATAGCTAGGAGTTGAGAGTCAGCTCCTCTTACCCTATTTCTGCAAACAGAATTGCAAGTATCCTTTGTGAACCCCACCACTCTCTCACACATCTTCTCCAGCAGATGCCTTAGACAAAAATGATCTAAGCCTTCCTCTGGAGGTGGGTCTGTATATGGCATCAGTCAATCAGTTTATCCCATACCTTTCCGCTGCAGCGACTGGTAGGGGCAACCCAACCAAAGCCAACGAGACATAAGGAGAGGTTTACTGTGATCTCTGGCATAGAAAACGCCCCATCTTTAGGGTACTTCTAGAAATCTCTTCCCTTATACCAGTGCTAGTCAAAAGGAACATAAGGTAAGTTTTACATATGATTTTTTTTTCTCCAAGCCCTTTAATATTACTTAAACAGTTGAGGCACAACAATCATAAACTCCATGTTTTATGTTACAAGAAAGAAAATTTTGTATATCTGCATGATAGACCAATTTTCTCAAAAATCTCTTCTGCAGTGAAATAAACACACACTCTGGTTCACACGTTGATTCAACAAGGTCAGAAAGGCAGACAAGATGATAAACTCCCAAACTTACTGAGAAGTAAGAGGACTCAGATATTTACCGACTGCCCATCACACACTGCATCAGGTTTTGCACACTTTACCTAAGTAAGGTGTGAACCTAAATTCCATTTATCTATTAACAGAATAGCCCTGATACCACCAGGTAAGGCCCCATTTTAAATGCACTTCAAGNGCAGAGAGTCAGACACGACTTAGTGATTGACCAACAACAGATACAGGTTCTCCTGTCCATTCTTGTAACTTCCTGTCTTTCCACCACTTGGAATCTGCCGAAAGGACAGTGAAGCCACCTAAAATTAGGATCTGAAGTTTTGGCAGGAAGCCCTTCACAGTTGGAGATTTGAGTAGTATCTTTGCCAGCTGGAGCTTAGAACAAAGACACCAAACAAACTCTTTGCACTTTCTGAAATGCAGCTTTTTGCTCCTTCAGAAATTGGGATTCAGGTCAGTGGATGCTGATTTTAAAGTTGTGTGTAGAACTCAGAGCCCAGTGGCCAAGAGTGTCGCTGTTCTTGGTGCCCACACTGGTTACCTAATTAATGAATTTGCAGCCTGTTTGGAATTGGAATTACAGCCTAGTAGGATTTTGGAGCTAGACAGGGCTTTCTCCTTGAGTTGATGTATCCTATTCCTTAAATGGGGAACACTAAAGTTACTTACATATTTAATGGCAGACTTGGGCTCTGATCTTGGTGTTCGTGGCCTCTTCATTTTCTGTTTTACAGCATATTTCAGAATTACAGGGGTGATAGTGCTGGAATCATTCTTATTGGAGCAACAGTTTGTTACATGTGGTCTCCCCACAAGCCTGAATATTTGGGGAATGAGACTCTTTACCAGAAAATCCTTGTGCGACTTACACAATTAAGCACAATTAAAAATGATGAGTTGTAAGCAATTTTATAATAAAGATAATGTTTTTAAATTACTTGAGTAAGTAGTAGATGAACTGAGCAGAACACTATTAAGTGAGAAGTGCTCACAGAGAAAATAAACTTTCCTGCCTGCCTGCCCCAGTTTCTTTTTCTCTACCCCAGAGGAGAAAAGCCTGGAGTGGAGAAAATCTCCTTCCTTCTTTTTCTAAAGTATCAAAATTTCTGAAGTACCAAATTTAGGAGTACTAAAAATGCTTTATTTCAGTTTTAGCCTTCATAAAACTGAGTGACTTCCTTTAAGAATCTGCTCTCCCTACCCCTCAGCATTTTATGGTCAAATAGAGCGAAGTTGAAAGAATTACAGTGAGGACTTGAATCTTGTCAGCTAAGAGTCTGCCATTGTACTTCACTGTATTTGTTTTCTCACAAATCTGTGTGCTCGTCCACTCACCCCTCAGTGCCTCAGGAGTCCTCATGAAATCTGCCTAGTTAGAAAGCAGTGGATAGTTTCGCTGCTTTTGCCAGTGACAGAAGCCAGAGGCCTGAGAGTGGAGAGGCATGGCATGGTCTGTGGTTTAAACTAGGATGCTTGTGTGTGCCTCTGTGTGTTTAAAACGATAAGGATGAGCCGGGCATAACCACTTATGTTACAGATTTCGTTGGTTTAGTGTGTAGGCTAAGAGCCTAACTGAACATCCTTTTTCATAGTTCATTCTCTGTTGTCCCCTGTCTTGTTCATTGGTCTCCCTCTGGTGAATTGAGCTAATAAAGCTGTGTTCGGCTTTATCAAAGAAGTGAGCTGCTGTTACCCGTTCTGGGGAACCCATTGAGTTGGCTGAGGTGTGTGCTTTTCTGAAGAAACGTACTAATTTTGATTAAAATGGTGAGAACCATTGTTTTAGAATTCTTATTTTTCCCCTTATGTAAGATAATCTAAATTTCTCTTATTGTACTCCTGTAGAAGCTTGTACATTAAGATCTTATTGTATAAACCCCTTTCTAACAGTAATTTTTATAAGTAACATAAAGTAATCTTCTTAAATATTACTTGATTTTTCCTAAAAGCAAAGTTAAAAATAGATATTTGAAGTTCAAAGTGGGATCTAATGAATGTGTCTTAAAATATTTTGGCAATTTATTCTGATTGGGAATGGAGAAAGAAAAGGAAAAAAAAATCTAATGAGATATTACCCATAGTCCCCTCACTTTGAAGATGATCGTGTTAACATTCTGTGTATCCTTTTATATATCCTTTGTTTTTCTATTCATGTTTAAACTTTGCTCTGCTTGAAAGTGATCATATTAAAAATGAGGGTAACAGTATACAAGCTGTTTCAGAATCTACTTTTCCTCCCTTCACATTAAATGAATTTTCTCATTTGACTTATATTCTTTTATAAAATGAAAATCTATGTGGCCATTCAAACTATACGCAGGACAATAAATTTGCATTCCAAAGATTATGTTATGGAGGTTCTCTCCTGGTATAAGATCACTTTCAGTTTGCCCTTGTTAGGAAAGGATTTAGAAGCAGTGCTGCTGATTAAAGAAGTGGATCCAGGCATGATGAGCTTAGAGCCATGCAAGCAATTCTTATTTTTCATAAGTCAGCTAAGCTTGGACAAACTGGCAGTTGCAGATTATTTTTATCATGTGTAATTTAGTAGGACTCTTTCTGTTTAGCAGAATTACTCCTATCATCAGTGTGTCACATTGATGGAGGACTTTTTTTTTTAATATATGGCTCTTGGTCATTAAAAAAAAAAAACAAAACAGCTTTGTTTCCGGTAGAGGTCTCATTAAAAGAAGGTTTTGCTGCACTTGACTGCAAGATTGAAACAAAACGTTAGTGGACAGTTCTTATCTATAGGAGGGGACAGAGGGATCCTTTCTCTCCCTCTCTTGTTCATCTGGCAGGAAAGTTAATCTAGTGGCTCAGAATTTAGGGAAGTGGGCTTTCTTTATAGGGATTCATTTTCTCAAGGGGCATTAATGTTCAGTTAAATTTGCTGTGGAAAGAAGTGGGCCCACGGCCCCATGGTGGATGCCATCTCATGATGCTCATGCCAGCAGTGTGCTAGGAAAGCTCGCCTATGGCACAGACGTTGATAACACTGGGTGACAGCGATGGCCTGGCAGTGTCATGCTCGGCGTTCTCCCTTCCACCCTACCTTTGGATAACTCTGGAAAGCCTTTAGACAAATTGTAAATGTCTATATATGTTCAGCAACCCCAGCTGCAGAGAATGATAGCATTAAAAGAGGTTGAATAACTTTAAACTTCCAAGAGCAATGAACCCAATTTATAAGAAATTTACTCTAAATTCCTAGTGCACATCCTTTAGATAGTGATTTATTTCCCTCTTCAGTAAAAGCTCTGACAGAAGAACCTGAATTATATGGACATTTGAGCAGCAGCATCTCTGGGCGCTTGCATCACTTATTTTACCCAGGGATTCTTTGAGAGGGGTGGAATTGTTTGTTCTTTTCGTATGGGCTTGTGTGCATGATATGTATACTAGAAAAGCCCCACTTTTTTTTTTTCCTTCAAGTAATAAACAAAACTTGAAGATAATTCTGTAGTAAAATGAAACTAGGTTGAGCAGTAGTGTTTCAGCTGATACTGAAGCAACCACTGACCAAATCTGTCAAATGATCTCATCTGTTTTCCTGTAATATGTGTATTTATAATGACTGGATTCAGAGGTATTTGCCGTTTCCTTTCTTTGCACAATGTAAGGAAAACTTTTAAATGTTTTATGTTGTTAGATACTTTAAAAATGCTGTTCTAACTTCTGTCACTGTTAAGTTGCAGAATTAGCTTGAATACTGATTTCAGCCGGCCTGAAATGAGTGTAGAGTGGCATTTGTCCAAATTAAGTTAAAACAAAGGAAGTTCCTGTGTGTACTTTCCTGCCTCTTACAACAAAAACAGAAGCAAGCAAAAAAACTTTTGTAATTATTAAGCACTCTTCAGAGTACCTAATATTAAAAGTATGGATTTTGGTATTTTACTGTGCTAAATTGTTTGCTAGAGGTTCTCATCTACTTTATGAAAGACATTCTCTTAAAAGATAATTGTTTTTCTTTTCCTCTGTCAGAACACAACAATGGAGGAAACAGCTATATGGGAACAACACACGGTGACACTTCACAGGGTGAGTTCTGTTGAGTAAATAATCTGTGTGTAACTCAGGATCCTGGCAGTTTCTGAAAACAATAGAGGAAAGCCAGATGTCAGGAAGCCAGAAGAAAGGGGAAGAACTTTTCTATAATCCTTTGTTTAAAATCAGAGTTGCAATAAATTCTTTATTAAGGTCAAAAGTGAGCATGATTACTTTTTCATATATCCTTTCGTTTGTTATTTGTATTTTGCTGTTTTCGGTCATGACTTAAGAAATCAAGTAGTTTATATTTTAAGTTTTGAGTGATCAGTTAAAAGACACCGTATGCTGGTATAAATGTGTAAACTGTTTTAGTGTTTCTGAGTATATAAGTACATATTGTAAGCTTGGGGTTTAAAATTGAACAAGGTCATGCAAGTAATAAAATCTTAAAAGATATTCCTTGTTTTGAAACATGTAGAACCAAGCTGTTGCTTAAGCAATTGCACGTGGTCAGAGAGCAAATTGCAGTGTTCTGGGTAAGAGTAAGAACTTTGTGGTACTTCCCTGGAGATTGAGTGGTTAAGACTCTGCACTTCCACTGTAGAGGGCATGGGTTCACTCCCTGCTCAGAGAACTTAAGATACCACATGCCATGTGGCTCTAGAACTAGATGGAAAATGCTGAAATGAGGATTAAGTAAATGATGGTTTAAAATACTTACATTAAAAGAAAAAAGTAAGAGCTTTCTCTGAAATGAACCTGTTTGGAGTTTGCATTCTAGCACTGCTTGCTTCCCTTTAGAAATGAGCACATGTGGTCCAACTCACATTTAAAACTTTGGTTTCCACAGATGTAAAATGTGGCTGATGCCGCCTAATAGTACTTGGCATAAAGTCGTGCTGCCCATAGGTCTCCCTTTTCCTCCCTCTGAAGAGAGCTGATTGCTGATTTCCCTTCTCCCTGGAGAATGTGCAGAAAGAGATGAGAGAACAGACAGACGTTTTACACATACTGGTTCTACCCGCTGTGCCATTACTAGCAAGTTAGAGAGGGGGGAAGTCATGTTCGTAAACCGCGATCTTGTGAATCTTTGAATCTGCACATGATAGGCAACGGGTAAATTCAGTTCAGTTCAGTTGCTCAGTCATGTCTGACTCTTTGCGACCCCATGGATTGCAGCACGCCAGGCTTCCCTGTCCATCACCAACTCCTGGAGCTTATTCAAACTCATGTCCATCGTGTTGGTGATAACATCCAACCATTTCATCCTCTGTCGGCGCCTTCTCCTCCCACCTTCAATCTTTCCCAGGATCAGGGTCTTTTCCATTGGGTTGGTTCTTCACATCAGGCACCAAAATATTGGAGTTTCAGCTTCAGCATCAGTCCTTCCAATGAATATTTGGGACTGATTTCCTTTAGAATGGACTGGTTGGATCTCCTTGCAGTCCTAGGGACCCTAACAGTTCAAAAGCATCAGTTCTTTGGTCAGCTTTCTTTATAGCCCAAGTCTCACATCCATACATGACTACTGAAAAAACTGTAGCTTTGACTATATGGACCTTTGTTGATAAAGTAGTGTCTCTGCTTTTTAATATGCTGTCTAGGATGGTCATAGCTTTTCTTTCCAAGGAGCATGCGTCTTAATTTCATGGCTACAGTCACCATCTGGAGTGATTTTGGAGCCCTAGAAAGTAGTCTCTCCCTGTTTCCATTGTTTCCCCATCTATTTGTCATGAAGTGATGGGACCGGATGCCATGATCTTAGTTTTCTGAATGTTCAAACTACCGCACAACTGCACTCATCTCACATGCTAGCAAAGTAATGCTCAAAATTCTCCAAGCCAGGCTTCAGCAGTATGTGAACTATGAACTTCCAAATGTTCAAGCTGGATTTAAAAAAGGCAGAGGAACCAGAGATCAAATTGGCAATATCCACTGGATCATCAAAAAAGCAAGAGAGTTCCAGAAAAACATCTATTTTTGCTTTATTGACTATGCCAAAGCCTTTGACTATGTGTATCACAACAAACTGGAAAATTCTTCGAGATGGAAATACCAGACCACCTGACCTGCTTCCTGAGAAATCTGTATGCAGGTCAAGAAGCAACAGTTAGATTTGGACATGGAACAGCAGACTGGTTCCAAATTGGGAAAGGAGTATGTCAAGGCTGTATATTGACACCCTGCTTGTTTAACTTATATGCAGAGTACATCATGCGAAATACCAGGCTGGATGAAGCATAAGCTGGAATCAAGCTAGCCGGGAGAAATATCAATAACGTCAGATACACAGATGACATCACCCTTATGACAGAAAATGAAGAACTAAAGAGCCTCTTGATGAAAGTGAAAGAGGAGAGTGAAAAAGTTGGCTTCAAACTCAAGATTCAGAAAACTAAAATCATGGCATCCAGTCCCATCACTCCACGGGTGAATTAATTGTTTAGAAAAGAAACAGGGATTTCAGATAAAATATACTCGATTTTTTGTGTGTCTCCCTAAATAGTTAAAAAATCGTAATACTAACCTTAACTTTATAGGGCTAAGGTATGGCCTGAATTTGTTTGAAATATCCTGATAACATGTTTAAATCAGATTAAACATATATCATCATGCCTTATAAATAGTCAATTGTCTAGTGTTTATAGAGTAATTTGATACTATTTTATCGTGTTTCATTAATTTTCTTAATACTTTCATTTTTATTGATATTTACACACATTAAAATTCATCGTTGGTGTACAGTTCTGAGTCTGCCAAACGCATTTAACCCTGTGACAGTCACATAACCACCACTGCAGACCATGTGGAACAGTCGAGTCACCGTGAGGTTCTCCCGCGTGCAACTTGTAGTCAGCCCCAAGCCCTCACCTTCAGCGCTTGGCAACCATGGGTGTTTTCTGTTCTGTACCTTGGCCTTTTCCAGAATGTCATGAGAGGGACTCATATAGTATGTAGTCTTTTGAGACTGGCTTCTTACACATAACCTAATGCACTTGAGATTTCTCTGTGATAGACTTGTATCAGTAGTAGTTAGTTCCTTCTTATTGCTGAGTAACATTTCATTAATAATTTGCTTATTCATTGTTCAGCCTGGATACCTTTGGTAATTATGAATAAATCTGCTCTGGTATACAGGTTTTTGTATGCTCATACTGTTTCCTTTCTTCTGGGTAAATTCCTGGGAATGCAGTGTTGTGGGTTTTATGGTAAGTGAATGTTTAACTTTTATAAGGAGCTGTCATACTTTCTGTACTATTCTGCATCTCAGCCAGCAGCTCATAAGAGCTCCAGTTACTTTGTATCCTCACAAACAGTTGATTGTATCAGGACTGGAGTGTTGTTTTCCTCCTCCTTATTATCTACTCTAATAGGTGTGTTGTGGTATGTCATTGTGGTTTTGGTTTGTAGTTCTCTAAAGACTAATGATGTTGAATATCTGTTTATGTGCGTAATTGTCATTTATATATCTATCTTCTTTAGGGCTTCCCTGATAGCTCGGTTGGTAAAGAATTTGCCTGCAATGCAGGAGACCCCAGCTCAATTCCTGGGTTGGGAAGGTCTGCTAGATAAGGGGTAGGCTACCCACTCCAGTATTCTTTGGTAAAATGTGTTCACATATTTTGCCTATTTTTAATTAAATTGTTTGTTTTCTTATACTGACCTTAAACAAATAGAGTAACAGTTATCTCTCCGGCAAAAGTGGGTTTGCTGGGGATCAACAAANGTAGGCTACCCACTCCAGTATTCTTTGGTAAAATGTGTTCACATATTTTGCCTATTTTTAATTAAATTGTTTGTTTTCTTATACTGACCTTAAACAAATAGAGTAACAGTTATCTCTCCGGCAAAAGTGGGTTTGCTGGGGATCAACAAAGAATTGCAGTTGAGGGTCTTCAACTATGACGAGACAGTGCAGGACCCCAGCCTACAATGGAGAAGGGCACTCTTTTATGGAGGGGAAAAGGAAGTTGGGAGGGCTGAAGTAAACAGTGAGTCCACCGGAGGAGTGGAGAGCCCAGGGTATTGTGGTTGTTCACTGGCTGAGTTGTGACAGTCTGCCACAGTGGAGTTCCTGGCAGGCAGGAAGAGGAAGTCGGTCTTATTCCTGCTGGGCTTTGCTAATAACACTGCACAAGCGCATCCCCTGCTGGCCAACTAACTATTTTAATTGAGGTTTCTGCGTATTCATTTTTATACTTACTTTTTTTTACGAGTTTTTCTTTAATCCTGGTCATTAATCCCTTATCAGTAGATATATGACTTGTAAATGTTTTTTTCCCATTTCATGGATTACCTTTGCATTCTGTTGACTGTGTCCCTTGGTGCACAGAAGTTGTTACTGAGTTTTGAAAGTTTTAATACCTTCTAGATACAAGTTCTTTACTAGATACTGTTTTGCACATATTTTCCCCTGGGACTTGCCTTTTCCCTGCTCTTAGCAGTGTCTTTTGTAGAGCATGCATTTTCAATTTTGTTAAAGTCTTAATTTATTAGTTTTTGTTTTTATCACTTTTGCTTTTAGTTTTATATTTGAGAATTCTGCCAAACCCGAGGTCCCGATTATTATTCCTGTTATTTTCTTCTGGAAGTGTTTTTTTTTTTTTTTTAATTAAATTTTNAGTCTTAATTTATTAGTTTTTGTTTTTATCACTTTTGCTTTTAGTTTTATATTTGAGAATTCTGCCAAACCCGAGGTCCCGATTATTATTCCTGTTATTTTCTTCTGGAAGTGTTTTTTTTTTTTTAATTAAATTTTGTATGCATTATAAGGGCAAGGGATTTTGTTTTTTTTTTTTAATACAGATGTCCACTTTTTTGAACAACCACTTATGAAAAGGTTATTCTTTCTTCATTTAATTGCTTTCTACCTTTGTCAAAAATCAATGACTGGGACTCTCCTGGGGGTGCAGTGTAGTACAGAGAGTGCTGGTCCAATCCCTGGTTGGGAAACTAAGATCCCATGTGCCTCACAGCCAAAAAGCCCAAACATAAAACAGAACGGTACTGTAACAGATGCAATAAAGACTTTAAAAGTTGTCCACATCAAAAACAATCTTTTAAAAAAAAATCAATCACCATGTATGTGTGGGTCTTTCCCTAGTCTGTTCTGTTGAGCTGTGTGTCTATCCTTTTGCTTATTATTTCTGCCTTGATAATTGTAACTTTATATTAAGTGTGGAAATCAGGTAGTGTGACTCCTGAAAATGTACTATTATTTTTTAATTATTTTAACTAATTTCTTTGCTTTGCTATATAAATTTTAGAATGTTTGTCAATTTACAAAAAAATCTGCTAGGATTCTCATTGGGATTGCATTGAATCTGCAGATCCATTTGGGGAGAATTGGTAGCTTAACAGTATTGAGTATTCCTCAACAGTATAAATTATGGATGTAGTCTGTCTCTCCATTTACCTTAGTACTGTTTTGTAGTTTTCAGCATACAGGTTCTACACACACTTTGTTAAGATTTCTTGACAAGCATATTTTATGTTTCCTCATGCTGTTGTAAATAGTAGTTTTTTAATTTCAGTTTTTGATTGCGTATTAATATGTAGAAATACAGTTGATTCTTGTTTATTTTAATAGTGAACTTGAAACTTCTAAACTTAGAAATTCTAGGAACTTTCATGGTAGATTTCTTTTGCATTTTTCTTTGTGGGCAGTCTTTTGTGAATAGAGGCAGTTTTATTTCATCTTTTTCGATCTATAAGCTGTTCATTTCTTTTTCTTGCCTGACTGTACCAGCTAGGACTTCCAGGATATTGTTGAATAGGTACTGTGAACAGGCATCTTTTTCAACCTTGTGTGTGGATGTTGGCAGTAAGGTTTTTGTAGATGCCTTTTATGAGGTTAAAGAAGTGGCCTTGTGTTTCTATTTTGCTATTTAATAGGTTGAGGAAGTGCCCTTTTATACTTACTTTGCTAAAAGCCCTTTTATTAAAGTCATGAGTAGATTTCTGCTTTATTGACTATGCCAAAGCCTTTGACTGTGTGGATCACAATAAACTGTGGAAAATTCTGAAAGAGATGGGAATGCCAGACCACCTGACCTGCCTCTTGAGAAATCTGTATGCAGGTCAGAAAGCAACAGTTAGAACTGGACATGGAACAACAAACTGGTTCCAAATAGGAAAAGGAGTATGTCAGGGCTGTATATTGTCACCCTGCTTATTTAACTTCTATGCAGAGTACATCATGAGAAATGCTGGACTGGAAGAAACACAAGCTGGAATCAAGATTGCTGGGACAAATCTCAATAACCTCAGATATGCAGATGACACCACCCTTATGGCTGAAACTGAAGATGAAAGTGAAAGAGGAGAGTGAAAAAGTTGGCTTAAAGCTCAACATTCAGAAAACGAAGATCCTGGCATCCGGTCCCATCACTTCATGGGAAATAGATGGGGAAACAGTGGAAACAGTGTCAGACTATTATTTTGGGCTCCAAAATCACTGCNGATGCTGGGAAAGACTGAAGGCAGGAGGAGAAGGGGATGACAGGGGATGAGATGGTTGGATGGCATCACTGACTTGAGGGACATGAGTCTGAGAAAGCTCCAGGAATTGGTGAGGGACAGGGAAGCCTGGCATGCTGCGGTTCAGGGGTCACAAAGAGATGGACACAACCAAGAGACTGAACAACAGGTCTTGGCCCCGCCAACCCTCCTTGGGCTAGGGAGGAAAGTACGTGACTAAGAAATCAGAATCCTGGCTCGCTCTTTCCCATTCTGAAGCTCAATATACTTTTTTAACAAAATCAAGGCCCTACTTCCCTTTGAGCGGCCTTTTCGAATTGAAAGTAGTTCAGAAAGACCTCTTGACCTACAGTGCTCTTTTTTTAAATTTTATTTTCAAATTCTAAGCCAAAACTGGTTGACTTCAAAGGTCTCTGTACAAAAATCACAGCATTGTTTTCCTAAGGAGGGCTTATTGAGTGATTGATATTTTGAGGGTTTTCCAGCCCAGTGATTTCTTTGCTAAAAAAAAAAAAAGTGTACTCACTCATCTTGGCATTTGTTTGCAAACCAAACCCATGGTTTGAACTCTGTTTATCATCCCCCACCTCACCCCTCACTCTTAACACTGGAATTGCTAACACATAGTGACCACAGTGGTCTGTTCCTAGCAAAATGTGCTCCCCTGTGACTTTGCTTTTTTATGCACAGATTATGATCTCTGTCATTCATTATAACTNTTTATCATCCCCCACCTCACCCCTCACTCTTAACACTGGAATTGCTAACACATAGTGACCACAGTGGTCTGTTCCTAGCAAAATGTGCTCCCCTGTGACTTTGCTTTTTTATGCACAGATTATGATCTCTGTCATTCATTATAACTTCAAAGGCTACAAGAGAGTATACTCCCTTTAGAAGCTAATTCCCCTTATTTCCTGAATATTTGTTTGTGGAGAATTTGAGTCCACATTTCCTCTTTCCAGAGATACAAATATTCACTAGCCCTTATGCTATAGAGAAGCTTGAGTGTGGGGGGCTTCCCTATAGAGAAGTTTGAATTCCCTCAATTTTCCAGTTACCATAGATTAAAGGAACCATTTCTAAGAACATTTGTTTTGAAGACTAACAGGTCCAGAATTTAACCTTACTCTTAAACTAACATTCTCCATTGGGAGAATATTTATGTTAATGAATCTTAAGGGAATTTCCTGGAGGTCCAGTGGTTAGGACTCTGTTTTCATTACAGGGGACCCAGGGTTTGATCCCTGATCAGGGAGTTAAGATACTACAAGCTGAGCAGCATGGACAAAAGGAAAAAAGAATCTTAAGCTAATTTTGAATCTGTCATTTCGTTCAATGGCTTTCTATAGTAATTCATTTCCTTAAGGAACAAATTCCACTTNGGGAGTTAAGATACTACAAGCTGAGCAGCATGGACAAAAGGAAAAAAGAATCTTAAGCTAATTTTGAATCTGTCATTTCGTTCAATGGCTTTCTATAGTAATTCATTTCCTTAAGGAACAAATTCCACTTGCAGGCTGGAGCAGTGGTCAGTACTTGGGGCTTTAGAATCAGGCTTGCAAGGCTGTGGAACCTTAGGCAATCTACTTAACCTCTCTGTGTCTCTGCTCTCTCATCTATAAAATGGGTATATGATAGCCCTCAATTCATGAAATTGTTGTAAGAATTGAATGAACAGTATATGTATGGTGTACTCAGTTACTATTTTAACTAAAATGTATGCTTGTCTTTAATATCTTATGAGAAAGACACATACTCTTGACATTTTCATTCCTCTGTATTTCATTAAACATAATTTAGTTTCATTTTGTAAATTCCAAATATGCTTTAGCAGTATGAGAACTGGCCTTAGCATTGGAAGACATAGGTTCAATCCTGACCTTGATACTTACTAGCTCTGGGGCCTGGACTCATTACTTCACCTCCTTAACCTCCAGTTTTGTCATGTAGATAAGAGGGGTGATACTGATCGCTGGATGGACTGAATGTGTGCTCTGCAAAATTCATGTGCCCTAATCCCTGGTGTGATATTTGGAGGTGGGTCCCTTAGGAAGTAATAAGTTTAGATGAGGTCAGGAGGATGGAGTCCCCATGATAGAATTTGGGTCTTTGTAAGAAGAAGAAAGACTAGAACCTCTCTCTCTCTCTCTCTCTCTTCCCCCTTCCTCTCTCCCCACCAAGCGATGACACAGCAAGAAGGCAGCTGTCTACAAGCCAGGAAGAGAATCCTCCCCAGACACCAGATCTGCCAACACCTTGATCTTGGGTTTTCAAGATCAGAATCATGAGATTCTGAACCAGAATCTGGATTCGCCTCCAGAACCATGAGAAATAAATGTAGATTGTTTAAGCCCCCCAGTCTAATAAGTATTTTGTTGTAGCAGTCCCAATTGACTAAGACAGATGCCCTCCTAAGAGTGTCAGAAGGTATAACATAGGCACAAGTTTCCCTCAAAATCTACTCTTTTTCTTTTTAGAGACTTACTCAAAAACTTTAACCAGGTACATGGCCAGATAGAAGGAAGGGCAGGGTCAGCTGTGTAGCCCCACAGGCCCCACAAGCAGAAGGATTATTAAATCCTGGTTTAATTCTGTGCTGTTGGCATCTTGGATTCTCAATAATTTTTTCATTGGACTTGTGTTTTGTAAGTGGAGTCTAAGGAGACCATGGAGCATGTGTGTGAGGAGAGAAAATACATGCAGTATACGTGTCCATCACTTCTTGCCACGACATCCGCACACAGTGCCCATGATACCCCATGAGCACAGATTTCCCGTGGACCCACAGTGTGTGGAAGTTCAGCAGGGCTCAGAAGTTCGGAGGTAAGCGTGTGTTATGCCTGTGGCCGAGTGCCAGGGTCTGAATGTTTGTATCTGCCCAGAATCCATGTGTTGAAATCCCAACCACAAGCGATGGTATTAGGAGGTGGGGCCTTAGGGAGGTGTTTAGGCCATGAGGGTGAAGCCCTTATAACAGGGTCAGGGCTTTTATAAAGGTGGCCTCACGGAACCACCTCACTGCTTCTGCCACATGAGGACGCAGGGAAAGACGCCAGCTCGGAACCAGGAAGAAGGTCCTCATTAGAAAGCGACCATGTTGGCCCCTTGCTCTTGGACTTCCTAGAACTGTGAGAAATAAATTTCTGCCGTTTATAAGCTCCCGATCTCTGGTATTTTGTTATAGCAGCCTGAACAGACTAAAACTGAGTAAAGAGGTGCCCTGACAGTCCCCGGAGGACACACTTACATTCAAACCACAGCCTTCTTCAAATGTAGAAAGAAGGCAGGGAGTCCTAAGAAACCTGAATGACCTTAACCTTGTGTTAATAATTCCCTGTATTCACCAACCATTTTACGCTGAAAATGATGACACAGATAGAAAGGGAAAGATAGGTCCCATTCATTTCGGTCCCACTCATTTCATTCCTTCTTGCTCTTCAGTAAGCTGAAGGCAGAGTTTGTTGGCAGAATGGATGCATATCAAGAAGTGAAATAAAAATATAAGTGAGTTAGTTTTGTGCAATGTTTCCACTATTCTAATGACTGATACTGAAATGTGTACATGCTATCAAATACAAATTGTGGGGCCTTGGTGTTTCCACAAAAAAAGTGAAACTATCTTTTATTTGCACTTTAAACAGATTGCACAATTTAAAAAATGGTAAAATTCATGCTTGTAATTTAGTTTTTCTTAGAAGATTTACTTAGAAAATTTTCATATATATATATATATATATATATATTTTTTTTTTTATTNTTCAATGCAATCTAATTTCTAACAAAATACCAATGGAATTTTCCTCAGAATTAATACAATTTTAAAATTTGTATGGAAACACATAAGACTTGAAATGGCCAAAAATATGAGGACTAAAATTCAGGCTGGAAGAATCATGCTCCCTGACTTCAGACTGAACTACAAAGCTACAGAAATCAAAACAGTATGGTATTAGCACAAAAGTAAACACAGAGATGCATGGAACAAAATGAAGAACCCAGAAATAAACCTACACATATGATCAATGCATCTACAACAAATGAGGCAAGCGTATACAAAAGAGAAATGACAGTCTCTTCAATAAGTGGTGCTAGGAAAACTGGAGAACTACAGGTGAAAGAACAAAATTAAAACATTATCTAACACTATATACAAAAATAAAACTGAAAGTAAATCTAAACTTTAAATATAAGACCAGAAGCCATAAAACTCCTAGAGAAAAACAGGCAGAATAAAGTTCTACAGAAATTATAACAATGTTTTTTGGGGGAATTTACCTCCTGAAGCAAAGGAAATAAAAGCAAAAATAAACATATGGGACATAATTAAACTTAAAAGCTTTTTCGGAGCAAAGAAAACTATGGAGAAAAACACAGTACACTGAATGGGAGAAAATACTTGCAAAATATACAGTCTAAAGGGAGTTAATATCTAAAATAGACAAATAGCTCATACAATTCAGCATCAAAGATACAAAAAACCCAACTAAAAAATGGGCATAAGAATTGAAAAGGGATTTCCCAAAGAGGAACCACAGATTGCCAACAAGCAAATAAAGAAGAAACTGATCATCAATAAAATGCAATCAAAACCACAAAGATATACCATCTCAAACCTGTTGGAAGGCTTATTATCAAAAAGAAAATTAACAAATGTTAGCAAAGATATGGAGAAAAGAGAACCCTCACAGATTTTTCGTGGGAATGTAAATGGATGCAGGCACAAGGGATAAGAGTACAGAGGTTTCTCAAGATTCAGAATACTGCTACCATTTGGAAGGAATGATGCTAAAGCTGAAACTCCAGTACTTTGGCCACCTCTTGTGAAGAGTTGACTCACTGGAAAAGACTCTGATGCTGGGAGGGATTGGGAGCATGNGCAACCCTGGGATTTCTTTGGAAAGAATGATGCTAAAGCTGAAACTCCAGTACTTTGGCCACCTCATGAGAAGAGTTGACTCATTGGAAAAGACTCTGATGCTGGGAGGGATTGGGGGCAGGAGGAGAAGGGGACGACAGAGGATGAGATGGCTGGATGGCATCACGGACTCGATGGACGTGAGTCTGAGTGAACTCCGGGAGATGGTAATAGACAGGGAGGCCTGGCATGCTGCTGCGATTCATGGGGTCGCAAAGAGTCGGACACGACTGAGCAACTGAACTGAACTGAATTGAGTAGATTTTGGATTTTTGCCCATGCTTTTTTCCTGAGTATTGATGGAGGTTGTCATTAAATTGATTAAAGTTATCACTCTAAAGGTTTCAGTCTGGTGATATGTTCAATTTCTTGCCTTTTGAACAGCCTTCCATTCCCAGGATAAATTCCGCCTAGTTGTGATTGTGATGTGTTGCTTATTTTATATATGGCTGGATTGATTTGCTGATGTTCTGTGGAGACACTTGTTTCTGCATTCATGAAGGATACTGGTTAGTACTTTCTCCTTGTGTGTGTACTGGTTTAGGATATTGGCTAGTACTTTTTTCTTGTGCGTGTGCTGGTTTAGGAGTGAGGAAGGCTGCCTGTCTCCTTGCTGTGCTCCCTGGCAGACTCTGTGTGCAGCTGAAGTTCTCTCGACTCAGTGTAGCTGTCTGGTTCTGGACTTTTCTTCAAGAAAAAGCTTTTAACTAAACATTTGTTTTCTTTGATTTTCTATAGGACTCTTCAGGTTATATGTTTCTTCTTTGTTAACTTTTGGAGATTTTTTTTTTTTTTTTTGTAGCTTTGGTAGTTTGTACCTTTCAAAGTATTTGTTCCTTTTATCTAAATTATCAAATTTATAGACATAAAGCTATTCATGCTGCTGCTGCTGCTGCTAAGTCGTTTCAGTTGTGTCTGACTCTGTGTGACCCCATAGACGGCAGCCCACTGGGCTCTNTTTTTTTTTAACTTCAGTCCTGCTTTAAACAAATGAAACTTTTTAATTTTATATAGATTTATATGCAATTGTGAGAAACAGTAGAGAGATGTCTAGTACCATTTCCTTAGTTTCTTCCAAATGTAACATCTTTGAAAACTCCAGTACAACATTACAACCACAATTTTATTATCAATATAGTCAAGATATACAATAGTTCCATCATTACCAGGATCCACTGAGCTGCCTTTTATGTTGCAGTCACCTCCATTTCCCCAACACTATTTTTGACAGGTGGCAACCACTAATCTGTTCTTCATTTCTACAATGTTTCATTTAAAGAATGTCATAGACATGAGATCATATAGTATGCAAATTATTAATATTGGTTATTTTTACCCAGTACAATTCCCTGGAGAGTCATCCAGGTTTTTAAACATAGCAGTAGTTCCTTCCTTTATGTCACCAGCTAGTATTCCATGATGTGGACATACTATAGTTTCTTTAGCCAGTCATCCACTGAAGGACATCTAGGCTATTTCTAGTTTCAGGAATTATAAATTTGGTTTATGTTTGTTTAATATCTATTTATTTGGTGAAGAGATAAGGACTGTAAGAACAGAGGTTATTACTCCATTATTTAAACCTCCATGTACATGTAGCAGTATCATTAGCACACAGTATGTGCTTGATACATATTTTTGAATAAATAAAAGGTAGAATATTGGTTTCACCTTATGATCCAATTGAAGATAGCTATACACACAAAAACTAGGTATTCTGAGTATTTCATGGTCCCTCCTTTCTGCCACATAAGGTGTGTATCTTGCAAATACATCAAGATCGGAAGGTAGCAATCAAGTCACTCAGTCCCATCCTGCCTTGAGCCTGACAAATGCTATTGCTCTATGTCTCCTCTGGGTCTTTCTGCTCTAACTGCAGCTGACAACCTCTGAGAACGTCACTCCTTCAGTCCAGCTCTGTGAAGCCCCTCAAGACTTTCAGTTTATTCAACAGTTGTATTGAGCACCTTCTCTGTGCCATGCACTGTGTTTGGAGCTGGGGGTAAAGCAGTAGACAAGATGAAAAGAGAATCTTAGCTTTTATGTACTCCATACTTTATCAATGAAGATAGGCAATAAGTATGAAACATAAATTAACAAGATTTCAGATACAAAATACAAATGCAAAAATATTTAATTTTAATAATCCACATTGTCTTATATAGACCATGGTCTTACGGTCTTACATAGACCATTGTCTAACATAGACCATGGACTATATTATGTTGTAGATTTTTGTGAGAGATTTCATCAGTGTATTGTTTCCAAGTCCCTTATATCTTCAAATGTTATTTTATTTGAGTAACTTTCATCCACCAATCTTTTTGTGATCCTCTTTTGCCCTTGGACCAAACTCTACTTGTTCCTGCCTCACTATTGGTAAACCCTCTTGCCATCCATTTTCACCTAATTTAAGATCCCAAGGCAGCTCTTAGGTATTTATTCCACTTTCATAGGAAGTTATAATTTACATATGAAGTTAATTTCCCAGAAATTTAAAAAAATGTATTTATTTATTTTTGGTTGCACTGACTTCCTTTAGTCGTGGCAAGCAGGGGCTACTTTTCACTGAAGTGCACGGGTTTCTCATTGTGGTGGCTTCTCTTGTTGTGGGGCACAGGCTCTAGGNGTCTTTGAACCATTTTGAGTTCGTTTTTGTCTGTAGTGTAAGATAATGTTCCAAGTAAATTCTTTTGCTAGTGGGTATTCATTTTTGTCAACATGTCTTGTTTCATAGACTGCTTCCCTCATTTAGTAGTTTTTACATACTTGTGAAACATCTTTTGAACATCTCTGCAAGAGGTGTTTTTGTTTTAACCATTCTTTCTAGGTATGCAGCTGCTGCTGCTGCTATGTCACGTTAAGTCGTGTCTCTGTGCGACCCCACAGACAGCAGCCCACCAGGCTCCTCTGTCCCTGGGATTCTACAGGCAAAAACACTGGCGTGGGTTGCCATTTCCTTCTCCAATGCATGCATGCCGAGTCTCTTCAGCTGTGTCCGACTCTGTGTGACCCCATAGACGGCAGCCCACCAGGCTCCTCTGTCCATGGGATTCTCCAGGCAAGAATACTGGAGTGGATTGCCATTTCCTTCTCCACTCTTTAAGTATAGTTAATTTACAGTTTTGTGTTTCAGGTATACAGCAGTTTACAAGATACTGAATATAGTTCCCTGAGCTGTATCATAGGTTCTTGTTGTTTATCTATTTTGTATATACATTAGTTTGTAAATATTCAGACTTCTAATTTATCTCTCCCTTTCCTGCCCCCATCACCATCCTGTACTACCCCCTTTGGTAACCATAAGTTTGTTTTTTATTCCGGTGAGTTCATCTTATGAATAAGTTCATTTGTATCATGTATTTCAGTTCAACATATAATATCCTATGATATTTGTCTTTCTCTGTCAGATTTCACTAAGAATAATCCCTAAGTCTGTCTATGTTGCTGCAAAAGGCGTTACTTCATTGTATTTTATGCTGTGGAGGTGGCAACCCACTCCAGTGTTCTTACCTGGAGAATTTCATGGGCAGGGGAGTCTGGCAGCTGCAGGTCATGGGGTCTTAAACAGTTGGACACGGCTGAGCTACTTTCACTTCACAATATTCCCTTGTATATATGTACCACATATTCTTTATCCCTTTGTCTGTCAATGAACATTTAGGTTGCTGCCATGTTTTGGCTTGTATAAGTAGTGCTGCTAAAACATTGGGGTGCATGTATCATTTTGAATTCGTTTTCATCCTTTCTGGATGTATGCCCAGGATTGGAATTGTCGGTTCATGTGATAGCTCTATTTTTAGTTCTTTATGGAACCTCCATACTATTCTCCAAAGTGGCAGTACCAATTTATGTTCCTTCCAACAGTGTAAGAGGGTTCCCTTTTCTCCACACCCTCTCAAGCATTTATTGTTTGTAGACTTTTTGATGGTGGTCATTCTGACCAGTGTGNAGAAGGCAATGGCACCCCACTCCAGTACTCTTGCCTGGAAAATCCCATGGATGGAGGAGCCTGGTAGGCTACAGTCCATGGGGTTGCAAAAAGTCGGACACGACTGAGCGATTTCACTTTCAATTTTCACTTTCATGCATTGGAGAAGGAAATGGCAACCCACTCCAGCGTTCTTGCCTAGAGAATCCTAGGGATAGGGGAGCCTGGTGGGCTGGTGTCAATGGGGTTGCACAGAGTCAGACATGACTGAAGCAACTTAGCAGCAGCAGCAGCAGCATGTATGGATGTGAGAGTGGGACTATAAAGAAAGCTGAGCACCTAAGAATTGATGCCTTTGAACTGTGGTGTTGGAGCAGACTCTTGAGAATCCCTTGGACTGCAAGGAAATCCAACCAGTCCATCCTAAAGGAAATCAGTCCTGAATATTCACTGGAAGAACTGATGCTGAAGCTGAAGCTCCAATACTTTGGCCGCCTGATGCGAAGAGCTGACTCATTTGAAAAGACCCTGATGCTGGAAAGGATTGAAGGCAGGAGGAGAAGGGGATGACAGAGGATGAGATGGTTGGATGACCTCACGGACTCAATGGACATGAGTTTGAGTAAACTCTGGGAATTGGTTATACACAGGGAAGCCTGGCGTGCTGCAGTCCATGGGGCTGCAAAGAGTCGGACATGACTGAGCAACTGAACTGAACTGATATGCATTAGNACCTCACGGACTCAATGGACATGAGTTTGAGTAAACTCTGGGAATTGGTTATACACAGGGAAGCCTGGCGTGCTGCAGTCCATGGGGCTGCAAAGAGTCGGACATGACTGAGCAACTGAACTGAACTGATATGCATTAGTAGGCCTTCCCTGGTAGCTCAGTGGTAAAGAACCTGCCTGCCAATGCAGGAGACACAGGAGACGTAGGAGACGTGGATTTGATCCCTGGGTCAGGAAGATCACCTGGAGAAAGGAACAGCAATCCACTCCCGTATTCCTGCCTGGAAAATTCCATGGACAGAGGAGCCTGGCAGGCTAGAGTCCACAGAGTAGCAAAGAGTCAGATACGATTTCAAAACTAAACAACAACAACAACAAACATGCATTAGTAGCTATTGTTTTCCAAGTATGAACCCAATGGCCAATTTTCTTTAAGCTTAAATGGCATCAGAGATGCCGTCTTTCTACATATTGTTGGCACTGGCAAGCAATACTGCTACATCCTGTCTGTATATGTGTAGCTGTAAGGGGGATCCGGCTGCTCGCTGCTCAAAAGTCAATAAAGAGGCAAGGTTGGAAAGGAAAATTTGCTTTATTTTGGGTGCTGGCAACCAGGGAGTGGGGTGGACGGGAGGGAGGGAGAGGGAAGAAGGCAGATGCCTGTATAAGGTCTGACTCCCTGCCTCCACTGACAATTGGTGGGCAAGAGATTTTACAGACTGAAGGAGGAGGTGACATATAGATACAGTACAGTGAGCTCTGAGAGTCAACTTGAAATTGCTCATCGGTGGTCTGACTACTATCATTTTGATTATTTTAGTTACAGTTCATCTTAGTTCTGGTGTTGGTTTGTTCCCATTTCCTTGAGGCCATTTCTCAGAATTGAGGTAGCTTATGTTATGGCTACAGTCTGAGTATCATGTAACTTCTGGGTAACTCCTATATTAAGTTAAGGGGTTTTGGTATCCATAAGGCAGCTTACAGGATATGGGGGCATCTCAAGTGGCTCAGTGGCAAAGAATCTGCCTACCTATCCAGGAGACACAGTTTCAATCCCTGGGTCGGGAAGATCCCCTGGAGAAGGAAATGGCTACTCCAGTGTTCTTGCCTGGGAAATCCCACGAACAGAGGAGCCTGGCAGGATACAGTCCATGAGGTCACAAAGAGTTGGACACGACCTCACAACTGACCATGCCCACACAGGTTATGGCTCGGAATATGACCTATAGCACTTGAAAAGGAACTAAAGGTCCTAGACTTTGCTTAACAACTACACTTATTATTTGGTCTCCTTTGATTTTTTTGTTGTTTGTTTCTGCATTTTCTTGCTGCTCTGATTAAACTTATTCTTCAGCTAAAGTTTTCCACAGACAAAAGGCAGGTAGAGGACATGTGTGTTGGGGGATGGGGGTGGGCAAGGGCCATAGGGTCCTGCTCCATTTCATGTGGACTGGAGCCTTTTTTTTTTTAATAAATTTATTTTTTTGGCCCAAAGTTATACTTGAATGGGTTTGGGTTCTGCACATTTTGGCCAAGTCCCAGTGTAAAAGCAGTACTTCTTAAACTTTAATATGAGTATCAGTCATGTAGAGGTCTTAAAAATGTAGACTCTGAATCAGCAGGTCTGGTCTAAGACCTAAAACTTTGCTTTTCTAAGGAGCTGATGCCAAGTAATGCTGATGCCGCTGATTCACGGACACATTGTGAATAGCAAGGTTTTATTGAGGTATGATTACAGATCATAAAATTCACCTGTTCTGAGTGTACGGTTCAATACTTTTTGGTAAGTTTATCATTCTGTGCCACCATCCTTATAACCCAGTTTAGGAATGTTTTCATCACCCCGACAATATCACCCCTTTTACAGTTAATCCCCATTCCTACCCCCAGCCCCAGGCAACTGATCTACTTTCTGGTTTTATAATTTGCCTTTTCTGGATGTTTCCTATAAGTAAAATGCTGCAGTACATGGTCTTTTGTGTCTGACTTCTTTCAGAGAACGTAATGGTTTGGGGGTTCACCCAGGTTGCAGCAGGTGTCGTTACTCCATTTCTTTGTATTGCTCAGTAGTATGAGCAGACCATATTTTGTTTATCCATTCACCAGTTTGGGGGTTGCTTCTACGTTTTGGCTATTGTGAATAATGCTGCTCTAAACATTCATGTGCAAGTCTCTTTGTGAAAGTATGTTTTCATTTCTATTGAGTAAATGCCTAGGAGTGAGTTTGCAGGTGAGAAGTAAGGCTTTAGAGCATCATAAGATGTCAGACAGTTCTATGTTAAATAACAGGGCTTTGTTGATATTTGTGACTATTTTTCAGGCCCAGGGAGGTGCTTACAACTCTTGGACTATCTAGTAATTCTATTTTCCTTAAATCAGGGTTTCTCAACCACAGCACCTTTGGGAATTTCCTGGCAGGCCAGTGATTAGGACTCCATGCTTTCACTGCCTGGGTTTGATCCCTAGTCTGAAAACTAAGATGCCGCAAGCCACATGATCCAGCCAAAAAAACACACCAAAAACAGAACCTCGGCACTGCTGATATTTTAGGCCAGGTAATTCGTTGTTGGGCTGGAGGGAGGGTGTCCTATGCACTGTGGGATGTTGAACAACAGCCCTGGTCTCCACCTGCTTAAGGCCACTAGCGTGCCCACTACTAGTCCCCAGCTGTGATCCCAAAATTGTCTCCAGACATTGCCAAGAGTCCCCTGGGAGGCAATATTGCCCTGGATAAGAATCACTGTATTAGGGTTTACTTAATAAACCCAGTTTACTTACTTTGTTCCAATTGTGCTTCTGACCTAGAGGTATTTAGTGGTCAAGTACATGGTCAATCCTGTCTTCCTTACCCGGAGAAGGTATGTGGGTCCTGTCTTGGAGCTCTCCGCATTGACATCCTACACGCTGCTTTATTTAATTTGTTCTAAATCAGTAGTTCTCCTGTGGTTCGGTGTGTATGCATTTGTTCTCAAATTGGGCCAAGAGAAGAAATAAAGGATTGCAGATGGCACAGGCTGTAGTCTCTGTCTATTTAATTCAGATGAGTCCAGCCTGATGGGACTTATTCCAAAATATGTGCTTGAGGCATACCTAATACACATGTAATAGGTATTTTGAGTTATACAGCTCTGCTTGTAAGAAACACTAAGGAAAATAGAGTGTATGTTTGTTGTTTTTTGACTGCCGGGTATACGTTTCTTGCTTCCAAACAGCTTCCTGCTTGCATTTTGAAGAATGAATTCTCCCTGACTGTAGGCGCTTGGTGAGACAGAAAATCCAGGATGCAACTGAGGAAGACAAAGGGCTTCCTGGAGCCCTCCGCCACCTCCTGGCAGATCCTTCCTCTCCAACTCTGGGAGGGGGAGTGTTTCAGTTTTTCTATTTCTATGAAGCAAACAACCGCAACCCTAGAAGTTTAAAACAACAGTGATTTATAATTTCTCATAATTATTCTGTGGGTTAGTTACCTGGACAGATCTGCTGGTCTCACCTGGGCTCATCCATGAGGCTACCTTCAGTTAGAAAGTTGGCTTAGCTTGGATAAAAGACTCAAGATGGTCTCACTCAATATTTGGTAGTGAGTGCTCCTCCACGTGACCTCTCACCCTCCAGTTGCCAAGCCCTACAACAAGACTCATGTAAGCTCTAGTTTCATGAGATGTACTAAAAGTAGCAGAGTCCAGAACTGCCATAGGACTACTGGGGAGACTGGAAATTATGACTGTAGGAGTTAGAATGGAGATGCAGAAAGAAAGACATGACATTCTTGGTGACATTCTGTAAGCCACTGGACCAAGCCTTACCTGAAGCTGAAGACCAACATATAGTCTTCAGGTATGTGAGCAAATAGATAATAAATTTTCAGTGTTTTTTAAGCCATCTGGAGTTAGGCTTCAATCAAAAGCATCCTCACCAACAACTATCTCTTATAAGAATAACCTGCTACTTCTTTAGAGGGTAACAGATGGAGGAACTTCAAGCTGCGTGTCATTGAAGAGGACCCAACTCCCAAAGCAAGCTCTACAGGCTCTCTTGGCACTTTAAGGGGTATTCACAGATCCTCCTTGAGCCCCTTCAGTTATAGATACCATATGTCTGCATCCTCCAATAGAATGTTTTTTAGAGTGTCCTATGTAAGCAAGAAAAGCAGTTTGCAACTGAATGGAAATTTTCCTTGCGATTTAGTCTTTGAAAATTTTTCCTATAGTCTAGGTCTTTAAGTGTGAAGAATTTGGCAAGAACAAATGGAGCAAGTGTCTTGGGGCTCATTCTGGGATATTAAAACCCATATTAAGCTCAGAAGATCATTTATTTTCCACCTCTGGCCATCTCAACCTGCAGGATTCAGAAATAATCTGGTACTTCCAAAAGTGACCAGAGGAACAGCTGAGCTGGAGGGAGCCAAGCAGGTAATTCATTTTATTCTCTCACTGCTGCTAACATATGACAAGGAAGTTTGAGCTCCATTTTCCAGATAAAGCAAATTGAAGCATGTGGAGGTGATTGACTCAGCTATGCCTTAAACAAGCACTGTCAAGGGTGCTTACATTTGATGCTGGCAGAGCTCCTAAATAACCTTTGTAAATCACATGTTATCCACCTGCCTGGGTGTGTGTGCTAAGTGCTAAGTCACTTCAGTCGTGTCTGACTCTTGGCAATCCCGTGGGACTGTGGCCCACCAGGCTCCTCTGTCCATGGGGTTCTACAGGCAAGAATACTGGAGTGGGTTGCCATTCCCTTCTCTAGGGGATCTTTCTGACCGAGGTATTGAACCCGCATCTCTTATGTCTCCTGCACTGGCAGGTACGTTCTTTACCATTAGTGCCACTTGAGAAGCCTAGACACCTAAAAATAGAACCAGAATTCTGAGGGAGCAACTCCCCCAAAAAACATAAGAAAAAGAAAAGGCCAGAGGCATTTCAAAATTATAAATCTAGTTTAAATGAGCAGGACATGCGTTACAGTGACATAGTGCAAGGACCTCATTAGTGACTGACTTTTAAGGACTTATTAGAACTGTCCAAAAATGAATACTGATCCTTCCACAGTTCCGTGGGTAGAATCAAATGCCATGAGTAAGTATGCAAATTAGCAAATGCCCACATGCCCAGAGTCTAAAGAAAATAAATCAAGAAGTTATCCGAAGAAACACATTCTTCCCCTTTATTAGCATTTGGTTCAGTTTAGTGCAATAAGCATTTATTGAATGCCTACTCCATGCCCAACGCTGGTCATTTCATTTCCATTCGTATGATGGTCAGCTGTCATTTTCTCATTTTCCTCATCAAACTCTTCCAAAGAGAACACTGCGTTAGTCTCCTAAGGCTGTGCAGACTAAAAAAATATAGACACAACCTGAAAGTAGAGTTATTTTATTTGGTGGGAATGTTTAGGAGTCCGAGCCTGTGAGAAGACATTTTAGTAGCTCTGAACTGCTCCGGGAAGCAGGAAGGGAAGTCAGGCTATATATAAGTTTGCAATAAAGGGGACAGGCACCCTGAACATCAAAGATCAGCTATCCTGTTAAGGAATTGAACATACTGTGTGGAACGACACAAGCCTCTGGGCTTGCTGAATTCATTCCCTTCACCTCAGCTCTCCAGGGCCAATCCTGTCTCCTCGCTCACCTTGCTTCTTATATTCCCCCAGCTCCGTAGGGATCACCATGGGGGATGGCAGTGTCCACTGGATCGGAGCATTGGGAGCCCTCATTCACGTTTGGAGGCCAGAAATCGCTGATGACGGTGACATTTCTTGTTTATCAATATAACAGGAGATATTTTCATTTCACAGCTGCCATAACAAAGTACCACAAACGGAGGAGTTTAAGCAATAGAATTTAATTCTGTCACAGTCCTGGAGGCTGCAAGTCCCAAACAGAGGTGTCTGCTGAGCCATCTTCTCTCTAAAGGCTCCAGGGGAGGACTCTTCCTGCCTCTTGCAGCCTCTGGTGCCAGACTTGCCTTGACTTGTGGCCACATCACCCCAATCTCAGCTTCTGTCTTCATGAGGCTTTCTTCTGTGTGTGGGCCTCCCTGTATCTTCTCCTCACCCTATAAAGATGCCCAGCCTAAATCCAGGATGATTCCCTCTTCAGATCCTTAACTAGTTAGATCTGCCAAGACTGTTTCCAAATAAGGTCACATTCTGAGGTTCCAGGTAGGCATGAATTTCGAGGGGCACGGGTACACCATTTAACCCACTATAAATGCTGTCTCACTAAAGCCTGAGGGAGAAATGCTGATCTTACCAAAGCTTTTGAAAGGGAGGAGGAGAAGGTTCAGATTACTCATCCTAAAGCCAACACCCGTGAAATCCCCTGTTGCAGGTTGAATAGCTGGGAAGCAAACTCAGGTGAAGATTAGCTTGAAGGGTGTTTATTAAACAGTGCCTTGAGACTTCCCTGTTGGCTCAGATGGTAAACAATCTGCCTGTGATGCAGGAGGTGTGGGTTTGATCCCTGGATTGAGAAGATCCCCTAGAGAAGGGAAAGGCTAGCTACTTACCTGGAGGATTCCTTGGACAGAAGGGCCTGGTGGGCTACAGTCCATGGTGTCACAGAGTCCAACATGATTGAGCGACTAACACTTTCACTTTTGGGATCCCGACCCTTGGGGAGGGAGGGGAAGAAAGCCAGACTGGGGAAACTTGAGCTATGATGCAGTCGCCCCAAAGTCTGACACCCGCCATGAAGAACTCTGGAGCTAGGATGTCCTTCAGAGCTTTTCAGTCCCCATCCATTACTGGGTGTAGGATTCCCAGGGATGGGTGTGACCTTGGGTGAAGTGGGTATCTTTCGGAAAGGCAGTCCCCACAGTGGGCTGAGAGCTGAGGACTGCCAGCCAGTAAAGTGCCCAGCAGCAGGAGGAGTAAGTCCTTCATCCTTGAAGAGGGATCTGGACAGTGCATCACAGTATCTACAGCACTGCCATAGTCACGGGTCTCTTTCTGCAGCTGCCATGGAGGAGGTTTTCCTTTTTTTCCTGTCTCCACGAGGTGCTGAGGACCCGTCACAGTCCTCGCCCCCACTGAAGCTTCCTTCTCCAAACTTGCAAAGTTTGGAGTTTCCATCGACAAAAAAAGGAGTCTGAAAATTACCCCTAAGGGTTACCTCCTTAAAAAAAATATTGAAGTGATAATAAAGAGCAAACGACGTGTTTGTCAGTATTGCATCATGGACTATGTACTAAATTTTGAGTAAGAAGACAGAGAGATTCAACAGCTAGTTCCACCACTATCTGTGTAACCTTGAGCAAATCACTAGTTTTTTAGGAGAGAGGGCAAGGAGTGTGTCTGCTTTGTTTGTGACTGATAATGCAGAACCTAGGGGAGTACTTTACACTTTGCAGGTTTAGTAAATATTCCCTGTGTACATGAAGGAATGAACAAGCTTTGCCTGGGCTTTGGTTTCTCTGGGATAATGTTGATTTGGTAAGGAGAAGTGAGGCCATGATTCCCCAAGCGTGGCGCCTGCACTAGCAGCAGCAGCAGCAGCAGCAGCAGCAGCAGCAGCGGGGGCATCCCCTGGGAACTTGTTAGAAATGCAAATTATCAGGCTCCACCCCAGCTGTGCTGAATCAGCAAACCTAAAGGAGGGGCCAGTGTTTTGTGCTTTAATAAGCTCTTCCGTTGATTCTGCTGCCTGCTCAAGTTCAAGAACCACTGGGCTAGGTTACACCAAGGCAACAAACTCAAAATCTCAATGGCTTAATACAGCAAAGGCTTATCTTTTGCCCACACTAAATGCCCATCTTCTGTTGACAAGGGGCTTCGTTCATCATGGTCCCCCAGGGATTCAGGCCGATGGAGCAGCCAGCATCTAGAAAACCACTGGTGGTCATGGCAAGGAAAAAGATGTGGGGAATCACGAACTGGGTCTTTGAAGCCCTACCAACATGTGCTGTCATTTCTGCTCACAATCCATTATCCGAAGCAAGTCACAGGGGGCACATCCAACTGGAAAAGAGTAGAGAAGGGCTTCACCCGCTGTGGGACTGTTGGGAGGATCAAGTTCAGTAGCAGATAGGGAAGCCTTTGGAGACCTGTTAAAAGCTATTTCACTTAAGAGATTATTTCTATCATTTCTGCTCTTGGTATAGAAGTGTTGGCCCCCCGGCTGTTTTGCTCCTTGTCACCGTTATTAAGTGATGGCTGAGAATGGGGACACAATGATGTGGAATTCTAAAGCAGGAAGTCACAACTTTATAAGGTTATGTTCAAAATAAGTTTATCAGATACTTTTTCGAGATGCTGGCTTTGAGGAGACAAAATGATATAAACGTATAGAAAACACGATGCATGCTTCATGTGGCACATAGAATGTATTTGATATTTTGTTACACAAGCGATTTTTCCCTACTGTTCAGATGAATTATTGTGACAATCTCACAGTTACAAAGACTGGATTGTTTTGGAACAAGCATTTTGTTTACTGGTCACATTAGTTGTAGGGTTCGTACAGCTGGTTCACAGGATAGTTTATAAAGGTAGGAGTCCATCCAGAGTTCAAATCTCAGCTCAGCTACTTATTACCTATGTAACCTGAAGTTAGGTTAAGCTCTCTGTGACTCTGTTTTCTTTTGGGGAAAAAATGAGGCTCACCATAACTGATATCTCACAGGGTTACTTTAATGATTACGTGAAATAATACCTATAAAATGCTTAAAACAGTATCTGCAACATAGCAGGTACATAATACATACATGAAGCTACTGTACTGTTGTTGGTTTTTACATTTTTAACTTTAAAATCCAACCTCTTCATCAATAAATTTCAAGATTCTGCTTGAACTCTGTCTACCTTCTCCACCTTACCTGCTCCTATACTCCTCACTGACTTACCTCTTGAAGACCACACTGGCCTTTTCCTTTCTCAAATATGCCAGGTTTGTCCCTGCCCCAGGGCCTTTGTTGGGAAGCTTCCCTGTAGCTCAGAGGGTAAAGAATCTGCCTGCAATGCAGAAGATCCAAGTTCGATCCCTGGGTCAGTAAGATCTGCTAGAGAAGGAAATGGCAACCCACTCCAGTATTCTTACCAAGAATCCCATGGACAGAGGAGACTGGCGGGGTACAGTCCATGGGATCACAAAGAACTGGACATGACTGAGCAACTAACACTTCTACCAGGGCCTTTGTACTTGCCATTCCCTCTGGCTTGGCTCTATCAACAGCTCTGCAGATGGCTAGCTCTATCTTATAGCTTATTTATTGGTTCCAATGTTGTTAGGGAAATTAAATAGTCTTGTTTAGGCTTCAGAGATGAAGCAGAGCAGGCCTCTAACCTGCCCGGACACTGCCCTGACTATGAGTGATTGTGAGTGACTACCTACTATGCGGCACCATAGATGAGATAGGGGACGAATCATGAGATAATTGAACCCCTGGAAGGGAGTCTAGCCAACCAAGCCCTGAGCTTAACAATATTCCAAGTCCTACAAGACAAAACAAATAGCATTAACATGAAGCCAGAGCTGCAACTTGCTCAAGGATTGACGATGATATCAGTTTGCGTTCTGGGATTATAAGTGGGAACCCAAGCTGCAATTTTTGAAGTCTCACCCATGGAGCGGACGTGCTGCCTGGGAGCTTTCCCCAAATGGGAGTCCAGATGTGCCATGTCACAGGACTTCCCAGTGCTAAGTCTGGATGTTTATCAAAAGCCAATTTAGTGATGTATCCTCTGCTGTTTCTATTTCTCTTTTAATGTTAGCATATTGAAAGTAAGCTAGATAATTCTCTAACAAATACTGGTATTATTTGTTTGTTTAGAATGAGTGGCTTATTTTGTTGACAAATCCTTTGAACCTGAGATGAAAATGAGAACTTACTGCGAAACAAATGTACTCTTCTACGTGGGTGACCACAAAATCCAAAATTAGCCACACTTACAGGCTGATTTAGTTTTTCTCCCCCACCATCCTGGCATTTTTACTCTATGTAACCATCTTGTTCATCTGTTTACCAGCTTTATGTCATCTTCTTAAGAGCAGGGACCTTGATCCCTCCTTTATCCCTGGGACTCAAACTTCTCAAATGATGCCCAAGACATAAGTCAGCGCCCTATGAATTGCTAAAAGAAGGGTTCGGGTGGCTATATTGGCACTCTACCCCATGAGAAGAAATTATCTTCTCTTGAAACTTGAGATGTCAATGATTTTCCGCAGCAGAAATGTTTTTCATGTTGAGTGGATCCAAAAATGAAGTGCTTCTGGAGCCATGTGGGGAGGAAATGCCGTTTTTAACAAAGGGCCGACACGGTCACCATGCCAGCTGATCTACTTTGCCGCCTCACCATGGATGAGGCAAAATATTGTACTCAGGGCCAAGTGATTTTTGTACATTACTACACTAGAGCTATGTGCTATGTCCTAGCAGTTGGGTGTACACATACTTTGGGGGAGAAAAATAACATGTATTGCAGGCTTTTTTTTTTTTTAAGTTCGAATCTCAGAAGAATCACAAGCTCAGTGTAGAAATTTTGGAAAACAGAGGAAAGCAGGAAGCACACAGGAAAATGTGAGACTTCAATCAGCTTTCCAGTCTTTTTTCTGTGACTGTTTTAAAAATGAGTCTGCATCACATAAACTGTTTTAGAGATGAAATTTTCATAGTGGCATATCATGGGTATGATTATTTATTTAACATTCTCCTACAAAAATGTTTCTTTTATGATTATTTATTTAACATTCTCCTACAAAAATGTTTCTTAGTTATAATAGATTTAAATAAATTTGAATATCTAAAATACACAACCATGGTGGGAAAAAAAAAAAAACACCTCAGATAGTGCAGGGGACTAGGAAAGAAAAAAGCTTCTCCTACTGTTAAAGGTATCTTGTAATTCCTTCCAGAATATTCTATGTTTATATATACATAAATGGAATCATTACATTATGGTTTAGCAACTTATTATTTAATAATATAACAATATGCTTTAGATATCTTTCTATAGTTGTATGGTGTTCTGCATTGTTTGTTGCATAAATATGTAGTAGTTTTTTTAACTACCTCTACTTGGACACTTTTGTAATACTTAGTACTTTGATGTTCTATACAATGATTAAATTCTCTCTCTTTCTCTCTCCCTCTTCTGTCTCTTTTCCTTCTCTCAACAGATACGTAGATAGATGGGTATGTAGACAAGTACATAGACAGTTAGATTAAATAGATAGATAGATAGAGATACATGGATATAACTGCTTAGAGCAGTGCCCATATATGTGTGTGAGTGTATGTATATCTCCTTTGACTTATAAATCCTGTATACATTGCAAATCTATAAATTTTTAGGATTAATAACATATTTTAAATTTTGTAAGATACTACCAAGTTGCCCTCCAAAAGGATGTACTAACTTCCAATTTCACTGAGAGTTTTTGAAAGTATTTTTCTACCCTTTCTCTACCCTTTTGCCGACATTGTTGTTATTTTAGTTACTCAGCCATGTCTGACTCTCTGTGACCCCATGGATTATGGCCTGCCAGGATCCTCTGTCCATGGGATTCTCCAGGCAAGAATACTGGAGTGGGTTGCCATTTCCTTCTCNGCCCATACAAAACTAACTCCAAAATATATTAAATGAATTTATATACAGTTGCCCCTCCCATAGTGGGATTGGGTTCAGGCCCCCACCCCCACCTTTAGCCACACCCCAAAATCCTCAGATGCTCAAGTTCCTCATATAAAATGGTATAGTGTTTGCATATGATAGACCTCCATCCTCCCATAAACTTTAAACCATCTCTAGATTACCTACAATACCTAATACAATGCTGGCCCACACAGCAAATCCAGGTTTTGCTTTTTGGAACTTTCTGGAATTGGGGGGAGGAATTATTTTTAATTTATTTATTTTTAATTGAAAAGTGAAAGTGAAAGTCCTTCAGTCCTATCTAGCTCTTTGGGACCCCATGGACTATACAGTTCATGGAATTCTCCAGGCCAGAATACTGGAGTGGGTAGCCATTCCCTTCTCCAGGGGATCTTCCCAACCCAGGGAATCGAACTCAGGTCTCCCGCATTGCAGGTGGATTATTTACCAGCTGAGCCACCAGGGAAGCCCAAGAATACTGGAGTGGGTAGACTATCCCTTCTTCAGCGGATCCTCCCAGCTCAGGAATCGAATCGGGATCTCCTGCATTGCTGGCCAATTCTTTACCGAGCTATCAGGGAACCCTTTTTAACAAAGATGATTGTATTACAGTATTATGTTGGTTTCTGCCAAATATCAACATGAATCAGCCATAGGTATACCTATGTCCCCTCCCATCTCCCTCCCCATCCCACCCCTCTCGGTTGTTACAGAACCCCCATTTGAGTTCCCTGAGTCACACAGCAAATTCCCATTGGCTATCTATTTTACATATGGTAATGTATGTTTCCATGTTACACTCTCCATATATTCTACCCTCTCTTTCCTCCTTTGGGGGAATATTTTTGATCCACAATTTATTGAACCCATAGTGTGGAAACTGCAGATAGGAAGGGCTGACTCTGTGTGTGTGTGTGTGTGTGTCCTGCATATATTTATATGTACAAACAAATGTATATAATCTATATTATACATTTGTACATACCTTGCACAAAATATACACATATATATGCTTGCAGGGACTACCTCTGGAAGACACACAGGTAGTGGTTCTCTCTAGAGAAGAAGAAGGGATAAAGGGATGAAGACACTTATGTTTCATGTGTGATTATACTAACATGTAGATGTTTTACCTATTTTGAAAAATAACACAATTTACACTTGGGTAGATCAGCCACATCTTCCTCATGGACAAGTTCAATCCCTCAAGACAGAAACCAGACTCTTGGGGACCCCAAAGGTGATGCAGGCTTGTAAATGGAGAGACCCATTGGAGGGCCAAGTGCACCCCACTGCTCCAGACTGGAGCCGGTCCCAAACCCAGGGAACATGATTTTGGCAAACTGGCCAGGCAGAGAGAGATTGGTAGTGTGCGGAGAGGGGTGGTGGGCTCTCCTAAGCCAGGAGCCAGTCACCTCCAAGAGAAGAATGAAGGAGGCAGGGCCAGGACAAGACTCAAGGAGGTGGCTGGGTGGGGGAGGGCTGCTGGGAGGGGCCTGGGTCAGCCCAGGTTGGGGTGGAGGTGCAAAGAGCTCCTTCTCAGACAAAGACCTGGGCCCATCAGCCTCTGAGCAACTCGAAGGTCCCACAAGGCTGGAAGCAGTCCCCCAACTCCACCAGCCACATTTCCACCAAGAAGTCGGCCTGTGTTCGCAGCCACCACACAGGCTGGACTGAGTCAAGCAATTCCGAGAACAGTTGGCTCCTGCACCACCAGGCGACCCCCTATCAGATGTGCGGTTGAGCTGGACTTGGGTCTGCACTCTGTAACATCAGCCGTTTCTCTGCGCCCAGGTTTTCCCTTCTATGTCTCAGTTAAATATTCCTTTTGGAAACTCTCAGTCTTTTTATGGCATAGTTAAGGGGAGAGGAATTTTTCCAGAACTCAAAAAACACTGGTTTGGCTGGGTTGGGAGGAGAAGGCGATTTAGGGGAGAAGAGTCGGAGCAGCTGTGGCTGGGATGAGGGTGGAGGGACAACGTGAGACCTTGGGGAGTGGGGGACTGGACCCCTCCAGGCCTGGGCCACCTGTCCCAGGGGCCACGGGTGCTGAGTCTCGACGGCCTACACACATTACAGCTCTCCAGCCTTTGGTCCTCCGGTACCTCTCATCACCCCTCGAGTCTCCAGCCCTGGCACTATCAACCCTCAACACACATGTTCAAATGTCCCCTGCCAGCCCTGGGCCCCCGTGGTTCCCTTCCTCCCCACAGCTTGCCTTCACCTCTCTCCAGTGACACCAGAGAGAAAAACTGCTGGAAAAAGAACTTTCTGGAATCCACCCCAGCTAAAGTTGCTAAGAGCAACTCAGAGGAGAGCAAGTAAAGTCCACGGAGGCCACCAACCCACCCGGACTCCAGGGACTTGCAGGGACTTCCGGGGGTCTTTGGAGCCCAATCCAGTCTGCCCACTCAGACCCCCTCGGCCCAGCCCCTCCGTGAGACATCTGCTTTCTCCACTCTGTCGTCTTCCTCCCATGGCTTGTTGACTTCCTGCCAAACCATTTCCCTCCTGGCTCCAAACTTCTGTCGGGAAAGAAATGAAATCAGCACTTGGAGGGCTGGAAGGGGAAAAACAGCTGCTTCTAACAAAGTGGGTTGGGGGAGGGACTGGCGAGCAGCTGGATCCTGGTGGAAAAGGAAGTGTCTGATGGGGGCGCCGAGCTCATAGCCGGATGGGCAAACTCATAGCCCAGAGGTCACCAGATTGGAGGCTTCCTATGGGTATCTTGGGCTGCAGTCTTCAGACCCAAACACATCTCATGTTCACATTAACCGTCCTCGGCTGTATGTTTCCCTCCACTTGATAGATGTGAGTCCAGCATCTTTCCTCTTGACTCTCCTATGAAGAAAAATTATAGTGCACGTGTTTGGAACATGATAGAGAACAGTAGGCTGTGGCATCAGGACCCTCCACTAATATTGATCGGCACAGGAATTCACGGTGGCCTCCACCAATTGTGGCCACATGGATCGTGGGCCTCCGATAATAAATCTGACCTAGAGACCCAGATTCTTGTGCACAGATCACCTGAGATTTAAATGTTGGCAACTAGCTTCCCTGTTGGCTCAGATGGTAAAGAATTTGCCTGCAATGCAGGAGACCAAGTTTCAATCCCTGGGTCGGAAAGATCCCCTGGAGAAGGGAATGGACTTCGGTATTCTTGCCTAGAGAACTCCGTGGACAGAGGAGCCTGGTGGGTTACAGTCCAGGGGGTCACAAAGAGTCAGACACGACTGAACGACTAACAACGAGTGCATAGGCCTTAAGGCACTGGCAGACCAGCTCACTGAGGGCTGAGTAAAATTAAGGTGAGAGCTGGGCTGACAAGTCAGAGGTGGAGACCCTTCTTTATGGGTGAAAGCTGATGAGTGGACTTGGCTGATCGGGCCACTGTGGCCTGGAGTGGGCAATGCCCGGGGCCCCACCCACCCCTTGAGTCTCCTTTTAACAGCATGTTTCGCTGATTCCTCCCCACTCAAAAGGGCTTTTGCTCTCCAGAGAGTGCCCCTTGGGCTCGTCCTTGAAAGGCTGCCCGCCTGCCACAGAGTTTCCTTGCCTGGAGACGGTGAGCCCGGAGTATTGGAACTCCACAGTCTTCTTCCACACCCCGCTCATCCACCACCTTTGGTGAAGGACTAACAGGAGTATGGACATTTGGCCCTCTTGCCTTGAGTCAGGATAACCCTGAGCATCCCTCACGCTCCAGAGGTCCCAAGGCTAATACACCCTCTGCGGGACTCTGCCTAAAATTGCTCCCACCGTGGCCTTCCCTCTGCCCTGACCTGCTTTCTCCATTCCCTTCGAAGTTTCTCCTGGGAGAACTTCCTTAATAAACCACAGGCACACAAGCCCTTGTCCCAGGATCTGTTCTGGAGGCCCCTCCCATAGACACAGCCAGGCTAACAGACAACTCCGCCCACAGTGGAAAAAAGAAGTTTGCCAGGAGCTGAAACCACAGTTAGAGAGCCTCAGAACTGTCAAAGGACACTGCCTTTTCTGAGAATCAGCTTAGGATGCTCCGGGCTCCCACAACCCCCCTACTCTCCTNGAGTACTGGAGTTGGGTGCCACTGCTTCCGGTTACATGTGCTTTAATTTGCTTCTTGGGGGTCCCAGAGACTGCTCTCCAACTGGAGGCGCTAGGCTGGGCTCTCTTGCAGTGGCCCCGCACGCCAGCCCTGCAGACCCTAGGGAAGGGCTGTGTCCTCCTCCAGGCCGCCCGTGCCTTCCACGAGCTCCTCATAGGTGATCTCGGCAAACGGCCATGGCCCGAGCAGCTTGGCCATGTCGGCCCACTCCAGCACCTCCTTCTCCAGCAGCTGCCTGCCCACCTCTGCTTGGCGACGACCAGCCAGTCCCTGAAGAGGAAGAGGTGCCTCTCTTTGGTCTTGGGGCCCTGAGTCAGCACCACGGGGCACTGGAGGATAGACTCTGTCTGCTGGGTGGGCAGGTCCAGCTGCTGGAGGAACACTGCGGACGCCAGACCTTTCGACTACAAATCAGTGGTTCTCCTGCACAGCATAATTCTGCAGCGTGGGGAGTAAACACCAGCTGCAAGGCGCAGGCCGTGGAAACTCATGACTTGATTCCAGCATCTGAAAATCACCTAATGATACTTTGTATATTCTACAGACATTCCTACTTTTCTCACTGTTTAAGATTCTGTTCTAATGTACTTTACATCATTTTCTTACCTCAATTGTTTCTTGACTCTCTTTGAAGGAGACATTCCATTTGAGACCCTGCCTCTTTCTCTTTTTGATTAATTTGGGACCTCGGGACCTATTTCAATCTAGTAACAACTAAACATCTCTCCCTTTTCCTATACTCTGTTGAACAGTATTTACATCCCCTTGACTATTTCTCTCTTATAGATGTCTACTGGAACTTCAAAGTGTAATTTTCTATGTCACCTTTGTCAATTCACTCCATAATTTCTCAAGTTTGCTAATAAAGTAAGTTTTATTTTCCTCCAGTTTTTCTTTTGTTTCCATTGTTCATTTGTTTCCATTCTATATTAACCTAAGCACAAATTTTAAATTATTTGAATACCTCAAACTAACCAAATACAGTCATTAGAACAAGAGAATCCCAACCACAAGCCTATCAGACTTGTTTTCTTAGACACCTACTTTTGCAATCGTTTTATTGAATTATTTCTCCTTCTGAATTTAGGAAGTTATATGCTCTTTATGGCTTTCCTGGTGGCTCAGCAGTAGAGAATTTGCCCACAATGCAGGAGACCAAAGTTCGATCCCTGCGTCAGGAAGATCCTCTGGAGAAGGAAATGAGAAACCTCTCCAGTATTCTTGCTTGGGAAATCCCACAGACAGAGGAGCCTGTCACAAAAGAGTTGGACATGACTGAGGGACTAAACAACAAGATACTCTTTACAGTAAGGGTTCCCTTTTTTAAAAAATTTTGATATCCATCAACCTCCTATTGGTGGAGTTACAATTTGAATCTCAGCAGTGAAAAGTCATGGTCAGACTGTATGAATTTATCAAATTTAGGGCCACTGGAGATCAAGAGATAAGTGGTGGTGGTTTAGTCACTAAGTCCTGTTGTATCTCCTGGAAGAGACAGGAGCAACTTTTGAACAAGTCACATGACTCCTAGATTTGTCCCTCTGTTGGAGAAGGCAATGGCAACCCACTCCAGTACTCTTGCCTGGAGAATCCCATGGACAGAGGAGCCTGATAGGCTACAGTCCATGGGGTTGAAAAGGGTCGGGCACGACTGAGCAACTTCACACCTTCATCTCTTGACTCTGAAGGGGACTCAAAACAATATAAAAAATAACCAGAATTTCATCATATTTTATCTGCCACAACCTAAGCGTAGCACTAAATACATCCTGCAGATACTGCTGATTACAACAGAAACACTTTAAGACCTAAAAAAGGCTGGTACACGAAAAGAATATAATCAAACCCTTGTCTCTGACAAGGCTACTTAGAAATAATCAAATAAGGTCTGCTGGTGCTGCTGTGTCACTTCAGTCGTGTCCGACTCTGTGTGACCCCACAGACGGCAGCCCACCAGGCTCCCCCGTCCCAAGCAGCGGGAACTATTTGGCTAGGATGCTTTTAATAAGGATATCTCAATGGTACTGGTCAGATTTTCTTGCTGAGCCCTTGAAAGCTTGCCTACCTTTGCTTACACACCAAAGTATGCAGACTTGCCCGCTACAGAAATCTGCATCTGCTTATATAAAAACAGCCACTCTCCTGTAAACAAAAGTGCCATCAGCTGGAACAGCCCCTTACCACTGAAAATATGTGGTCACAGCTCCCTACAGCTGAAAATATGCGGTCAGTGTCTAATCCAACACTGTCCAATACCTCCCACTCTAACCATGCCATAAGCATGCACCCGAAGTGTTACTTCATAAACACTCTAAAACACAGATTTCTCTTTTTCGTTTCCTCTTTACTCCCACTCTATATTCTAGATGTCTGCATGTGAGAAGGGTACCGCAAGTAACGTCTCTCTCTTCCCTTGAGAGAAATGGAATAAAAAAAAAAAAAAGGTGGCAGGAAAACCAAAATATTTCCTTACAACTGCTAAAGAAGGTACTTAATTAAGTGTGGCTTATAACCGCAGGTTTACTGATACTGAACTCCAGAATTAGACTTACCAACCACTGACCAGACAGCATCCAACAGAAGATTCACAGCCTGTCAACTTTACTGCCTGTCGGTCTGAGTGCCGAGTGAGGTGGGAACCTATTAGAGATCGCTCCTCCCTAAAAGGAAATAAGGGGGCGGGTCACATCCCGACTTCCTCTTTCAGAACTGACCAATCAGATAGCCAATTGCCTCAGGCTATACAGGAAGAAGTCCAAAGACAGAGACCCGTTAAGGGTGTTGTTCTTGTATGTGTCCCTCCATTGTAAAGGAAACAGCACTGGGACAAGGGTTCCTGTTCCTTAATGAAATGCATGGTCTTTCCGGTGGGACTCTTTTCCTTCTTTGTCACAGGGATCTTTTGGCAAACTCTCTGGTTGTTTCTTTCCGGTTACATCTTAACCCCACCTGGCCGTGAGGGAAATTTGAAAATGCCTGTAATCAGAGAATGAGCCACAAGTCTTGCAGTGTATCTGACCTCTCCTAAGCATGCCAGGTTATTAATTATGGTGACCATACGTTTTCCAAGCTAGGACCCCTGAAAGTGAAAGGGGACAAAAAAATTTATAAATTTTTGAGATTTTATATTGGTGAATTTAGCATAGAGAGCAATTCAAAATTCATTTTTTTAATAAAATTATTTCTCAAAGTTAAGGTAACTATATTTAAGCAAAAACTTTAAGATGTCTTCATTATAATATGAATATTAAAGAATGGCAAAATGGCAAATCTTAATGTATTTTAATTAGTTTCAGCGTTTATTGTCACTAATACTGATACTGTGTCACTAATATTTTCCTGAAGAATATATTTTTAATATGGTGTTGCTCCTGCTGTTGCTGCAGCTGCTAAGTCACTTCAGTCGTGTTCAACTCTGTGTGACCCCATAGACGGCAGCCCACCAGGCTCCCCCGTCCCTGGGATTCTCCAGGCAAGAACACTGGAGTGGGTTGCCATTTCCTTCTCTAATGCATGAAAGTGAAAAGTCAAAGTGAAGTCGCTCAGTTGTGCCCTACTCTTGGCGACCCCATGGACTGCANCCCACAAGGCTCCCCCATCCCTGGGATTCTCCAGGCAAGAACACTGGAGTGGGTTGCCATTGCCTTCTCCCTATCTTTCTATGTATCTGTCTGCTCCAGTTCGATTCCTGTGTCAGGAAGATCCCCTGGAGAAGGCATAGGCCACCCACTCCAGTAGTCTTGGCCTTCCCTGGTGGCTCAGCCAGTAAAGGTCTGCCTGCAATGCGGGAGACTTGGGTTCAATCCCTGGGTTCGGAAGATCCCCTGGAGGAGGGCATGGCAACCCACTGCAGTATTCTTGCCTGGAGAGTCCCCATGGACAGAGGAGTCTGGTGGGCTATAGCCTGTGGGGTCGTAACCATGACTAGGTGACTAAGACAGCACATGCATACATAGAGAGCTGTCGATATATAGATATTTATTGCTTATTTGTTTATTTTTCCTGAGAATTGCCTTTCATGTCCTTTGTGCGGTTTTCTATCATTCCTCTTTTTCTCATTGATGTCTAATCTCATATGTTGTTAGGAAGGAAATCATATGTTGCTAGGAAGGAACCAAATTCATGTAACTAGTGTCTTGGTATTAATTATATGTTGTTTTCAATTTTCTGAAAACATTGGAGTTTCTCAGCTCTGTTGCATCACCTGAGAGGTTGTTGTTTCTGCTTAAATACTGATGTTCTCCCTCAAGAGATCTTGATGTAGTGGGTCTGAGGTGGGGCCCAGACATCAGTGTCCCACAGGGTTTCTTAATCTCAGCACTACTGACTTGTCGGACTAGACAAATCTTTGTTGCAGGGACACACTCTGTCCTCTATTGGGTGTTTACCAGCATCCTGGCCTCTACCCCTTAGATGCCATTCCTCCACAACTGTAACCATCAAAAATACTTCCAGGTAATGCCACCTGTCCCCTGCATGCAAAACGCTCCTCTACTTCTCTACTAGCCATCCTCTGCAGCCCCACACTTGGTTGAGAACCACTAATATATTGGCTTTAACTCCCGAGTGAATCAAAATGCAAGCAGAGTTGAGAACCTCTGGAGTAAATAATGCTGCAGTGAACATTTTCAAGCATATGATGTTGCCTACATCTTTAATCCTCTCCGTGGGTCATGGACTTGTTGTGAAGGGGCTTGAGTAACTCAGTAAAGCTATGAGCCTTGCCTTGCAGGGTCACCCAATATGGATGGGTCATAGTGGAGGCTTCTGACAAAATGTGGTCCTCTGGAGGAGGGAATGGCAAAACGGTATGCTTTCCATGAGAACCCGATGAACTGTGTAAAAAGGCAAAACGATATGACACCAAAAGATGAGTCCCCCAAGTTGGACGGTGTCCAATATGCTACTGGGGAAGAGCAGAGGACAATTGCTAATAGCTCCAGAAAGAAAGAAGCGGCTGGGCCAAAGCGGAAATTATGCTCGATAGTGGATGTGTCTGGTGATGGAAGTAAAATCCAGTGCTGTAAGGAACAGTATTGCCCAGGAACCTGGAATGTTAGGTCCATGAATCAAGGTAAATTGGCACCAATTCGAATGGACATGAATTTGGGGTAACTCTGGGAGATTGTGAGGGACAGGGAGGCCTGGTGTGCTGCAGTCCGTGGGGTTGCAAAGAGTCAGACATGACTGAACAACTACACAACAACCACAACACCTTTCTTTCCTCAGCATAACCTCAGGGAGCTGGCACATCTTAGGGCTTTGGACAGAGTTTGGCCAGTTGCCCTTCAAAAAGATTGTAATAGGTATCGACTGTCTCATCACCGGTGCCTGAGAGCATCTTATCCCCCTCACCTTTGCCAGTTCTGAATATTATCAGCATCCTTCTCATCCAATGTGATATGCAAGAAATATTATCCCATGTTGAAGCTGATGTTTTGTAGACTGCCTTCAAAACTGGGTTTTCACCTAATGAAGAATGTGCCAAAGGTGACCTTAAAATCAATCTTTTTCATCATGTTGGCTAGTTGACTTCACCACTTGTGAAAGCCTGAAGGATTTGGATAATCTGATGCTCATCTAGCCGTGGTGTCTTTGTAAATATTTAACAATTGGCTCTCTAGAGGTCAAAAATAACAAACCAATCCCCTCAAAAAACAAAAACAAAAACTCTTTGCCAGTTTCTGTGATGTAAGTACACCCATTGTGGTCAGTTTCAAGTTATCGGTGTGGTGCCATTGAATACGCAGATGGGAGGAGATGTACACAACTGGTTGTTGGTGGCTAGTTGCGCCTGGTTGCAGCTCACCACAGCCTTGTATAAAGGTCAAAGTAACTGTATAATTCAGTTCTGGGTCCTATATCTCATAGTAAAAATTTAACCTATTCCTGTTAGATCAGGTGTAAGTTAGCAAAGTGGACAAGCAAATAAGCGACAAACCCAGCCCATGCGTTCAGCTTGCATAATAAAAAATTTGAGAGAAAGCAAGGATAGCAGGTGAAGACAAGGGTCTGTGTCATCCAGGACTTATTCTAAATACCCAGTGGGCCTAAATATTATCAGCTTGCCACTCTATGTAGTATAACCTGACTTCAGAGGATCTATCCTTGGCTTTGATACTTGCAAGATATCCAGCCTTAAGCAGCTCCCTTAAATTTCTGTGCCTTATCTTTATCCCATGAATTGAGAAGGAGAAGAAGTATATCATTTCACTAGAGGACTGTGCAAAGCATCACCAGGGATGCAGTAAGGCCATCGCCCCACTGATTAACATGAAGCCACAAAATGACAAGTCAGCTGACTTCAGCTCTGTGCACTCAAGACAGTTTCAGAGCTTAGTAATCATCATGTCCAGCACAGAATCAAAATGCATGACCTGACTTGCTAAGCAGTTTCCCAGCGACAGCAGTCAAAATAAGAATGAGTTTCCCTTCTTCCCAACATAAAAAACAGCAACATGTAAGGTCCGATTCCAGAGAGAAAATGACCTATTAACTTCAATAAACATTCAGCTCTACTGTTCAAGGACTATTTTAGCAGTTTAAGAATTTCTTAAACTAGTAGGTCACAATTCTAACTGCAAATCAGACTCACCAAGGGAAGTTTTAAAAATTATGAATGTCTAGGCCCCACCTACAGGAATTCCAGTTTAAGTGGTTTGGAGTAGGCTCTGGTACCCTGAGTTTTTTAAACTCTCCAGGTCACTCAGCTGGTAAAGAATCTGCCTCAATGCAAGAGACCCCAGGTTGATTCCAGGGTTGAGAAGATCACCTGGAGAAGGGATGGGCTCCCCACTCCAGCATTCATGGGCTACCCTGGTGCCTCAGACAGTAAAGAATCCACCTGCAATGGGGGATACCTGGGTTCCATCCCTGGGTTGGGAAGATCCCCTGGAGGAGGGCGTGGCAACCCACTGAAGTATTCTTGCCTGGAGAATCCCCATGGACAGAGGAGCCTGGTGGGCTATAGTCCATGGGGTCTTAGAGTCAGACATGACTGAGTGACTAAGCACAGCATAACACAGGTCATTGTAATGTGCAGCCAGATCTGAAAACCACTGACCTAAATCAGTGGTTCCTAAGCTTGAATCTGTATCAGAATCATTTGGGAGAAACTTTTAGGCAGACTGGGACCTGGGTAGGAACTTGGTAGGAATCTGCAGAGATTCTAATTTGGTGAACTTTGTCTCTGCAGCGCGACCCTTCCCCAGTGATCCAGTGGTCAAGACTCTACTTCGTCTGCAAGGGGTGAGGGTTTGAGCCCTGGTCAGGAAACTAAGATCTCACATGCTGCTCTGTGTGGCCAAAAAAAACTACGATATACTTTTAACAAACCCCTCATCTCAAGACTCACTGTTAATTTAGACAGTGGGGAATGCTCCAAGGATTGGGCAGTGATGGGATACGATCAGATCAGATCAGGAGATCAGTAAAATGACTGGAGAGAGGAGATACAGGACGACTCCTTAGGGAGCTGTGAGAGAATTCCAGGCAAGTGATTCTGATCAGAAGTAAGTCAAGGGCACTGGGGATGGAGGGCAGGCACTGGACCTTGGACAGATTTGGGAGGTGGTGTGAGCAGGATTTGGTGATTGATTGGATATGGAGAATGAAGGGAGAGGAAAAAGTCACAGATGACCACCAGGTTTCTCCATTCATAATTGGTTGGATGGTGGTGCAATTAAGGACATAGGAGTCACAGTAAATTTAGAGAGAAAAGCAATGTGTTCAGTTTGATGCTCATAGCTGTGGTGTCTTTGTAAATGTTTAACAACTGGCTCTCTAGAGGTCAAAAATAACAAACTGATCCTGATACATTTGAGATACCTCTGAGACAGACAGTGCAGATATTCAGTGGTTGACTAGATAGTTATCGCTGCCATCAAGAAAGATAATGGGGGAATTCCTTGATGGTCCAGTGGTTAGGATTTCACACTTTCACTGCCAAGGGCTGGGGTTCAATCCTGGGTCCAGGAACTAAGATCCCTCAAGCTGCATGGCCAAAAAAGAAAGAAAGATGATAGGCTGGTGATGGATACCTGCGTGTTGTTGATGAAGAAATTGGAAATGAATGAACAAGTTTCCATTTCTTCAACTGTCAACAGTTGAATGTGTACATTCACTCAGGGTCAACGTCTCCATTAGTTAGGCCTAGCAGGCTCAGGGACTAATGCCCATAAAAAATGTTTTAATTGCTTTTAAAAGCAGGAGAAAGCAAGTAAATCTAATAATAGTGAACCCAGTCTGGATTATCTGCATCTTTATATGCACACAGTCATAAAGTATAATTTTTAATACCTTATATAGTCAAACTATGGTTTTGCCAGTAGTCATATACGGATGTGAGAGTTGGACCATAAAGAAGGCTGAGCACTGGAGAAATGATGCTTTCAAACAGCAATGCTGGAGAAGACTCTTGAAAGTCCCTTGGACAGCAAGGAGATCAAGCCAGTCCGTCCTAAAGGAAATCAACCCTGAATATTCATTGGAAGGACTGATGCTGAAGCTCCAATACTTTGGGCACCTGATGTGAAGAGCCGACTCATTGGAAAAGACCTTGATGCTGAGAAAGATTGAAGTCAGGAGGAGAAGGGGACAACAGAGGATGAGATGGTTGGATGGCATCACCGATTCAATGGACATAAGTTTGAGCAAACTTCGGGAGATAGTGAAGGACAGGAAAGCCTGGTGTGCTGTAGTCCATGGGGTAGAAANGAAGGGGACAACAGAGGATGAGATGGTTGGATGGCATCACCGATTCAATGGACATAAGTTTGAGCAAACTTCGGGAGATAGTGAAGGACAGGAAAGCCTGGTGTGCTGTAGTCCATGGGGTAGAAAAGAGTCAGACACGACTTAGCAACTGAACAGCAAATAGAGGGGGCCCTCTGTAAACAAAAGTGCCTTGGGCCCACAGAAATCATCCTGTGGCTCCGAGTCCACCAGGGAGAGGAGAGCTGAGGCCGGGCTGAAGGAACTCTTGGGATTTGCAGAGATTTCTCCCCTCCCCTGTCGGTGGAGTCCCTTGGGCAGTCTTGTGAAGCTGAGGGACCTTCCTTAGGCTTTTAAATGTCTAAGATAAAACACAGTTACCAGGGAACCAATTATGTTGAAAAGTGAAGTGAAGTGAAAGTCGCTCAGTCATGTCCAACTCTGCAACCCGGTGGAGTGTCCATGGAATTCTCCAGGCCAGAATATGGGAGTGGGTAGCCTTTCCCTTCTCCAGGGGATCTTCCCAACCCAGGGATCAAACTGGGATCTCCTGCATTGCAGGTGGATTCTTTACCACTGAGCTATCAGGGGAACTCTAAAGAGTCATCAAAACGTTTTAAGAAACCAGTTTGGTATATAGTAATATGTTTGTATGTCTTTACTGAGGCATTGAATAATAAGATTCAGCAGCAAACCTAAAAACTCCTGTCATTTCAAAGTAGTAACAAGTGTTAACTTTGAAATAACAGCAACAGCTATAGATGTAAAATGCAAATATCCATGACTTGTCCTGGCGACAAGGTCACAGGTACCACCGACACTCCTGTGTTTTGTTGCTTACATCCATAATGGAAGGAGAAATCCTGACTCTCATTCAGAAATGGATGAGAATAAAGTGACTTTCTTCCAGTCAAGTTCATGGATGCCTGAATTCTATCCACAGTCTCCCTGAGGGTCTGTAGATTCCACTTAGGAACTCATAGTCTACAGGGAGAGATCAGAGGAATATGAACAGATCCAAGAAAACCATGGCCCAAATGTGGAGTGTTTAATAAGAGCTGCCCTGAAGTGTTAAGACAAAAGGTTGGTATGGGGCTGGGGGTGGGGGTGAAGACAAATAAACTATCAGCACCTTGAGGACGGAGATTGTTTCCTGTATTATCCAGGAGTCGGAGGATCATGGAGTTATCATTGGGACCTGTGAAATTAATGTAACCCATCATCAGCTACAGACTGAAGAAATGTTGCCTCCTACATACATATTAAATACAAGAGAAGTTTTCGATTATGTAAAAGTGATGCTGCAATAAACAAAATAGAAATCTGTTAAATGTCCTTGAATTCTGGTTTCTTTGAGTCAGTATGTATTTCCTCCATGGGAGTGCTCTAAAATTATATGGAGATCATTGAGCCATCAACTACGCTATTTTCTCTGCTGAGAGGGCTCTTATCCACTCTCTCCCCTACTTCTTTGCCAAGACAGCTCTTACTCCTCCTTGGGTCTCAGCTTAAGCATCACTTTTCCAGGGAGGCCTCTGCTGCGCCCTCCAAAAATGAACTCACCCCATTACTCATCTCCAGGGTTCCTAAATGGCTAATAGCTCCCATTACATGTGTCTCAAAGAATTGGACACGACTTAGAGACTGTACAACAAATCACATGCATAATTAATTAGTTGTCCAATATTTGTCTTCGCTTTCTCCATGAGGATTGGGATAGCACCTGAATTCTCAAACCAGGAATGAATGTTTGTCGACTGGATGGTGGGTGAATGGATGGCCCGTAGGGGATAGGAACTTAGAGAGCAAGGAGTATGTTTAAATATTTTCCTTTTTCCCATTGCCTCATCAGTTTTCACTGATTTTGCCTGCCATTTATATCATAACTCCCCTAGGTTTAATCTCAGTTTAATTTCAGTTTAATCTCATTTTATCTTTGGAGTCCAAACTCAAAGACTTCTGTCACTTCCAGTTTACTTATCAATGGATTTGAGGGGCAAGGGAAAGAGGCAGGAAGTTACTATTCCCATGATAGAAAGAAAAAAAGACAGGTGGGTGTTTTGGGAATAGGGGAAGTTTGAGGAGGCAGAAAATGAATGAAAGAAGGTATCAACTTGGTAGAAATCAGGGAGAAACAACAGCTGCCTCACTCCCCCCAGAAACTGTCCAAAGGAGCCTCTGAGAGGAAACTTGCATTTTGCTGCCATCTGGTGGCTGATATTGGAGCAGTTCCCACAGGAAAAAATTCTACCCTACAATTATAAGGCATCTATTGTGTTCAATATGCCAGGGAATCTATAAGCAATTCCTTACTTTTTTATTCTCCTTTACCAATGACAGAGCATTTTTATAACAGGGAAGAGCAAAATCTGACTCCATGTTGGATCTGTTTCTTTTAGTTTAACCTTTGCTTTCACTGATTTGTTATTATAATCACTAAAATGATGCTGTCTATAACTGTAAGCATACGTAATGAAACCCTGCCCCCTGCTTGAATGTTAAACTAAAGAGCCTTTGTTCAGCTCACAGGGAGACATTCTGACTCCTGCTCACCTGTGAATGGCTGCAGTAAATAAGAAATTAACATATCTCCTCCGTGGTGCTGGCCAAACTGGGAGATATTTTGCAAGATTTACGGCCTTTTTGCTTTACCTCCTCCCCCTCTCCCCCTCTTTATTTTATAAAACAAACTGACATCCAGACCCCAATAAGATGATCTCTAAGGCTCTAGCTCATCATCTTCTCTTATGCTCAGCTTTCGGAATAAAGTCACTATTCCTCACCTCAGCACCCCAATTATTGGCCTGTGGTATGGTGAGTATACCCCGCTTGGATTTGGTAACATTTTCACATACAATATTGCAACCCCAAGAAGGAGGCTCTAAGCAAGAATTACTCCCATTCCCATTTTGCAGATGAGGAAACTGACCCCCAGTTTGCACAGGCCCATATTATTGACCTTATTTCACTGACTATAACCACATTGATATTACTTCTTTAGTTCTATTCTGGGTAGAAGACAAAAAATGAAACAACAACAAAAAAAACTAAGTTCTCCTGCAGTGAAAGTGCATAAACCTAGAAAGAGACAAAGAAAATGAAAATGAACCAAGAAGAGAGAGAAGGAAGAAATGGCATCTCTAAAATTTTTTCCAGCTCTTAATTTATTAATTTCAAGTAATACCCCCAAAGTTTAAGGCTTCAGATCATTGAAAGACAAATAAGAAACAACAAAAAATAACAATACAGTATTGTATAAATGAAAGTTGCTAAGAGAGTAAATCTTAATAGTTCTTATCACAAGAAAAAGAACATAATTATGGGAGGTGATGATTATTAACTAAATTTATTGTGGTAATCATTTCACAATTTATACATATATTAAACCATTATGTTGTACACCTAAAACTAATACAATTTCATATGCCAATAATATCCCAATTAAAAATAATTTAAAATAACTTTAAAAGAATAAAAAAGAATCAAGATCTTCCCTTGAAGTTTGGCATTAGAAAGAACCCTGAAAGTCACATAAATTACTCTTCCTTGCAAAACAAGTGTTCTCTGCACAGTATCCTCCAACCTTACTGAGCATGCAAACTCCCTGATGATTGTGCTGAAACGCAGCTCCTGAGGCAGTCAGTCCGGGATGGGGCCTGAGACTATACATTTCAAAATGGTCCCCAGTTGATGCTTATGCTGCAGGTCTGCAAACTGCTACTTTGAGCTGCAAGGATCTAGAGCAAAAGCTGGCAAACTTGCTCTGTGAAGGATGAGATATTTGAGGCTTTGCAAGTCGTATAGCCTCTCTTGTAACTGTTCAATCCTGCCATTGCAGATTCTCCATTCTGCACAATAGCACAACCTTAGATAATGCATAAAAATGGGTGGATGTATTCCAAAATAACGCTTTATAAAAACAAAAGGTTTACTGGATTTGGCCTGCTGGCTATAGTTTGCTCACTCCTGCTCTACATATTTCTATTCCTGGATGAGTTTTATGTATGTATGGAAAATGTGTTGGTGGGGTTATGTGTGGCGTACTGTCCTTGATGACTCAGCAATAAAGAATCCGCCTGCAATGCAGGAGACATGGGTTCGATCCCTGGGTTGAGAAGATTCTCTCGAGAAGGAAATGGCAACCCACTCTGGTATTTTTGCCTGGAAAATCCCATGGACAGAGGAGCCTGGCGGGCTAAAGTCCATGGGGTCACAAAAGAGTCGGACGCAACTTAGCAACTAAACTACAACAAACAATTGTCCAGCAGTCGAGATTTCAGGTTCTTAAACTCAAGGACCGTCACCACCACTCCTTAAGATGTTCCCGTTCATTCGAACCTTCATACTGGGTGTTGGTTCAGTTCAGTTCAGTCGCTTAGTCACGTCTGACGTCAGGTTTCCATAAAGGAGTAGAAAATGGAAGGTAATATTACTGACACTTACATAGGGGTTGTTATGTTCCAGACACTGAGTTCTTTGTATATACTAACTATTTAACCTTCACAACAACCTTGTTAGGAAGCACAATTATCATCTCCACTTTACAGATGGAAAAACTAAGTTTGGTTAAGTAATTTGTCAGAAGTTGCACCAATAGTAATTAACAGAGCTGGGCTTTGAATTGAGGCAAGCCAATGCCAGACTCGCTACCCTCTCTTTTTTTTTAATTGACAGACTTTTTTTTAAAGTCTTTATTAAAGTTGTTACAATGTTGCTTATGTTTTGATTTTTATTTATTTATTTTTTTTTGGCTGTGATGCATGTGGGATCTCAGTTCCCCAACCAGGGATCGAACCCACACCCCCTGCATTGGAAGGCAAAGTCTTAACCACTGGACTGCCAGGGAAATCCCTAGACTCCCTATTCTTTATTGCCTCATTATACCACTCCTGAAGAGAAGCAGCAGGTGGTTTGCCATTGGTTTCAATAAATGGGTGGAGGGAGACTGAGTTACATGGAGAAAGATGCAAAATAAAGAAGTTGAAATAGAAATAGAAACGATTTTCTGTTGCCTAATTTGCTGTTAGGAGTTTTCCTATGCTCTATTTTGTTATGCATTAAATTCCTTTAATAATGGTTCAGTTCAGTTCAGTTCAGTCGCTCAGTCGTGTCCGACTCTTTGTGACCCCATGAATTGCAGTACACCAGGCCTCCTTGTTCATCACCATCTCTCAGAGTTCACTCAGACTCGAGTCCATCGAGTCCGTGATGCCATCCAGCCATCTCATCCTCTGTCGTCCCCTTCTCCTCCTGCCCCCAATCCCTCCCAGCATCAGAGTCTTTTCCAGTGAGTCAACTCTTCACATGAGGTGGCCAAAGTACTGGAGTTTCAGCTTCAGCATCATTCCTTCCAAAGAAATCCCAGGGTTGATCTCCTTCAGAATGGACTGGTTGGATCTCCTTGCAGTCCAAGGGACTCTCAAGAGTCTTCTCCAACACCACACTTCAAAAGCATCAATTCTTCAGCACTCAGCCTTCTTCACAGTCCAACTCTTACATCCATACATGACCACAGGAAAAACCATAGCCTTGACTAGATGGACCTTAGTCGGCAAAGTAATGTCTCTGCTTTTGAATATACTATCTAGGTTGGTTATAACTTTTCTTCCAAGGAGTAAGCGTCTTATATAGCTATTATTTTCCAAGAGTAGGAATAGAAATGGTCATTTTCACACTCAGCTGTAATCCCAGCTACCCTTCTCTCTCTTTTTTTTTAAATTTATTTTTTATTTTTTTACCCTTCTCTTGATAACATGCTTTAAATACATGCTATCCTTACAACAAAGGGTCAGGCAGAGTTTGAGAGAGTGAATTTTCCAAGGAGGTTAGCTGGACGCTTTGAAAACTTTTACCTGCCATGTTCAATGGCCTCCTCCCATACTGGGAAAAGAGGACTTCAAGGGCACCTCATTATGCCAAGACCAGCCTTAGAAAGTGCTGTCAAAATTTTCTGTCGAGGCAAGTCTTCTTGTTGAGACTTCTTTAGATGCAAAAGTAAAAACCAGACCATATCTGTTGGCACAGATTAGAAATTCTCAACCTCGGCATTATTGAGATTTTGGACCAGATAATTCTTTGTTGTGGGCGAGCTGCTTTCTGTGCATTGCAGGATGTCTAGCAGCATCCTGTCCTTTCCACCATGAGAAGCCAACAGCATCACCCCAGTTTGTGACAATCAAAAATGTCTCCAGGCATTGCCGTCATCCCCTGGGAAGTCAGTCACCCTCAATTGAAAACCACCAGTACAGATCAATGACAGTTTACAGTTCAAGAGTGCCCACCACCATCTGTATGTGGGAGTATATATTGGCACAAACTTTTTGAAGAGTGATTTTGAAAGTGGCTTTGGAAAGCAATCATTAAAATATTCAAAATATTTGCATTTGGAAGGAAATAGAAAGGATTTACTATTTATAGACCTGAAAATGTAAAAGAGTCATTAGGAATAAAGATTTGACAATCTACAAGATTTTTTTTTCCTTGAATGATAGGCACAGATCTGGAGGCTGCCAGCTTCCAAACTCCCTAAAGCAACTGTGTGCATGATAAACCCTTGGATAATTGATTGGAGGTATGGGCATCTGGCTTAAAGTGCTTAGTCCACACATTTCCCGGACTACTGTGATTGGTCTAAGGCCGAGCCAGAGTACTTCCTAGGGTACTCCTTACCAACGTGATGGGGCAGCAGGGGACACAAGGGTTTCTCTCTAAGATCACAAAGCGGTAAAGATAGGGGCCCAGCATTCAATAGCCATGACCCCCCTAGTGAAGTGGCTGTTCTGAGAAAGTGAAGCCAATTAAGTTAGAGAGCAGCACTGGTGAGAGGCACAGACAATGTAGCGATGTTCTCCTCTCAGCTTCTGGCCATCCCCATGACCAACTCCAACCAGGACATTCTGGTGATTTCATTATGTGAAACAACTCATCCAGGCTAATTCATATTGGAGTTTTGTCTCTTGCAACCACTCGGTTTTTACTGAGGTACCTTGGCAACCCACTCCGGTGTCCTTGCCTGGAGAATCCCAGGGACGGAGGAGACTGGTGGGCTTCCTTCTATGGGGTCGCACAGAGTTGGACACGACTGAAGCGACTTAGCAGCAGCAGCAGCAACCTTAACAAAGATGTTAAGAGAATCCATACAATGACCAGAGACACGTATAAAATGTTGACTCATAAGTCTTTTAAGGCAAAAAAAAATCCCTGTGCAAACCAGATAGGTTCACACGCACCTGTCAATTCTGTCATGGCTCTAGAAAATTCTCAGCAGGTATGGCTGCTGCTTTTCACATACAGATAATCACAATGGCTTCCATTGGTTCAAAGGATTTATACTTCCCACAGCTTTCACATTCATTATCTCCTTTGCCTTCCACAATAATGCAATCAGACGGGGAAGGAGATTTTAGCATCCCTGTTTCCAGGTGAGAAATGGAGACGCCATGTGGCTAAATGACTTTTTTATGTAATGTAGGGGTTTGGAACAAGATCAGCTCTTCTCAAATTCAATCAGTCACGAACTGTGTCATGACTGATTTGATGCTAATGGTTAAAGTACCGGAGCTGGAGAATGATTCATCTTTTTTAAAATAACACATTATCCCTGTAAAAACCTAATTCTCACCAGCATTCAATATGCTTTCCCAAGTAGGAGAAAAGCAGTGGAGTTACACCTGGCATATTGGGAATTCCCATGGGAGTGTTATTCATGTGCGTAACCAACCATGTTCTTGGCAACAGAAAAAAACAAGATTGAGAGTCAGTGGATTAGCCAGGCCTGGAAGTTGTTTCCAGCTCTAAAACTGGATAATTCACCTAAAATAAATGAGTTAATAGTACTTGAGATTAAAAAAACCACTTTTCCTTGCCCATGGATCTTGATCCACGACTTAGCAACTGAACAGCATTTCAAAGAGTGGTAGGTTGATCATAAAATCTGTCATCCAAACCAGGGTAGTTTTAAGAGACAAAGGAGCATCTATGGAATGGAACATCAGGGCATTAGATTAAACGGGAATTGCATCGAACAAACCAGAACTTGAATCACTGTAACTATATGTAACTCAAGACAAGTACATTTATATAACTGGAAACCACGAGACATGGCCCGAGGAACATTACTCTAAAGGTGAGTTGGATGCGTCTTGGTTTCAGTTCCCCCCAAAAGCAGACTTTAAAGCAAGGACTTTTTGGTGTGAGTAGTTCACTGAGGAAGTTCGGGAGAGTGGGGAAGTGAGACAAGGAAAGAAAGACAGCCAATAAGAGTGTTTGGGACTTCCCTGGCTAGCCAGTGGTTAAGACTCCCAGCTTTCCATGCAGGGGACATGGGTTCAATCCCCGGTCAGGGAACCAAGATCCCACATGCCATGAGGTGCGGCCAAAGAATAATTTAAAAACATTTTAATGCCACGTGAGAAGACATTAAAAAAAGACTGTATTCCCAAGCCAGCAACTGCTGAAGCCAACTGGAACGGGACCCCCTGAGGCAATCAGAGAGATGTGCCGCCCACATTTCCCCTCAAGGAGGGACTTGCTGTCCAGCTGCAGGCAGTGGGGTCTGCAGGCCCCATCCCACCCCCACCCTGGCCCCACTCTTCAGGATCTGCCTTAGGAGCAAAGAGCTGCCTCACTCAGGGTCATGCCTTCCCAGAGAAGCCTGTACTGTTGACCAAGCAAGGCAAAGCTAGAAAGGCTGCCCATTTCCTCCAGCTGTGGGACACTCTGGCAGGCGGTCCTCACTCCAAAGTTTCCCTTGGATTGGCCAAGTGTTGGTCAGGCTGGTGTTGCAACCAGACTTTTCCTTTCCTTTCAGAGGGGTTGATCCCTAACAAGCATTTTGTATCCCAAACTGCATACAAGCATCTGCTTCCAGAGAAGCTAGCCCCAAATCATCCCTCTGGGGAAACTCAGTGTATTGATTATGTTTTTTTATTTTCTGTATCTTATGATATTTTGACACTTTGGGGGACCTTTCAGACTTGAGTAGAAACTTCACCTACAGGGCCATCTATTTCCAAAGGGTGGTGGACTGTTTGCCTGGAACATGTCTAGTCATGAGCAGACCCCTTGATCTGCTGCCATGTCCCCATCCGCCTGTTTATCTAACTCAAACACCAAGCCAATATTTCCTCTGCCCTAATCACCCCAGAATCAGATGCCTATGCCCCAGAGCCTGCTTGAATTATTCATAGATGCCCATCCTAAACTATTTACAGTCTCTTTTTCTGCAGAAGCTTAGGCTTTTTCGCTATTACTGATTCTGTTTCCTGATCAAAATCTGATGCCTCTCTCATGGCCCTGAGTGGCATGCCATGTCCCTGTCTCTTGGGAATGTAAGTAATAAACAGTTGTTCAATGGCCTTGGATTCTTCATGTCATCACTCAAACAGAGAATGCCTATAGCACCTTTATTTATAACTGCCCAAATCTGAAAGCAACCAAGATATCCTTCAAAAGGTGAACAAGCAAATGAAAGCAGCCACTCTGAAAAGGCTGAATACTGTATGATTCCAACTACATGACGTTCTGGAAAAGACAAAACGATAGCCAAAAGTAAAAAAGGATGATAATAAAAAGAGACTGGAAGAGATGGGTGGTTTCCACACTTTGAGGGAGGGAGAGATGAATATGTAGAGCATAGAGGATCTTCAGGGCAGTGAAGCTACTTTGTATGATACTATAATGATAGATATAGGATTACATATTTTATCAAAACGCATACCCTGTACAGAGCTTCCCAAGTGGGTTTGCAATCCCTGGGTCAGGAACATCCCCTGAAGGAGGAAATGGCAGCCCATTTCAGTGTTCATGCTGGGATAATCCCATGGACAGAGGAGCCTGGTGGGCTACAATCCCTGGGCTCACAAAGGGTCGAACACCACTGAGCAACAAAGCACATGTGCACACGTGCATATACACCATGGTACAGCATCAAGAATGGACCCTAATGTAAAATGGGGACTTTAGTTAACAATAATATATCAGCATTGCTTCACTGATTGTAACAAATGTATCACACTAATGTAGATTTTACTAAAAATATTACCAAGAGGGGGAAACTGTGGGCAGAAGAAAAGAGTATATGGCAACTCTGTACTGTCTGCTCAATTTTCTGGAAACCTCAAGCTGTTATAAAACCAAGCCAAAACAAAAAACCATGTGAAAGAGGAAAGATGGGGAGGGAAATGGATGTATGCTCCAGATAGATATATTTGAGCACAGCCAGGACAGGGTGAAATTTAAACTTTCCAAAAAATAATAGATAGAAGCCACAAGATACCACTTCACATTAAGGCAGCTATAATTAAACACACACAGAATAACAAGTGTTAGTGAGGAAGTGGAGAAACTGGAACTCTCATATGTTGCCAGTGGAACATAAAACGGTGTAACCACTTTGGAAAACAGGTGACTCTCATATGACCCAGCAATTCCACTCCTGGGTATATACCCAAAGGGATTAAATGAGGACTTGAACAGAGCTGAGTATGCCAGTGTTCACTGCAATATTATCACAGTAGCCAAAAAGTAGAAACAGCTAAATGTCTGTTCCTGGATAAGTGGATAAACAGAATGTGGTGTATCCATATACCACTGGAACATTCTTCAGCCATGACAAAGGAAGTTCTGATACATGTTACAACATGGATGAAATGTAAAATCATCCTAGTAAGTGAAAGCGGCCAGGTCACATATACGGTATGACTCTCTTTATATGAAATATCGAGAATATGTAAATCCATAGAGACAGAAAGTATAATGGTTGCCAGAAGCTGGGAAGAGGGAGAAATAAGGAGTGACTACTAAAAGATATAGGAAAAAAATAAATAAATATGAAAAAAAATAAAGGATATAGAGTTCTTTCTGGGATGATGAAATAGTTCTGGAGTTAGAGAGTGGTGATGGTTTCATAACACAGCGAACATACTGAACACCACTGACTGGTTCACTTTAAAGGATGAATTTTATGTTATGCAAATTATATCTTAATTTAAACACACATAAATAACACAAGTGCCAAACTATTTCTCGCTCCTCCTTTGCTAAGATCTACATGAAAACAGAACTTCCTAGAAGTAACCTACTTATGGCTAATGCTGAGTGGCAAGAATTTGTCTTTCAAAGGCTAGATTTTTTCATTTCTAGTTACTGCTTTATTAAGTAAACCTATTGTGCTTGCTACTTAAGGGGAAAGTATTACAACAACAACAACAAAAAAAACCCACAAAAACCCAGATACCATCATGCCTGTGACCCACCACCTAAATAATAATTTCTTTCTGATTCGTGGGATGTAAGGCAGTCACTCAATTCCCAGCATCTGAGATTCCTGGGGAACCCAGTTTCCAGCATCGCTGGTAATTCTTTTCTCAATAGGGGTGTTATTGAGAACAGTTTTCCAGGACACCTACAAGCAAAGATTAGGCTTATAAACAGGCTGCATTTGAACTACCATTGGGTGTTCTGAGATGCACGTAGCCTGCTGGGCATACATTTTAAAATGCCATCTCTGGAGCTATCTTTAGTCTTTGCCTCCCAGCTTTTGCTCATGAAAATAAATACAACCACAAGACAGTGATTTCAGAAGCAACTTTGAATTTACAAACTCAATTGCGGTGTGGTGGTAGATCTCTTCGTGATCTACGGGAACCCTTATGGATGGAGGTCCTCTGAGTTCTGTTCTTTCATTTAACAAATATTTACTGAGCGCCTGCTATTAATATGTGCAGGCACTGTTCTAAGCACTGGGTTCAAGAAAGATGGGTCCAGAGAGTCCTCTGCCTCTGTACCTGCTTCTAGTCACAGAGTTGGTTTATAAACCAACCGTATATCTCTGCATATCTTTGTTCTGTATTATTCTACAGAGCAATAATCGATGCGTTCAATGAGCCCAGCACATTGCTAGAGGCAGGTGAATGAGGCTCTGGTCCAAGAAGTTCACAGAAGGGAAAAAAAAAAAAATTGGTCAATAAATAAAGGAAAAATGTTAAAACTTGCTAGTGTTTATTTATTTATGGGTTGCTGTGTTCCAAAAAAAGTTTCAAGGCAGCTTACAAGGATACATAAAACCCAGCCAGATTGCATAAATTTTAAATAGGAGAGAAGGGAGAAAAAGAAAAACAAGAATGAGGAATGAAATGGGGCCAGAAATGAGACAAACACAAAGATAAATATGAGAACTTCCTCTGTGCTTGACGCCTGGCTGTAGTCCCTTGTGTAGTAGAAGCTGCCAGGGCCCTACCCAGAGTCCCTCAATACTCTGCTCTGTACACACAAGGGTGCTCATTGCTACACTTGTGACTTTCTGAATAAGGGCTTGGTTCTGGCTGTGGAAGCACACCTGGCCAGCAAGCAGGATGGCCTGGAAGTCCCAAAGAGTTTGTGTCTCTAGAAGCAGCCCCACCCTGTGACGGATGGGAGTTGGTAGACGAATATCCCAGCTTCTTCTCCTTCCACTAAGATAATGTGAGGCGTGTTCTCCACAGCCTCCCAGTGCCCCCTGGGGATGCTGAGATCCACTTGCCCATAGCAATAACTCACTTGCCACATGCCCTTTATTAGCCATCTTCCTTTCTGTGTCTCCCTTTCCCTCTCCCCATGCTGTTATTTTTCTGGGATCATCTCTTAAATAAATCACCTGCCCTTGAATCCTTGTCTCAGAATGAACTTCTTGGGGAACCCAACCGACGATAACTCACCAGACCCTCATCTGCTATTTTCTGTAGAACTCCAGGTTCCTGCAAGTATCACTCCCAGAATCTCCGGGGATGCCCAGGAAGGAGTTGCGCATGCTCAGAAACAAGTCTAGTCAGCTAAACTACCGTGTTTGTAACTTTTTCCTCTTTTTCTACTTTTCTGGACACCTCTGTATCAACCAGGCATGTTGATATTTCTGCTGCTTATGACTACCCTGGTTAACTGCCACTTTATCCAAGAGTCATCTCTACTTTGCATCACTGGGCACCTTTTTGCACCAGCCACCGCTGCCTCCTATTGGGTACCAACTAACACGGTACCAGGGGCCAAAGTAGTTTGGTGTCCAATGGTGATATTCAGTAGACGAGAATGCCTCCCCGCCACACTGTGCTCGTCATTGTGGATGCGATGCCAGAACAAAATTGTTTGAGAGCCAAAGAGAGGTTTTCATTAAACAATCTCCTCATTTTTTACTTATAGCCATACCCACATAAAAACTCAGGCATGGTAAGTCCATCAGGACTGGTTGTTAGAACAAATCTAAGTGAAACGTACGCCACTATCCTCAGAAATCACCCATCCAAACCCTGCTGCTGCTGCTGCTGCTAAGTCACTTCAGCCGTGTCTGACTCTGTGCGACCCCACAGATGGCAGCCCACCGGGCTCCCCTGTCCCTGGGATTCTTCAGGCAAGAACACTGGAGTGGGTTGCCATTTCCTTCTCCAAATCCAAACCCTAGCCAAATATAAACCTTGTTTTGAGGCTGTCTTGTTTGATCTTGTCTTCCCTCTTGATGAGTTATCTCCTGGGAGGTCCTTGGGCCCCTGGTGCAAATAAGCTACATGCAAAATGTACAAGGTGTCTTGGTATCTGGACTTATTAACTAAAATACTACTGAATATTGGAGGACATCAACTCAAACCAATCAGTTCTTAGTTCTTTCTGGTAATTGTAGAACAGAGTCACCTATTTATTGAAGTTACTACAGGATCATTTGTGTATATATATATATATATACACATATTTTAGCATATGGTTACTCGTGCACTCTGAAATCATCCTTGGCTCCCCATTACCCTTAAAATAAAATGTAGACTTCTTAACATGACTTGTTGGCTCCTGTTTGCCAACTCCATCTCCTATCCCTTTCCCTTTTGCTTACTGCATCCTAGTCATATGACTTCCTTTCTGTTGTTCCTCAAACATATCAAACTGTCAACTCGAGTCCTTTGCATCTGCTGTGCCTTCTGCCTGGACTGCTCTTCCCATGGCTGGCTCCTTTTTCTTCAAATGTCAATTCAGATGCCAACTTCTCAGAGACTGCCAGTTACCTTACCTAAATTAGAGGCCTCATACACACACTCCCCACCATTTAATAAAATTACTCTTTCCCAAATCATTATATTAATTTTTTTCATAGAATTTATCAGAATCTATGATTATCTTATTCAATGGTTTTCTGTCTCCTTTCACTGAAATATAACCTCCATGAGGACAGGCACCTTGTTTGGGTTTTTCTCCTAAATACTCAGTACCAACCACGGTGCATCCAATATCCACCCAATATGTTGATGAGTGAATGTATGTAAATAAGTGCTCATTTTCTGTTCTCAATAGCAGAAAGGTTCATACTTTGGGTTTATCCAAAATTAATGGCACATCACTAAAGTATGACTTAAAAAGCAGGGAGGCCAGCAAGCATGCCTTACTTTCCCTCAAGACATTTCCTAGTGACTCTGATCCTGTGTAAGCATCAGTGACTGGCAGGAGAGAAGGAAAGCTTCATCAAACTCCTGCAATTAAACCCATAACCAATTTCTGGTCCCAGCTGGAGTCTAAGGAAAGGTCAATAAAATTGATAAAGATTACTTTTAACTAAATTTTTCACATGACAGCAAAATATATATATATATTCTGCTAAGTCACTTCAGTCGTGTCCGACTCTGTGCAACCCCATAGATGGCAGCCCACCAGGCTCCCCTGTCCCTGGGATTCTCCAGGCAAGAATACTGGAGTGGGTTGCCATTTCCTTCTGCAGTGCATTAAAGTGAAAAGTGAAAGTGAAGTCGCTCAGTCGTGTCTGACCCTCAGCGACCCCATGGACTGCAGCCCATCAGGCTCTTCCATCCACGGGATTTTCCAGGCAAGAGTACTGGAGTGGCTTGTCATTGCCTTCAAAGTTCATGGTAGGTGCTCAAAAATAAACAATTGAAATTAATTTTAGTAGTATATTTTATTAAATTTAATGTTTCCAAAATGGCATCATTTCAACATGTAATGAGTATTTTTTAAAAAGATAAAGCAGATCTTTTACATCCTTATTTTCTCTACTAAGGCTTTGAAATCTGCTGTAAATATAATTTCATACTTACAGCATATCTCAGTTGGAATGATAAATTTGAATTGCAAATTATGGCTCTGGATTTAGATTTCAAAAGTTTAGAGCTGAAAAAATAGATTCATATACCCAAGGAATTCCAAACATACTTGAGAATTTTTCCAATAATGGAGTCAGAATCAGTTTTACAAGTTAACATGAAGATTGATGACTTTATGCTAAGTAAAAGAAACCAGACACAAAAGGTCACATATTATACGATTATTAAATCCATAGAGACAGAAAAACTAGTGGTTGCCAGGGGCTTAGGGGAGGGGAGAGTGAGGGTAATTGCTTAATAGGTACAGGGGTGTTTTGCGGAGTAATAAAAATGTTTTGAATTAGATAGAGATGGTTGTTACACAACATTGTGAATGTACTAAATGCCATGAAATTGTTCATTTTAAGATGTTTAACTTTGCATTGAGTTTTACCTTGATTTTTAAAAACTGAAATTAATCAAATTTGATTCAAGTTACAACTTTAGTTCCTCCATCACACTAACATGTCCATCACAATCCGTGTACTCAACAGCCCCAGACCATGACACTGTCCAACACACGACCGAACAACTCCTTTGCAGAGGCCTGAGCTTCTTAAATCATTTATTTCTGTTTTTACAGGACACGGCTTCCCTGCACTTAGTGAAAGCTTTCAAGGTCAAGTGCCTCAGTTTATTTAAACACCAGCTGGCAGCCACTGAAGTGGCACGTTTCTATTTCATGAGAGCCAGCCATGAATCTGATTGCTACTGTTCCACAGGATTAGCCCATTTGGGGTGACAGACTGTTAAGGGCTGTCACCTTTTTGAACATGTTGTGATTCTTTCATAGTTTTTCTGAAGGGCACCACGCAGCATTCAGAAGCTTGTGGTCTGTGATAATGGTTTCCAGCAGCCCTTGCCTCCAGGGAGCTAGAGGGGAGCAAGGAGGAGATGAGTCACAGAGAGCAGGCCCTGTGCAAGTCGTGACACACGTGAAAGGGGCCGTTTAAATGATTAAGGGTGTAAAAACCTTAAGAAACCTGAGGATGACTCATAAGACTCTGAAAGATCTGATGAGTTCACCTTGTCCGTCCCAGATGAATATAAGGAAGTTGCTCTTTTCTTTCAACTTCCCGGAGGTCCACAACCATTCCTGTCTTCTCATTGTGCTGAATCATACCTGTCTGGTATTAAGATGTGCTCCTCTAAGTCTTTCTTATCTAAATCTCTCCTGTTAGTTTATCATCTAAAGCTCCCAGTTAAGCCTGATATCATTCAGTGATGGCTGTTCTCTGAATATCAGGACCTTTACCTGGAAATATCTCCTTAATATTTTCTCTCTTTTTTAAGTTTTTTTTTTTGGTATTTTTATTTATTTTTTTAGCCTCATTGTGTGGCATGCGGGATCTTAGTTCCCCGACCAGGGATTGAACCCATCCCCCTGCATTGCAAGGTGGGTTCTTAACCACTGGATCACCAGGGAAGTTCTGTGTTTTCTCATCTTTGATGCTTCTATATACTAGTATGATTATTCAGTTTTTCGATTGCCTGGACTTTTTATTCTCTCTCTGTCTTCTTGCTGCCCAGTGCTTTTTTCTTTCTTTCTTTCTCCTTTATTGTATTGAAGTGAAGTTGCTCAGTTGTGTCCGACTCTTTGTGACCCCGTAGACTGTAGCCTACCAGGCTCCTCAATCCATGGAATTCTCCAGGCAAGAAACTGGAGTGGGTTGCCATTTAAGAGAAAAGTAAATAAACTTTTCACTGATCAGTTTTTCTTGGTCAGTCCAGTAGTGGAAATATATTCAAATTCTATCTTTCTAATACCAAGTGACAGCTATCACCATAAATCTATGCCTCTTATTTATTTATAACACTGTGGCTTCATATATACATATATATATATATTTATA